>CM031374.1:78885876-79485876 GCA_018208015.1 Medicago ruthenica
GACTCTTCGAGTCCACTCGGTCAATGTTGACTTGCATGAGTCCATTGCACCTCACTTGGTCCCATAGCGACCAAATCAACCCCTTTACCCTAACGGGCGTACCTTTTAACAATTCTAATGCGATTCACGAACAAACGCTTAATAAGTCTCCAAGAGCGAGCATACAAGCTACGTTTTAATCGCAAGAATTCGGTTAAAACATCGCCCATTTAAAATCAACCAACACATGTACGTTTTTCTACCAAAGAACTACGTACGCTTTGAATTCTCCGACTACCGGGAGATACGTAGGAGCAAGATCGACATCTTGTCAAGCGCAATAATAAAAACTTTTTTTCTTTCTTTCGTTTGTTTTTATCTCTTTTCCCCCCCTTTTATTATGTTTTTAACATGAATGAACATGCACGCAAAGTATTTAAAAAAAAACAATTCAAGCTTTAACCAAATAGAAGGTTCCCGTTGAGTACAACGGACGTGAGGGGTGCTAATACCTTCCCCTCGCGTAACCGACTCCCGAACCCGACAATGTTTGCGATGACCTAATCCTTATCCTCATCGTCAAAAGGGTTTTATTATCGTTTCCCTTTACAACAAAAAAAAACTTAAGGGTTTATCAACGTTCCCTTTACACAAAAACTTTGGTGGCGGCTTCACAAAGGCCCTCCGAGCGTTCGAGGACGTCCTCGGAGGATTTGCGCGTCTTTTTCCCGAGGAAAAAAACGAGGTGCGCACAGAGTGGACTAGCCCACATTGGGTGAACCACTATAAAATTCTGTGTGTCTTTCTTCTCTCCCTATACTCTTTACACTACTGCATACACTACACACACACACAACACTTAACTTAAATATCTTATTCTGCAACTAACACTTCAGAACGTTCTGAAGTCTGTTTAACTTTGTTCTTCCAAGAATCAACTTGAGAAGTATTTTTTAAGTATAGGATTAGATTTTAAAAAGGGTTTAGGGTTTGAACACTTACACAAGTGTTAGAGAAAAGATTCAGGAAGAAGTATGTCAAAGGCTAAGTACATTACAGAAGGAGGATCAGCAAACAGACCACCACTATTTGATGGCTCAAACTACTACTTCTGGAAAGGTAAGATGGAACTTTTTCTTAGATCTCAAGATACGGACATGTGGGCTGTAATCTCTGAAGGAGATCATGTTCCAATGAACAAAGAAGGAGGCATAAAAGAAAAAAGTGCATGGACAACAGATGACAAAGTTAAGGTATTACTAAACTCTAAAGCTAGATTATTTTTATCATGAGCACTAACCATGGAAGAAAGTGAAAGAGTTGATGAATGCCAAAATGCTAAAGAAGTATGGGACACTTTAAAAATACACCATGAAGGTACATCTCATGTCAAAGAAACTAGAATTGACATTGGAGTCAGAAAGTTTGAAATCTTTGAAATGAGTGAAAATGAAACTATTGATGAAATGTATGCTAGATTCACAACAATAGTAAATGAAATGAGATCTCTTGGAAAGATATATTCCACTCATGATAGAATCAGGAAATATTAAGATGTCTTCCAAGCACATGGAGACCTATGGTCACAGCTATTACCCAGGCCAAAGATCTAAATTCTCTGACCTTGGAGGAACTCATTGGTTCACTGAGAGCTCATGAAGTTATACTTCAAGAAGACAAACCAGTGAAAAAGGTAAAAACTCTTGCCTTGAAGGCCTCCCAAGAAACATCATCAGCAACTCAAGATGATGTGGAAGAACTAGATGAAATAGAATGAGTCCAGGAAGAGGAAGCTGAAGATGAACTTGCACTCATCTCCAAGAAAATTCAAAGAATGATGATGAGAAGAAATCAGATCAGAAAGAAGTTTCCCAACACCAACACCAACAAAACTGAGACTGACAAAAGTCAAGTCACCTGTTTTGGATGCAACAAGCTTGGACATTACAAAAATGAATGTCCTGATCTCAAGAAACAACAAAGGAGACCTCCCTTCAAAAAGAAAGCCATGATCACCTGGGATGATCTAGAAGAAGCAGAACCTGAAGATGAGGAAGCCAACTTGAGTTTGATGGCTAAATCAGAAGATGAAGAAGAGGTAATTATCTATGAACCTAACTCTTTACAAAAAGATCTTGAAAGAAAAATTGACAGTCTTATATATGATTCAAATTTTTTATCCAACAAATGTCAATCATTAATAAAAGAACTTTCTGAACTAAAAGAGGAAAAAGGTAAACTTCAAATAAAATATGATGAATCTAGAAGAACCATACAAACTTTGCAAGACTCTCATTTTAAAATGTCTGAACAACAAAGAGAGCTAAATAAAAGGCAAAAAGGAATTTTATCTAAACCTTCTGAAGTACAAAAAGAAAACATTCTTTTGAAAACAGAAGTTGAAGGATTAAAAAATGATCTCTCACGTGTGCGCACCTCGTTTTTTTCCTCGGGAAAAAGACGCGCAAATCCTCCGAGTACGTCCTCGAACGCTCGGAGGTGCCTTTGTGAAGCCGCCACCAAAGTTTTTGTGTAAAGGGAACGTTGATAAACCCTTAAGTTTTTTTTTGTTGTAAAGGGAAACGATAATAAAACCCTTTTGACGATGAGAATAAGGATTAGGTCATCGCAACCATTGTCGGGTTCGGGAGTCGGTTACGCAAGGGGAAGGTATTAGCACCCCTCACGTCCGTTGTACTCAACGGGAACCTTCTATTTGGTTAAAGCTTGAATTGTTTTTTAATACTTTGCGTGCATGTTCATTTATGTTAAAAATATAATAAAGGGGGGAAAAGAGATAAAAACAAACGAAATAAGAAAAAAGGTTTTTATTATTGTGCTTGACAAGATGTCGATCTTGCTCCTACGTATCTCCCGGTAGTCGGAGAATTCAAAGCATACGTAGTTCTTTGGTAGAAAAACGTATGTGTGTTGGTTGATTTTAATTAGACGATGTTTTAAACCGAATTCTTGCGATTAAAACGTAGCTTGTATGCTCGCTCTTGGAGACTTATTAAGCGTTTGTTCGTGAATCGCATTAGAATTGTTAAAAGTTACGTCCGTTAGAGTAAAGGGTTGAATTGGTCGCTATGGGACCAAGGGAGGTGCAATGGACTCAAACGAGTCAATCATTGACCGAGTGGACTCAAACGAGTCGGGCGATTGTTCGATTGATCCACTGAGATCAAGAACGGGTACAATGGACTCGGACGAGTCGAACATTGACCGAGTGGACTCAAATGAGTCGAGGGGTTGAGTCTAATGGCCAACGGGGGACCAAAAGGCTTGGATTGACCACAAGGGGCCAAGATTTGGTTTGGTTAGGGTTGTACATATTGAAAAAAGGGAATGACGATTGTCCGAGCGACGAGACATACGTCACGCATTCGTACAATCGGGGCGATGGAGAGACATACGTCACACCATCCCTTTTTCATTCATGTTTTTGGTTTGAATTCTTTAGAAATCCCAAGGTAAGTCAAAACATTTGGTTTGAAAACCCAAAATGGGAAGGTTTAGCAAATTTGCTAGAAAACGCGCAAGTTCGTCTCATTTTGCGAAAATGCGAACGTAAACGGTGTATGTTCATCTTTGAGTTTTGAACATCATGAACAATATTTATTGTTCAAGTTTAGATTGAAAAGATGAACATAGCTTGTTTGTTCATGTGGTTTTGAAAATTTGGGAACATAACTTGCTTTGCAAGTTACCCACAAAATGACTATAAGAACTTGTAATTTTGCCAAAATTATGCAAAAACCTTGTTATGGTTTGAAGAACAGAGGTTTAAAAACTCTTAGGTTCTGAGCTCTGGGGCTAGAACCTCAAAAATTGGTTGTTTGGACACAAAAACTCAGGTTCTGAGTTCTGTCATGGTCGCACTGCGACCATGACTTCGCACTGCGAAGCATGCGAAATTTTGGGTTCAGAAGCTGTTTCTGAACATTTGTTCAGAAACAACTTCTGAACACACTCAAGACCTTATAGATGGGTGAAAAGCTTTGAGTTTTTGGGGTGAAAAAGGTTGTACAAACCAATTTTGATGTTTTGAAAACCTTGGGATTTCTTTGAAATTCAAAAGGGGTTTTTTAGGACCAAAAGGTTTTGAGCCAAAATAGCTATGCAAACACAATTATAAATGCAAGATAAAGAGCTTAGTAACTTACAGAACTCCTTAGCAAAGCTCCAGCTGCACTTGGCTTGATTTGGTTGAGGGCTTTCACAAAGGTTTTGAAGATTTGTGATGAACTTGAACTTTTGTAATGCTTTGTGTGGATTGGCTTTTTCTGGTTATTTGTGGAGATTTGTAGGTTGAAATGAGTAGAGTTTCTGCTCTTTGAATGTTGTGTTTTCTGTTAAATCGTAAGTGTTTGTAACCTTGGGCATTGCCTTGTATTTATAGGCCAAAATCAAATCTTTGTCATCATTACACAATCCCAAAATTCAGCTGATTTGTGGCCAAGATCAAGCTGAATCCTTTTGCATTAAATGCTAATGGATAGAGGCAACCCTGCCTTGTGCCAAGGGGCAAGATCCAGCTTGATTTCAGCCACAAATTCAACTTATTCTAGAAGGTAATGATGAAGAACAAAGCTGATTTGCAAATGGCTAATGCTTGGGGATCAATCCTTGCAATCTCAATGGTTGGTCAATAAAAACGTGCACTGTATTGTGCAGAGATTGAGGGATGAAAAGGCTAAAATTGGCTGGTGTGAGAGGGTGAAAAGCTGCTGCAAAACAGAGTAGGCACTCATGGCTTTTCAAGTGAGAAAATCCAGCTGGTTTGACTGGTTTTTGGGGCAGCAAGCAGGAGGAAAGTCCTCAAGCAGGTGGCTGGCAACCTTGTGGTGGTTAGCAGGTCACCTGGGAGGGACTAGAGCTGCCCAAGGGCAAGCCCACTTGCTTGTCACATGCTAGGTTGGAAGAAAAAGCTTCTAACCTTGGCATTAATGGCAAGTCCTTCAACTCTGGCTTTGCTTGGCCCAATTAGCCATGAATGCTACTTAAAATAAATATGGAAGTGATGTGCAACAAAATCTGGAATTAAATCCAAGAAACCAAAAATCTGCAGAAAAATCGCAGACTTCGCAGTGCGAAGTGAGCTTCGCATTGCGAAGTCCTCAATTTTGAAAAGTTGACTTTTCTGTTGACTTTTGTTGACTTTTGACTTTTTTCCCCTCTTTGATTTTTTTGATTTTTTGGTTTTAAAAAAGCGTAGGACAAAATTAGGGTACTACAGCTGCCCCTACTTAATTGTGTCTTCGCATAGAGTGCGTGAGTGCCGAGGGCATCTCATGAACTCTTTGCGGAGATCAATTAAGTAAAAAGAAAAAGAAGGACCCGAATTTTGTCCTTCGCGAAATGCAAATGAAAGGGTTGGTAGGGGTTGATCGTATCCAGCCGCTAACACTGGAGGTAGATCCACTGGGGGATGAAGGTAATCTCATCTAGGCACTGTCACTAGAGGTCGATTCCTGAGGGTGGTGATTTACTCTAGGCACTGTCACTAGAGGTGGAACATTGATGATGGTGGTTTACTCTAGGCACTGTCACTAGAGGTGGAACATTGAGGTAGGTGATCTACTCTAGGTATTGCTTCTAGAGGTCGATACCTAAGCTAGGTGATCTTATTCAGGTACTGCTTCTGAATATCGATTCCTAACGAGCTGTGATCTTATTCAGCCGCTAACACTGAAGGTCGATACACTGGGGGAGGTGATCTACTCTAGGAATTGCTTCTAGAGGTCGATACCTAAGCTAGGTGATCTTATTCAGGTACTGCTTCTGAATATTGATTCCTAACGAGCTGTGATCTTATTCAGCCGCTAACACTGAAGGTCGATACACTGGGGGAGGTGATCTACTCTAGGAATTGCTTCTAGAGGTCGATACCTAAGCTAGGTGATCTTATTCAGGTACTGCTTCTGAATATCGATTCCTAACGAGCTGCGGTCTTACCCTAAATAGGTGCCCCTGGTTGAATGTTGATGGATGCTGGTGAATATGTGATGCTCACTGGAGAATCCTTGTTAAGGATGCATGCTTTATGAAATGAAATGCATATGTATGAATGGTTTTAAATATGCATGCATGAAATGAAATAATGTTGATTGGGTGCCGAGCAGAGTCGGTCTTTTGTTTGTGGGTGTGTTCATGACAGTTGGGCTTTGTTTTTTGTTTTTTGGTTGGTTTTTTTGGTTGGTCGGTTTGGAAGGACAAGGTCCTTTGCCTACATACCCAAATGGGATCAAAACCGGTGTAGTTCGAGCCTAAGCCCGAAAATTTGTGTTTTGTTTGGTTTTTGGTTGGTCGGTTTGGAAGGACAAGGTCCTTTGCCTACATACCCAAATGGGATCAAAACCGGTGTAGTTCGAGCCTAAGCCCGAAAATTTGTGTTTTGTTTGGTTTTTGGTTGGTCGGTTTGGAAGGACAAGGTCCTTTGCCTACATACCCAAATGGGATCAAAACCGGTGTAGTTCGAGCCTAAGCCCGAAAATTTGGTTGGGTTTGCCAATAATGATTGGACTTTTGTTTGGGGTTGAGACTCCCTGGGGAATATCAACGAGGTTTGGCTTTATTTGATGATTAGAGGCCAATGAAGATTGGGCTTATTATTGTTGTGCTTGACAAGATGATGATCTTGCTCCTACGTATCTCCTGGTGGGATGGAGAATTCAAAGCTTACGTAGTTCTTTGGTTTGCCAATGAATATTGGACTTTTGGTTCGCCAATGATTATTGGACTTTGGTTCGCCAATGATTATTGGGTTTTGGTTTGCCAATGAATATTGGGCTTTGGTTTGCCAATGAATATTGGACTTTTTGTTTGGTTGCCGAGCGAGGTCGGACCTTTTGATTTTGGTTGCCGAGCGAGGTCGGGCTTTTTGTTTTTTGGTGTGATCTCACTGGGGATATAAGGATCATTTTGGAAGCATGATCGATATCCGGCCTTAGTGGGTGAAAAAGATGTATGGGGGTGAGCTTTATTTGAGAAATTTTGTTCCTCCGACACCCGGGATCTTTGCGTTTTACGCGCCGTGGGCTACGCACTTGTTTCTGCTGAAGAGCATGAGTCTTAAAATGACTGATGCAAAGCTTCAAGTTTTGAGTCCTCTGATGCAATACCGGGGACCAACGAAATTCTTTCGACATTTAACGTCCAAGTAAAAAACACACATTTTTTGTTTTTTATGTTATTCCCATATTTCAATGCATTATCTAACCATGAATAAAAACACATTTTATGAGCAAGTAAGGACGCATAACAATGAAAAGGTTAAAAATGATTTTGATTCAACGAAACTTAGTCCCTTGTATGGGTAACTATTCGTGAAAATGATAATCCCTATAAGAGGTGATTACTGAGATAGGGAGAAAAGAAGAAACAAAAAGACAAATGGAAATTTGCTTGGGTTTCACGTGCTACTTTCCCTATGACTTCGAAATAACCTTTTTTTGAAAGATGATAATGAGGTTGATTCTTTCCCTCTTGAATTCTGTCCGGACCTCACGTGCCGCAGTCTTTTTTGCCTTTCTTTTTTTTTTGAAACCCCTAATTTTTACCTGGACCGCTCTTTCGAGTTTTCAGTCCACTGGGGTATATTTCCTTTTTTGATGTCCTTTATTTTTGCCTAGACCGCCTTTTCAGGTTTTCGATCTACCAGGACGCTCTCTATTGCCTAAACCGCCCTTTCGGGTTTCCGATTTAGCGAGCTCTTTTTCTTTTTGGCATATATATTTTTTTTGACTGCGCCGGAGTTTATTGATAGGGGGATCCTTGTGGATGGGTAATACCTTTTTCAAGCATTCAGTCTTCTTCTCTAAATTCTTGAGAATGAACTTTCTTGTCGAGCTGTCCATGCCCCAATGCTGTGAGGTGTTTCTCTTTTATGGGGTTTAGTTGGTCGAACCTTGTTTGTGTTTGTGAATGCCAATGGAAATTGGGTTTTGGTAGTGATTGGATGCCGAGCGAGGTCGGGCTTTTTATTTTTGGTTGCCGAGCGAGGTCGGGCTTTTTGTTTTTGGTTGCCGAGCGAGGTCGGGCTTTTTGTGATTGGTTGCCGAGCGAGGCCGGGCTTTTTGATTTTGGTTGCCGAACGAGGTCGGACTTTATGGTTGGCTTCCGAGCAAGGTCGGACTTTTGTGTTTTTTTTTTGGATGGGAATGTCAATGACAATTGGGCTTTTATTGGAAATGGGGTTTATGATTGCCAATGGAAATTGGGCTTTTTGTTTGGAAATTGTGTGTGCCAATGAAAATTGGTCTTTTGTTGGAGATGTGAGGAATGCCAATGACGACTTGACTTTTTGTGGGAAATTGCGGGGAGTGCCGTAACGGCTTGGCTTTTTGTGGGAAATTGTGGGGAGTGCCGTAACGGCTTATGGTTTCTTTTTTGATGAATTGAGCGACCACTTGTTTGGTCATGTTTGCATAGGTAGCTGCTTCGACCCATTTGGTGAAACAGTTGATGGCAACTAGTATGAACTGGTGCCCTTTTGAAGCCTTTGGCTCAATCATTCCAAACATGTCTATGCCCCACATAGAGAAAGGTTAGGGTGATGTCATGACATTCAGAGGTGTTGGAGGGATGTGCCCCTTGTTGGCATAAATTTGTCACTTGTGACATATCTTGGCATGGGTTTGGAAGGACTCCACATGGGTTTCTTTGGTGAGCATGACTGCTTCACATTTATCCACACGTCCTTGATTTTTCTTATAGAGTGTGCCCCGGCAGAGGGAAAACTGTGGTGCTATTTTTTTTGAAGGCTCTCTTGGTGAGGTTGTATTACCCTATCCTCTTGATCCCCAAGTCTGGACAATCCTTCAGGAGGTTCAAAATCGTCCTTATTATCATCTTCCGTTTGGTTAATTTGAAGATTGAAGTCAAAAGGGATCATAGCAGTGTTATTTTTTGGTGGTGATGATTTTTTTGTAGGGTTGCGAAAATTTATTTAAGAACGAAAGAAAAACGAACTCTTTTGAACATAAACTGCAACTTTATTAATGACGAAAATGATTTGAAATATGGGGGTCCCATAAAAATTTATCATTTGCCTTGGGAAGAGCAAAATGATTTTTTTTGAAAAACAAGATAAATTACTTGGACAAAGAAATGATTTCCGGAATTTCGATGGCCTTCCGGTTGCTCGGATCTCATCCGAAACGCTACGGTACACCGGGTCGGGTACTTCTTTTTTGGTGTTTTGTGAGGGGATGATGTGAGGGTTTTGCTTTGAAATGCATGAAAATGCATGTGAATGTATGAATGCAATGAGTATGCAAAAATATGCCCCTCTTTTTTTGTTTATGCAAAAAGTTTTATGAATGCAAATGTTATGACATGCAGGGGTTTGGTATATGAAGGTTCGGAACTTCCCCCCATCCTCACATGTAGGCTCTAAATTGTGAAATCTCCTAAGAAGAGGTCCTTAGAGTCATAGACCTCACATGGAATTAGGGTTGTCTATGGACATACGTCGACATGACTTCAATTAATTCCACGTGAAAATCTCATCTAAGCGGGGTTGGACATCCTACCTCACGGACATACGTCAACGCGGGCTTCCGCACACAACCTCCTTCTAACTTAGTTTTTTTCTCAAGCTCGGGTAGAGAGCCTCACACGTCCGGCATTAACCCGAACAATGTGGAGTAACATCACTCAAGTAACCCCCACATTTGATATATATAATATGAATATAAATAAAGCAAATATAAACATAAAACATAAATATAACATGCATGAATAAAATAAATAAACATGGCACGCAAAGAAAATAAAGCAATTGTCTTTAACCCGAAATAGGTTAGGCTTGACTCGCTAGTGGGAACAGGGTCCCCAGTGAAGTCGCCAGCTGTGCGCACCTCGTTTTTTTCCTCGGGAAAAAGACGCGCAAATCCTCCGAGTACGTCCTCGAACGCTCGGAGGTGCCTTTGTGAAGCCGCCACCAAAGTTTTTGTGTAAAGGGAACGTTGATAAACCCTTAAGTTTTTTTTTGTTGTAAAGGGAAACGATAATAAAACCCTTTTGACGATGAGAATAAGGATTAGGTCATCGCAACCATTGTCGGGTTCGGGAGTCGGTTACGCAAGGGGAAGGTATTAGCACCCCTCACGTCCGTTGTACTCAACGGGAACCTTCTATTTGGTTAAAGCTTGAATTGTTTTTTAATACTTTGCGTGCATGTTCATTTATGTTAAAAATATAATAAAGGGGGGAAAAGAGATAAAAACAAACGAAATAAGAAAAAAGGTTTTTATTATTGTGCTTGACAAGATGTCGATCTTGCTCCTACGTATCTCCCGGTAGTCGGAGAATTCAAAGCATACGTAGTTCTTTGGTAGAAAAACGTATGTGTGTTGGTTGATTTTAATTAGACGATGTTTTAAACCGAATTCTTGCGATTAAAACGTAGCTTGTATGCTCGCTCTTGGAGACTTATTAAGCGTTTGTTCGTGAATCGCATTAGAATTGTTAAAAGTTACGTCCGTTAGAGTAAAGGGTTGAATTGGTCGCTATGGGACCAAGGGAGGTGCAATGGACTCAAACGAGTCAATCATTGACCGAGTGGACTCAAACGAGTCGGGCGATTGTTCGATTGATCCACTGAGATCAAGAACGGGTACAATGGACTCGGACGAGTCGAACATTGACCGAGTGGACTCAAATGAGTCGAGGGGTTGAGTCTAATGGCCAACGGGGGACCAAAAGGCTTGGATTGACCACAAGGGGCCAAGATTTGGTTTGGTTAGGGTTGTACATATTGAAAAAAGGGAATGACGATTGTCCGAGCGACGAGACATACGTCACGCATTCGTACAATCGGGGCGATGGAGAGACATACGTCACACCATCCCTTTTTCATTCATGTTTTTGGTTTGAATTCTTTAGAAATCCCAAGGTAAGTCAAAACATTTGGTTTGAAAACCCAAAATGGGAAGGTTTAGCAAATTTGCTAGAAAACGCGCAAGTTCGTCTCATTTTGCGAAAATGCGAACGTAAACGGTGTATGTTCATCTTTGAGTTTTGAACATCATGAACAATATTTATTGTTCAAGTTTAGATTGAAAAGATGAACATAGCTTGTTTGTTCATGTGGTTTTGAAAATTTGGGAACATAACTTGCTTTGCAAGTTACCCACAAAATGACTATAAGAACTTGTAATTTTGCCAAAATTATGCAAAAACCTTGTTATGGTTTGAAGAACAGAGGTTTAAAAACTCTTAGGTTCTGAGCTCTGGGGCTAGAACCTCAAAAATTGGTTGTTTGGACACAAAAACTCAGGTTCTGAGTTCTGTCATGGTCGCACTGCGACCATGACTTCGCACTGCGAAGCATGCGAAATTTTGGGTTCAGAAGCTGTTTCTGAACATTTGTTCAGAAACAACTTCTGAACACACTCAAGACCTTATAGATGGGTGAAAAGCTTTGAGTTTTTGGGGTGAAAAAGGTTGTACAAACCAATTTTGATGTTTTGAAAACCTTGGGATTTCTTTGAAATTCAAAAGGGGTTTTTTAGGACCAAAAGGTTTTGAGCCAAAATAGCTATGCAAACACAATTATAAATGCAAGATAAAGAGCTTAGTAACTTACAGAACTCCTTAGCAAAGCTCCAGCTGCACTTGGCTTGATTTGGTTGAGGGCTTTCACAAAGGTTTTGAAGATTTGTGATGAACTTGAACTTTTGTAATGCTTTGTGTGGATTGGCTTTTTCTGGTTATTTGTGGAGATTTGTAGGTTGAAATGAGTAGAGTTTCTGCTCTTTGAATGTTGTGTTTTCTGTTAAATCGTAAGTGTTTGTAACCTTGGGCATTGCCTTGTATTTATAGGCCAAAATCAAATCTTTGTCATCATTACACAATCCCAAAATTCAGCTGATTTGTGGCCAAGATCAAGCTGAATCCTTTTGCATTAAATGCTAATGGATAGAGGCAACCCTGCCTTGTGCCAAGGGGCAAGATCCAGCTTGATTTCAGCCACAAATTCAACTTATTCTAGAAGGTAATGATGAAGAACAAAGCTGATTTGCAAATGGCTAATGCTTGGGGATCAATCCTTGCAATCTCAATGGTTGGTCAATAAAAACGTGCACTGTATTGTGCAGAGATTGAGGGATGAAAAGGCTAAAATTGGCTGGTGTGAGAGGGTGAAAAGCTGCTGCAAAACAGAGTAGGCACTCATGGCTTTTCAAGTGAGAAAATCCAGCTGGTTTGACTGGTTTTTGGGGCAGCAAGCAGGAGGAAAGTCCTCAAGCAGGTGGCTGGCAACCTTGTGGTGGTTAGCAGGTCACCTGGGAGGGACTAGAGCTGCCCAAGGGCAAGCCCACTTGCTTGTCACATGCTAGGTTGGAAGAAAAAGCTTCTAACCTTGGCATTAATGGCAAGTCCTTCAACTCTGGCTTTGCTTGGCCCAATTAGCCATGAATGCTACTTAAAATAAATATGGAAGTGATGTGCAACAAAATCTGGAATTAAATCCAAGAAACCAAAAATCTGCAGAAAAATCGCAGACTTCGCAGTGCGAAGTGAGCTTCGCATTGCGAAGTCCTCAATTTTGAAAAGTTGACTTTTCTGTTGACTTTTGTTGACTTTTGACTTTTTTCCCCTCTTTGATTTTTTTGATTTTTTGGTTTTAAAAAAGCGTAGGACAAAATTAGGGTACTACATCACGTTTCATAAAATCCACAGAAACCTTTCAAAACATTCTGGGATCACAAGCTGGAACAAATGAAAAATCTGGCTTAGGATTCAAAGATCCAAACAAAAATCTTCTTAAAACTGTTTTTATACCAAGAGAAACTGAAATAAAAATGAAGATAAAATGCTCATATTGCAACAAGCTAGGGCATCTTGACTCAGCATGTTTTCATAAAAAACATTTTGAAAAAAATAGATTAATTAATCTTAGTTCAGAACGTTCTCATCTCAATAGATCAGAAAGTTCACAAAAGGCTGAAAAGGCTAAGAAGATATGCTCTTACTGTAACAAATCTGGTCATATAATAACAGAATGTTACAATAAGAAGAGATCTCTTAGAAAGACTAACCCTCAAGGACCCAACATTACATGGGTACCTAAGATTTTGTTCATGTCAAGTGTAGGTCTCCTCTCAAAATGCAAAGACAAAGCCATGGTACTTGGACAGTGGCTGTTCAAGACACATGACAGGAGATAGGAATTGCTTTCTAACCTTTGAAAGTAGAGATGGAGGACTAGTCACATTTGGGAACAATGACAAAGGCAAAATCAGAGGTAAAGGAACAATAGGTAAAACTAACTCTGCCAAAATAGAAAATGTTCAGTTTGTAGAAGGGTTGAAACACAATCTACTTAGCATAAGTCAATTATGTGATAGTGGTTTTGAAGTTATTTTTAAACCCAACATATGTGAAATAAGACAAGCCTCCTCTAAAAAATTAATTTTCTTTGGATCAAGGAAAAAGAACTTATATGTTTTGGACTTAAATGAAATTCCAGCTGAATCATGTTTTATGTCTCTTGAAAAAGATAAGTGGATTTGGCACAAAAGAGCTGGTCACATCAGTATGAAAACTATTGCTAAACTTTCTCAACTTGATCTAGTTAGAGGTGTGCCAAAGATTAACTTTGAAAAGGACAAGATCTGTGAAGCCTGTATTAAAGGAAAACAAGTCAAAAGCAGTTTTAAAACAATTGAATATATTTCAACTCAAAAACCTTTAGAGCTTCTTCACATTGATCTCTTTGGTCCTGTTCAAACTGCAAGTCTTAGTGGCAAAAAATATGGATTTGTTATTGTTGATGACTTCTCAAGATTTACATGGGTGTTATTTTTAAAACATAAAGATGAATCATTTGAAGCATTTCAAAACTTTTGCAAAAAGATTCAAAATGAAAAAGGTTCTAATATCATATCTGTGAGGAGTGATCATGGAGGAGAATTTGAAAATGCTTCCTTCAAGACATTCTTTGATGAATGTGGTATTACACATAATTTTTCTTGTGCAAGAACTCCACAGCAAAATGGAGTTGTTGAAAGGAAAAATAGAACCTTGCAAGAAATGGCTAGGACTATGTTGAATGAATCAAATGTTGAAGATTACTTTTGGGCAGAAGCCATCAATACATCTTGTTACATTTTGAATAGAGTTTCAATAAGAAACATACTAAATAAAACCCATATGAATTATGAAAAAACATCAAACCTAGCATATCTTATTTTCACATATTTGGTTGCTATTGTTACATTCTGAACACAAAAGAAAAATTGGGTAAGTTTGATCCTAAATCAGATAAAGCTATCTTTTTGGGATACTCTACAACATCCAAAGGTTATAGAGTGTACAACCTAAAAACCCAAACAGTTGAAGTCAGTATGCATGTCATATTTGATGAATATGATGAACCTTCTCAACTCCAAGAAAAGGAAGATACTGAAGATCAAACACTTCAGAATGTTGACAACCAGAACACTGTAAGTTCTGTAGAAAAAGAGGATGATCAGAATGTTCAGGACCCATCCCTACAGAGCCCTCCTAGAAGTTGGAGAATGGTAGGAGATCATCCTGTAGATCAAATCATTGGAAGCACAACTGATGGTGTAAGAACCAAAATGTCATTCCAAGGGAACAATATGGCTATGATCTCTCAAATGGAACCCAAGTCAATCAATGAAGCCATAGTAGATGATTCATGGATTGAGGCCATGAAAGATGAACTGTCTCAGTTTGAAAGAAACAAAGTGTGGGACTTAGTTCCAAATAATCAAGGGAAGACAATCATTGGAACAAGATGGGTGTTTAGAAATAAACTTGATGAAGATGGCAAAGTTGTCAGAAATAAGGCAAGATTGGTTGCTCAAGGATACAACCAACAAGAAGGTATTGATTATGATGAGACCTTTGCACCAGTAGCAAGGTTAGAAGCTATTAGAATCCTTCTTGCATATGCTGCACATAAAAGCATCAAACTTTTTCAAATGGATGTCAAAAGTGCCTTTTTAAATGGATTTTTAAATGAAGAAGTTTATGTGAGTCAGCCTCCTGGCTTCATAAATAAAGAAAAACCTAATCATGTTTTCAAACTCACTAAAGCACTTTATGGTCTTAAGCAAGCCCCTAGAGCTTGGTATGAAAGACTTAGCACATTTGTTATTAACAATGGATTTTCTAGAGGAAAAATTGATACCACACTATTTAGAAAAACTCAGAACACAGATTTGCTCATAGTTCAAGTTTATGTAGATGATATTATTTTTGGTTCAACCAAAGAGAAAATGTGTGAAGACTTTTCAAATCTCATGCAAAGTGAATTTGAAATGAGCATGATGGGTGAACTTGGTTTCTTTCTTGGTTTACAAATCAAACAATTTCCAAATGGCATTTTCATAAATCAAGAAAAATATGTCAAAGATATTCTTAAAAAATATAAAATGAATGAAGCAAAAATCATGGTCACTCCCATGCATCCATCATCTAGCTTGGATAGAGATGAAAATGGAAAATCAGTCTCTGAAAAAGAATATAGAGGCATGATAGGATCATTGCTTTATTTAACTGCTAGCAGACCTGACATAATGTTTGCAGTAGGATTATGTGCTAGATTTCAAACATGTGCAAAAGAATCTCATCTAACTGTTGTAAAAAGGATCTTAAGATACCTAGTAGGTACTACTGATCTTGGTCTTTGGTATAGAAAAGGCTGTAGTTTTGATCTTGTAGCCTATTATGATGCTGATTATGCTGGAGACAAAGTTGAGAGAAAGAGTACAAGTGGATCTTGCCAATTCTTAGGATAAGCCCTGATTGGATGGTCCTGTAGAAAACAAAATACCATTGCACTCTCTACAACAGAAGCTGAGTGTATCTGCAGCCAGTTGTTGCTCTCAAGTTTTGTGGATCAGAAATCAGTTGGAAGATTACTCACTAAGGTACTCCAATGTTCCAATTCTTTGTGATAACACAAGTGCAATTAATTTATCAAAAAATCCAATTCAACATTCTAGGTCTAAGCATATTGAAATTAAGCATCATTTCATACGTGATCATGTTCAGAAAAAGGACATTGAGTTAAGATTCATTGATACTGAAAATCAATTAGCTGACATTTTCACAAAACCATTAGTTGAGGATAGATTCAATTTTATCAAAGAAAATTACTAATTATAAAAAATCCCAATAAAGATTGATTAACTGAATCACTGAGGGCCTAGGACAAACCCCCTTGATTCATTCTGATTCACTTCAGAATGTTCAACAAAGTTCAGAATGTTCATTCAGGCACTGAACGTTCACCCTGTTCAGCATGGCACTCTGAACTCAGAATATTCAGAACAATTCTTTCCTGAAGTTAGTAAGTCACTCTCATAAGTGATTTTGATCTTTCTCCAACAATCTCTCCATATCTCAGCATTAAATGCTTGTATAGGAGTTAATGTGATAAAACCATTAACCTCCATACAAAAAGAACTATCAAATCAGCCTCTCTCTCCTCTTGAACGGCTACTTTTCTCTCTCTTAAAAACTACTTTTCAGTTTCATCCTTTCCCATAAAACCACCATCATCAGTTTCTCTCTCTCTTCTCCTACACGTTTATCTTTATAAACAAATCACCATTCCACTCAAACTCATTCATCTCCACACATCTAACCAACACTTTCCAAACCATAAAAATTCTTCTGTCTCTTCGCAAACACTGCCATGGCCAGAACAAAAACAACCTCTCGAAACAATGAACAAGAACAAACCCATGTTCCTCGTTCTGCTCCACCACAATACCCAGATGAACCTCAACCTCTGCGCACCATTCTCCCTAACATCATCATCTCCACTGCTGAACCTTCTAAACCCAGAAAACCTGTGTCTAAACCTAAGAAATCTGTTTCAACTTCCCAACATCCCAGAAGATCTCAAAGAATCATTTCTGGAACTGGAAAAACCAAGAAATTCTCTACTTCCACAATTCTTCTCTCAGACTCAGAGGAAGAATCTGAACCAACCATTTCTCAATACATGAGGAAGGTTAAGACTTCATCCAAACAATCCTTTGAACCAGAAGAAGAGGATTCTGTATCTGAAAAAGAATCTCAATCAAAATCTCAATCTGAAGAAGAGATACCCTCTGATAAGCAGGAAGAAGTGTCTCCTCCCAAAAAACATGGAAAAGGAAAAGACATTGGGAAGATAGCTTCCATTTTGAAAGCCAAAAAGGAAAAAGCACCTAGACCCATAAGCAGGGCTAAGTACTTTGATTTTGCTGATCTAAAGAAAAAGGGATGGAACCTATGTGAATACACTGATGCACAAGGATGGACAAGCTTTGTAGCCCTTCAAGAACTCACCTACCCAGACTTGGTAAGGGAATTCTACAGCTCCATGGAAATCAAAGACAAAGATGGAAAGAAGACCCTCACTACAGCTGTCAAAGGAATTAAGATCAAGCTCACTCAAGCTTCCCTCTCAAAAGCTCTAAGAATCCCAAATGAAGGTAATGAACTTTTCTTTCCTTCTTGGTTCTCTGAAGCTAGAACAAACCTTGCCAAACTCATACTTGAGTACACCAAACCTAACCTTCCTTTTAACTCCACAAACCTTGCTGACCTACCCAAAATCCTTCACAATATGGTACGCCACACTTTGCTTCCTAGGTCAGGAACCTATGAAGCTGTGAGTGATACAGATCTCTGCATCATGTTTCATCTCATCAACAAGAAAAAGTTAAACCTTTGCTTCATTATCCTTCAACACATGATTGATTCATGTATGAATCCCAAACAAACCAGTGCCCTAGTCTATGGAATGCCAATCACTCTTATCCTCAAGGAAAACAAGGTACCTCTTGAAGATGAACAATGTGATTACACCTTTATGAGATTCACTGCAAAAACCATAGGTCAGTTGCACATCACTTCCTCCAATCTTCCCACACCTCCAGCATCTGAAACATCTGGTTCTGTTAAAAGACATCCAGACCAGAAAGTTGGAAAGGCAAAGAAGAAAAGAAAGGTTGAGAAAGTCAATAACCCTTCAAATATTCCACTGGAAGAAGAAGTAGAAGCTGTCAACAATGTGGTTCAAGAAGATCTCATGGATGAAGATCCTACAGAAAATCAAAAAGAAGATGAAACCCCTGCTGAAGAAACACTCCAAGAGATTGTTGATCTTGCCAAGGAAGCAGCTCAAAAAGTTGCAGAAGATCAGAATGTTGAAGAAGCTCAAGAAATTGCTGAGGAGGAAAGCCAGCAGGATAATGAATCTCTTCTCAACAAAGAGAATGCTGAGACAACCACAGTTGCTGAAGAAGAACTTCAGCAAGACAATAGAGAAAATGCTGAAGAAGGAGCTCAGATTGAAGAAGGAGAACAAAAGATTGTTGAGGATCAGGACCTGCACGATGTTGCAGAAATCTTAGTCACCCACATGTTTAGTGACAATGCTAACCAGTTGGAAACTGGTACTAAAAAATCAGATGGAAATCAAGCTGGTTTTGATCTCAATGTGGAAGAGTTCAACTCAGAAGATGGTGTATTTGAGGATTCTCAGAAAGGAAATCCTGAAACAATGCCTGAAACTGAAGTTCAGAATGTTGAAAGAAACATTCTTCCTGATCATACCACTCCTTCCTTATGTGAAGTCTCTGCAGACCCTGCTCCTATAGCCTCAGGATCTCTGCCTATTGAACAAATCCAACATCTGGCTCAACAGCCACCACCACCACTCCTGAATCAATCTACCTCCACCATGGAATCAGAAGCTATTTGCAGCAAATTTCTGATCTCTCCTCTTCACACTTCGCAAAATATTTCTCCTGCTCCAACCACACTTAAAACAACCACTCAACTACCAGACATCCCTACTCTGTTTGCATCACTTGAAACCTTTGTCTCAAAAGAAGGTCACTCAAAAACAAACTTAGATGCCCCCACTTCAGCTCCCACATCAAAAATATCCAAAGCTGAAAAAATTGCTAGACGTTCTCTTAGGGTTGCAACTAAAACCCATAAGATTGCCTGTGTTCTAGCCAAATGGAATTCTGAAGTTGCTGCTCCTGGCTTAGCCATGGAACCTCCAGTGTTTGAGGATCCCTCTGTCTTTGATTCTGAGCCTTCCTCAGATTCTGGAGACTCAACTCCCTGAATTTCCTCTACTCGTCCCTCCCTACTTTTTTTTGCTGTTGACAAAAGGGGGAGAAGCTTTAGGATTTTAAAGTCTTTAAGTCTTTATGTTTTAGGCCCAAGTAGTCAGTGATCAATAGTTATTGGAGTTCTTAAAACTTCAACTTTTGCCTGATCACCTTTGTTTGTTAAGTTTTTTTTTGTTTTTGAACCATATATGATGTAATGAGCATGATTGATTAATGAAGTAAAATGCATTTGGTTCAAAAATCTGCATCTCTTAATTATGCCATGAATTATAAAAGTAAGGAGGAGCTTTTAGAAAAAACTCTTAAAAACTCAATGTCATGGATTATAAAAATGAGGGGGAGCATAAAAATAATTTTCAACTCTTAAACCTCTCATATTTTTAATCAAAATCCATAATCCTAAATCATAGGTTTGTCATCATCAAAAAGGGGGAGATTGTTGAGGCAAAATCCCTAATTAATTTTAAAGATAACAAACCCTAAATGATTAAAGGATTAATGGACTTTGATTAGTCTCTTGGTATTTAACTTGTGTTCTTGAGTGTTAAATTAAGACAGGAACAAGATATGAACCATACCAAGATACAAGGAATCAAAGATCATTAAGAAGAAAGAACTTTGTCAAAGTTCAGAAGTTGAACAAGAGTTCAGAAGGTTGGACATAGTTCAGAAGTTGAACAAGAGTTCAGAAGGTTGGGCATAGTTCAGAAGCTGAACATAGTTCAGAAGGTTGGACACAGTTCAGAAGCTAAACATAGTTCAGAAGCTGAAATGCAGTTCAGAAGCTGAAACACAGTTCAGAAGCTGGAACCCTGTTCAGATGCAGCAATGTTGTTCAGAAGCTGAACATAGTTCAGAAGCTGAAATGCAGTTCAGAAGCTTGTCATAAGGCTGCTTTTAAACAAGCCCAGAGATTCAAGAACATACAAGTCACACGTGGCATGAATAAATGTCCAGGAAAGCATACTTGCATGGATCAATCAAGCAATAAAGGCATTTACAAGATAAATGTCAAAAAGGATATTCAATGTTCATTTAAGATTATGAACATTGAATTAATAGGAATATTCCAAAAGGGAATATCATCCTAGATGTTCAAATTACTGCACTTCATTAATGTTTCACTATTGGGATTTGATTACATCAAATGGAAGTCTTACAAATCATCCTAAGTGAAACAAAAAGAATATTCTAAAGTTCAGAATGTTCAATACAACACATGCTTTAATTCTGACAGCAACAGTAAAGTAGTTGGAAAAGTAAAGCAAAAGCAAGATTACAATCTCAAGTCAGAATCCATGAGATTTTGACACCTAAGGGATTTGGTACTGTTACAGACCAGCAAAATCCCCTAAAGCATGGGCATGAAGTGATAGTTCCACTTTTCTCTCTCCTGCACACAATCCAAGACAGATTTACAAAGCTCTTGGCAGAGAAACATTCTGATGTACTGTACGCATAAACAAAAGTCCATCAGCAATCCAGAAATTCATACCTTCATTCATACATGATGAACGCAGATGAAGATCATCAAGAATGCAACAACATTCTGAAGTATTCTCAAGAACACAGCAACATTCTGAGATTCAAAATGTTCACCCAGATTTTAAGTAAAAATCAGTGGGGCCTAGGACACATGGCACAAGACCATTGGTCACCCTCCAACGGTTACAAGAGACCAATAACTCTATAAATAGAAGTGAAAGGCTCAGCATTATACACACAATTGCAAAGCATACAAGAAAACATTTGAAAAGTGTTTGAAGCTTTAGCATCTCAAATTGATCATCACTGAGATTCCAAATTATCTCTTAAAGTGTAAATCAATTCTCTTTATCTTGTCAAAGATAAACTCTCCCCCCTTCTCTTCTGAAAGTCTTCATCTTAACCTCACTTCTTCAATTATCAAATCTATTGTAAAAGAGAAAATTTCATCTAGTTTTAAGGGTATTAAAGTCTAGGTTGAGTAACATCGTACAAAGTCTGGTGTGACTTAGTACAGAAAGTTGAGAGCCTGCTGAGGCTTAGAGAATACAGTTTGTAACCGTTCCAAGTGAACAAGATTGTAAGGTGCAGGATTTGAGAGGGTATCTCAAGCATCATAGTGGAAAACTCTCACAAGATTGTGAGGAGTGGACTAGCCCACATTGGGTGAACCACTATAAAATTCTGTGTGTCTTTCTTCTCTCCCTATACTCTTTACACTACTGCATACACTACACACACACAACACTTAACTTAAATATCTTATTCTGCAACTAACACTTCAGAACGTTCTGAAGTCTGTTTAACTTTGTTCTTCCAAGAATCAACTTGAGAAGTATTTTTTAAGTACATGATTAGATTTTAAAAAGGGTCACAATTCAAACCCCCCCTTTCTTGTGACTATATTATCTACTTCATATGTGACTCACCCCCCCCCCCCCTTCTTTCATTTTTTTCAGATTCAGAAGTTGCTTCTCTTGATAATTGTAGATAGTTCACAGTGTTTGCTCCTTTTTGGTAGGCCTCTATCTCTAGTAGTGGCCATTATGAAATGACTTCAGTATGGTGCAGCTATTTGGGTTAGGATATGTTTGATATTTTGGGCTCTATGTAGTATAATGTGAAGTGTCACTTGTATGTAGCTACCGTCTTTTTTTAAGATATGAAAACAATGGAATGTGGGTAATGAAAATACTGTTGGATGATATTTTGCTGTGAATATAAAACAGGGATATGTAAATATTTTGAAATGTTGGAAAAAAACAAAGGAAACTCTGTCGAATCTTTGGTAGATCGTGTATTAGTAAAAATATGTATATTTAAAGTTAGGCTTGCCAGACTTAGATTATTGTATAATGAATATTAGTCTGTGCGCCGTTCATGGCTGTTGATAGGGTCATGACAGCATTCTTACATGAAAGCTAACCAGTGTGCAGATGCTCTAGCAAATTTTGGGTGCTCACGGGTGAAATTATCTTTTATGAGTCTTGTCCAGCTCAATTTAGTTACGTGCTCCTAGCTGATGTAACATGGAATTCTATCCTCCATTTGATTCATGCGTAGTTCTGTTTTCTTTTTGGGCTTTGACCCTCTTTGTAATAAAATAAAAGCATAATTGTAATAAAATAAAAGCATAAAATATCAAAAATCAGTCGCTATTTTGACCGCCTTTAAAAATATTTTACTTTCAGTCACTAATATGGCCACAAATGTTGGACTTCTTTTTTCACAATAGTTTCTTATTGTCGCTATTTGTTTAGCCTCACTGAAAATTTATTCTTGAATCCGTCCTTGCAAGAGACTCGATGATTTCTCTCATCAAGGTGCTTTGATTGTTTCCCAACCCTAGAAGACGACGCAAAAGACTCAACTCTTAGCTTCTGAAGCCCTAAGAATCTCCCTTTTGATTAAACCTTGTTTTGCCTCACACATCTCACTTAAAACTGACCTGGAAACGTGAATTTAAGACCCGTGCGCGGATCTACGCATCACATAAGACACATAGCCATGCTGAAAAATAACATTCCCCGTGCATTGCGCAGCAACCACAATCTCAACCCTTTCAAAATCATGATTTTATGGCATATACCATAATTCTCCACACTGCCTTCAAATAGATGGTGATGCCACTTTAACTATCAACAACCTTGTTGCTCTCTTCATCCTTGAATTACTCTCCAACAAAATTGATCAAGTCCAAACAATGCTTGAACCTTGATCTAGGTAGTGGCTTGGTGAAGACATCCGTTAGATTCTCTTCTAAAATAACTTTCTCTACCTCAATTTCTTTCATGTGTCTTACAAAAGTGCAATCGAATATCGAAATGTTTTGTCCTTTCATGGTACACCAGAGAATTTGTCAAATGGATGGTACATGACTGTCACAATGTATCTTCATATACTCACCGCGATCATCTAGGAAGATAGCACCGAGGTACCCTCTTGCGATAGATTCACGTCACTGAGAATGTGGAATCACCCCTTTTCCTTCCATACGACCCGTCTCTCACTCTCTCCGTCACTTTCTATGCCAATCCATTCCCCATGACCTATACAACCCCTTATTTCCTCCTTCTTCAAAACCCCTCAAAATAATTATTAGAGTATAATGAATAAACCATAGTTAGTTGATAGGTAAACTATAGTTAGTTGGTTGATTAGGTAGTTAGAAGTTATAGTTAGACTAACTCACCCCTATAAATAATTCTCTCCATTTTACTCTTTCATAATCTTTTATCAATCTATATTCATTCTGTATGAATTTTTATGAGTATCTCTTGTATGAATACTTCTATATTTACTATGATCTTTATCATGACTAGACTTTAATCATCTACCTCTCTAAAATCTCAAGACCTTCCTTTCCACTTCATGTACTCTTACTCAGAAACCCACCCCTCCATAAAACTCATCAGCTTCCGCGAATCCCCCAAATTCTCTTCTTTCGGTCCAGGCTGCCTCGACTGCAATTGGACCGGCACTTCCGCTCCGGTTCAACATGAAATGTTAGCATGCTAGTATCAGGGAGATGTTTCCAAGCTGGTGTGATACACAAAGCAATTTGGCTTAGACAGAGTTTGTTAGCCACCATTTGTTTTCATGGTAATCTGGAGAAGGGGAAATGTTTTTGTTCATTTATTAAAATCACTCAAATCAGCTTGCTACGAGTTCATTATTTATTTGTTTTTTGAAATGACAAATCTCAGTCTTTGTTAGTTGTTATTTTTTTAGTATCCTCATGTATTGTGAGAACATAGCATAAAAACACATTACAATGTTGTGTAGTAGGCATCTATTGTGTACAATGCTTTGAGGAAATGTTTATTTTGATAGCTTGGATGAAACCACTATTTTGTTTTGTATTAAACCAATGAATCATACCACTGTTGAAAGTTTATCTTATGGTTTTTGAGATATACCAAATTGTTTATTTCGGTTCAAGTTTGTTTAGACCTACAGTATTTATACCAGTTGCCACTTTGTTTAGCCCTTTGTTCTGAAAATAAAATACCTCGCCACCGGTCTTGTCCAACTCCAAATCCAAGTCGCCGTTATCCTCCCAGAAGATAGCACCGAGGCCCCAGGTATTGTCTGTCGTGTTAGCTTTAATCGTCCCATTTCTTGATGTTGATCTGTCGTGTTGCAACCCTTAGAGTTGTTGTGAGACAAAACTGAATGTTTATTTATCTTAATTGCTTGTTAATATTCCTGAATACTCTTTGTCTGCATTAGCTATTATAGTGTGTTCCTCTTAGACCATCAAAGATTTTCTTGTGTTGATTTGTTTGTGTTATTTTGTTTAATTATATCATTTGTCGTCACCTAACCCTTCCTTGTCCATCCTAAATCCAAATTATTTATATATATCTTTGAAATCATTTGATTTTCTTGTGTTGCAACTATTATTGTGGCTGACCCTAAACTTCATATCCCATATTTTCTTTGTTCAAAACCACCATTGTTGCTTGGTGGTAAAGTTAAAAAACTCCTCCCACTTTATCTCTCATCTGCAGATTTTTTTCCTCCTATAATAGAAGGAAGTCGTAAACTTGATCATAGTGATGATCTAAGGCAACCGCTTAATAATTTACTTTTAATTTACTGTTAATTTGTCCAAATAATAATTGGTTCAATTATTGATGATGGCTCGAGTATACTTCCTTGAATCAGAAGATTCAACTTTTTCTTTTGATATTGTCTATTAAGAGGCCTATGTTTTTCAATGTATATTGTTTTAATGAAGGTGTCTCAACAGAGCAGCTATAGTTTCTGATGCTGAGAGGAAAAGCGGCTACCATTCTAACTTGTGGAGACTTTGCACTGTGCCACAGGTGGAGAAATTGAAAACTTTGATCCAAATGTTTCCAATTTGGGCTGTTGGGATCGTTTTTAATGTTGTTTACACCCAGTTGTCAACAATGTTTGCAGAACAAGGAACTATAATGGACACAAGTATCAGTTCCTTCAAAATTCCTCCAGCTTCCCTCTCAAGTTTTGATGTAATTAGTGTTATTTTGGGTTCCTGTCTACGACGAGATTTTAGTTCCAATTGCAAGGAAATTTACCGGCAAAGATCGAGGCTTTTCGGAGTTGCAAAGAATGGGAATTGGCCTTGTTATTTCAATCTTTAGCATGTTAGCAGCTGTTGCTGTCAAGATTCTGCGTCAGCAGCTTCTGAAAGAGCTTGACCTTATCGATAAACCTGTTGTTGTACTAATCAGTATATTTTTTCAAATACATCAGTATTTCTTATTTGGATCAGCAGATGTATTCACAAATGTGGGGTAACTTGAATTCTTCTATGAGACTATGACCAATCTCCAGATGCTATGCGGAGTTTATGCAGTGCTTTGGCACTTTTGACTACTTTGTTGGGGAATTACTTGAGCTCTCTCATTCTCACTGTTGTAACTTACTTCACTAGACAAGGTGGAAATCCTGGGTGGATTCCAGATAACGTAGACAAAGGTTATCTTAATTATTTTTTCTGACTTTTAGCTGGGCTGTTTTTTAAATTTGTTGGTGTACATAGTTTCAGCCAAAAAGTACAAGAAGAAAAAGGCTTCGAATGATTTTTCAGGCATTAGGAGTGTGTTACCACATTTTGGTGTTTCCTTCTGTTATTGTCCTGATTGTTCTTTATATAACATATGAATGTTCTGTAATTATGCACTTTCTTTCACTTGCAAAAGGAAAACTTGTGTTATGCCTGGTTTAAAACAGTCTGTTCCTCATCTCCTTATCGGTAAATTGCAAGATTGCTTGCTACCTATTTATGTAGATTGATGCAGCTGTTATGATTGAGAATAATTGTGAAGGCAGAGAGGACAAACTAATAGAATTAGAGGCAAGTAACACTAATGGACAGGTGGCAATTGATCCCCCTTTGGTGCAAGTAAGGAGAAGCGCAAGAGAGAGAAAGGAAAACAGAAAATATTCCTCTTGAGCGGGCATAAAAGGGAACAGCAAGGAGAGTAGTGGGTGTGAAATAACTTGTGACCAATTCTATCTATCTCTCTTATAATTCTGTTGGTTGAGTAGTACTCACCATTATCTTTTTCTTCCTGTACTGTCATTAAATTCCTTGAAATGGTATTCAGCCATAGTTGTGGTTTTTAGCAGTGATATATTCCTAAGTTGTATCCTCTTTTATTCAATTTAGTGAAACATTTCTCTGCAGATTTATTGTTCTATTGTGTTTAGTTTCTGACCATAACATTTGGTGCTTTCATCTACCACCTCTCCAATGGCGGATAACACCCGTATGAAGACCATGGAAACAACGATCTCCACCCTCACTGCCACCCTCCAAGCCATCCGAGAAGAAGCAGCTCGTGATCGCAGTGAAGATCGAGCAAGGATGGAACGCATCGAAGCACAGTTGAGTTCGCGACAACTGAGTGACGACGAACCCACCGTTTCAGGTCAGAAATGTTAAATTAGACTTTCCCCGTTTTGATGGCTCTGATGTTTTGAACTGGATCTTCAAATCGGAACAATTTTTCGATTATTATGCAACACCAGATCCTCAACGTCTCACAATTGCTGCAATACACATGGAGAAGGATGTTGTACCGTGGTTCCAGATGATGGCACGAAACAATCCTTTCCAATCTTGGACTGCTTTCACTAGGGCCTTAGAACTTGAATTTGGCTCGTCACCATATGAATATCCTAGCCAAGCCCTATTCAAATTAACCCAATCCACCTATGTAGCTGCTTATTACACATCCTTTACCGCTTTAGCTAACCGTGTGGATGGCCTTAACCCAGTTGCCATTTTAGACTGTTTTCTTAGTGGACTTAAACCAGAAATCAAGAGAGATGTTATAGCCCAAACACCTCATTCCATTTCCAAAGCCCTTGCCCTAGCCAAACTATTTGAAGAAAAATACACCACTCAACCAAAACACTCTTACCCGACCCAAAACACCAAACCTTACCCGTCATCCAACTCCAAAAACACAACCCTACCCCCTTTACTTCCCACACCATCAACTAAACCACCATCCAATTCACCCAAAAACCCTAATGTCAAAAACATCACACCGGCAGAAATTCTCCTCCATCGTGAGAAAGGGTTATGTTACTATTGTGATGCCAAATTCACCATGTCTCATAAATGTCCCAATAAACACCTTTACTTGCTACAAGTAGACGATGATGATAGTAGTGACCACACTTCTGACCCTCCGGACCAAAATCTTACCTTTGATGAGCTAAGTTCATCCATGGAACATCATCTCTCACTCAGTGCTCTACATGGATCTATGGGAGCTGGTACACTGCGTTTCAAAGGGTATATTCAAGGTGTTGAAATTCAAATTTTATTGGATAGTGGAAGTTTCGACAATTTCCTGCAACCAAGGATTGCTCACTGTCTTAAAATTCCAATTCATTCTGCTGGTAAATTTCCAGTACTTGTGGGTAATGGTAGTAAATTGAATTCTGAGGGATACATTCCAGATTTACCAGTTTCTATTCAAGGTCATATGTTACATGTTCCAGTCTACTTACTTTCTTTCACCGGTGCCGATTTGGTTTTGGGTGCACCATGGTTGAAAACACTAGGTCCACACATCGCCGATTATGATGCTTTGTCCATTAGATTCTATGTGCATAACTCTTTCATCACACTCCATGGTGATAAATCACCCTTTGTGGGTCAAGCTCAGTTTCACCATATTCGCCGTCTTCAGAACACTCGCTCAATCGAGACTTCATTCATGTTGCAGTTCAATACTGTTTCTCAACATGACTCGGCTACAATATCACTGCCCTCGGAATTGCCAGCAGACTTATATAGCTTACTTTCATCTTTTATGGACGTGTTTGACAAACCTAGGGGTCTGCCACCACCCCGCGAACAGGACCATGCCATACCGCTTTTGGAGGGTAGTAATCCTGTTAAGGTACGTCCTTATCGCTACCCGCATTGTCAAAAGGAACAAATAGAGACAATGGTCAAGGACATGTTGGACCAGGGTATTATTCAACCCAGCTTGAGTCCTTTTTCTTCACCTGTTTTACTCGTTAAGAAAAAAGACGGCACATGGCGTTTTTGCACTGACTATCGTGCTTTGAATGCTATAACAGTTAAGGATAGCTTTCCCATCCCTACTGTGGATGAGTTACTAGATGAATTGTTTGGGGCCACTTACTTCTCAAAGCTGGATTTACGTTCCGGATACCATCAGATTTTAGTGAAATCAGAGGATCGATTTAAAATAGCTTTTCGCACTCACCAAGGCTTGTATGAGTGGCTGGTTATGCCATTTGGTTTATCTAATGCTCCAGCATCATTTCAGAGTTAATGAATCAAGTTTTCAAAGCAACTTAGAAAATCAGTATTGGTGTTTTTCGATGATATACTGGTTTACAGTCCCTCTTGGGCAACCCACCTTGAACACTTGGAAGTTGTCCTCACATTGTTGAGACATCATACCTTATTAGCTAAATTGTCTAAATGTTGTTTTGGTCTAACAAAGGTTAATTACTTGGGTCACACAATCTCTAGTCAAGGCGTAGAAATGGACGATTCCAAGATCAAAGCGGTTTTAGACTGGCCTGTTCCCACAAGTATTAAACAGTTACGTGGTTTTCTTGGGTTATCCGGTTACTATCGTCGATTTATTAAAGGATATGCCTCTATTGCAGCACCATTGACATCATTGTTGAAAAAGGATGCTTTTCAATGGAATGACCAAGCAACAATTGCTTTCCAGCAGCTCAAGACAGCTATCACAACAGCTCCAGTACTTCCCCTTCCTGATTTTCGTCAACAATTTACTCTGGAAACAGATGCCTCAGGTTCTGGTATTGGTGCAGTCCTAAGCCAAGCTAAACATCCAGTTGCATACTTCTCTAAGAAGTTGTCACCAAGAATGCAGAAACAGTCCGCTTATGTGCGGGAACTTTATGCTATTACCGAAGCTATGGCTAAATTTCGTCACTATCTTATTGGTCACAAGTTTACCATTAAGACGGATCAAAAAAGTTTGAAGGCATTGATAGATCAAACCATCCAAACACCGGAACAACAACATTGGTTGCATAAATTTCTCGGGTATGATTTTACTATTGAGTATAAACCTGGCTGTGAAAATCTTGTTGCAGATGCCTTGTCTCATTCATTCTTCATGGCTTTATCTACCCCACACGCTGATGTGCTAACTTTAATACACGATGCTGTCAACCGTGATCCTCACTTGGCTAACATACGGAATCAATGTCTTTTGGGTCAGTGTCCAGATCCTAATTACCAACTACGTCACAACATGTTGTTTTGGAATTCTAGGCTGGTCATTCCTGCAGATAGAGAAATTATTGAATCATTACTCCAAGAGTTTCATGCTTCTCCTCTTGGTGGACATGCTGGAATCAGCCGTACCAAGGCTAGATTAGCCTCACAATTTTATTGGCCAACTATGAACCGTGACATCAAGGATTTTGTAGCTAAGTGTTTGATTTGTCAGCAAGCTAAAGCCTCTACTGCACTCCCAGCAGGCTTGTTGCATCCTCTTCCTATACCAGCTCAAATTTGGGAGGATATCTCTATGGACTTCATAACCAGTCTGCCTAATTCGAATGCCTACTCAGCTATTCTTGTTGTCGTTGATCATCTATCAAAGTATAGTCATTTCACTGCTCTGAAAAAGTGATTACACTACTGCCAAGGTTGCTGAGATTTTTATGAACACAATTGTCAAACTCCATGGGTTCCCTAAGTCAATTGTGTCGGATAGGGACAAAGTTTTTACAAGTCAATTTTGGCAACAACTCTTTAAGTTAAGTGGTACCACTCTCGCCATGAGTACGGCATATCATCCACAAACAGACGGACAATCTGAGGCTGTCAACAAATGCTTGGAAATGTACTTACGTTGCTTTACGAGTCAAAATCCAAAAGCTTGGTCCAAATTGCTTCCTTGGGCCAAATTATGGTATAACACAGCTTATCACACCAGCATCGGTATGTGTTCATTCAAAGCCGTATACGGCAGAGATCCTCCTACGCTAATTAAGTATGACATCAGCCCTTTAGACCCCCCCCCCCCCCTTCACTCCAAACTTTACTACAAGAGCGTGATGAGGCCTTGGCCTTGCTTAAAGCAAATCTGTCCAAAGCTCAGCAAACCATGAAGAAGTTTGCAGACTCCAAGAGAAGGTTCTTGGAATTTCAAGTGGGTGATCACGTATTGGTCAAGCTTCAACCATATCGTCAACATTCTGTTGCCTTACGACGAAATCAAAAACTGGGATTACGCTATTTCGGTCCTTTTCAGATCATTGGCAAGATTGGTACAGTTGCGTATAAGTTGTTGCTACCCCCTACGGCGAAGATTCACCCGGTTTTTCACGTTTCAGCTTTGAAACCCTGCAAGGGTGAGCATAGTGTCCACTACCTGCCGCTCCCCTTGACTACTAATGAGTTCGGTCCTATTTTGATGCCTCAGACTATCATTCAAACCCGGATGATTCTACAACAGCAACAACAGATTCCACAGGTGCTGGTACAGTGGGGGCCTACCTAGATCAGCTGCAACATGGGAAAATTGGTCTGAATTTCAGGAAAATTATCCGAACCTTAACCTTGAGGACAAGGTTAGTTTTAATGGAGGGAGTAATGTTATGATTGAGAATAATTGTGAAGGCAGAGAGGACAAAATAATAGAATTAGAGGCAAGTAACACTAATGGACAGGTGGCAATTGATCCCCCTTTGGTGCAAGTAAGGAGAAGCACAAGAGAGAGAAAGGAAAACAGAAAATATTCCTCTTGAGTGAGCATAAAAGGGAACAGCAAGGAGAGTAGTGGGTGTGAAATAACTTGTGACCAATTCTATCTCTCTCTCTTATAATTCTGTTGGTTGAGTAGTACTCACCATTATCTTTTTCTTCCTGTACTGTCATTAAATTTCTTGAAATGGTATTCAGCCATAGTTGTGGTTTTTAGCAGTGATATATTCCTAAGTTGTATCCTCTTTTATTCAATTTAGTGAAACATTTCTCTGCAGCTTTATTGTTCTATTGTGTTTAGTTTCTGACCATAACAGCAGCTAATGCTCGCTTTCTCTACATTATGAGTCACATTTGTAACTCTAAATGCTTGGCAAAAAAAAAGTATTCTAACTAACAAAATTAGGAATATTACAATAATGCATCAACTAAATATAATTCTCTTTGTAATTTTTTTTAATTTTTAATTTTTAATTTTTAACAACTTCATGAACGTCAAACACAAATTGTCTGGCACAAGAAGACAAAAAAAATACAAATACAAATTTTTCTATTAAAATACTTGCAAAATTTCATCAAACTTGTTACATAAAAAATTTACAAACACACAACAATAATGAAATAAGGTTACTAATCTGAAAAAATGAAGCAAATATAGTTAAAGGTTTGATTGTTGTTGGAGTTAGAACAAAAACTAGTTAATTAAGGCTTTTTATTTAGTTGCCAAAGAGAACTAGATAACCCACAATATCTATCTAGACAGCCATGATTTTCTGACGCTTGTTGGATTCTTCAGCAATGATTTCCCTGTGTTCATCGAATGCAGTGTCAACCAAGGACTTCTCATCGTTAATGTCGAGGGGAAGTTTATGAAGCTCATGCAACACATTTTTTATGTCAAGCGCAAGGCGTTCAACTAGTGTGCATGAAAAGTCAGCTCTGATGACTGCACGAAGCACTTTGATATGGTGAGCACCAGGTGGCATTGGATATGCCGGTACAACCCAACCATGGCGCCGCAACATCTTTGATATCCTGAATTCATCGTAGCGGCTACTGTCTTTGAGAGAAAATGCTACCATAGGAACACCATTGTCTTTTGAGAGTATGTTAAAGTATCCAGTTTCTTCCAAGTGTTCCTTCAACACCATTGCGTTTTCTCTGCAGTCCTCCATTATACTCCGGTAACCCTAGTGAATCAAATAAGAGCATATGCATACACAAGATAGCTAATTTAATTGACAATTAATGTTTCTTAGACATATGGTTTAACTTAATTGATACAAAAGATTGAAAAAAATTGATTTGGCATATTGATTACTGTACTAGTTTTTGGTAACATGAGATTAAATATAAATTTTTGATGAAAGATTGTTAGATATTAATAAGAGAATGTGAAAAGTTGTAAGTCAAAATAAAACAGATTCCTTAGGCTCACCTCTTGACCAAGGCGAATTAGCTGATAATATTGAGCAATTATCTGACTAGAACCTGCAAGTGAAAGGAAGGTCAATTTTAGGCTATGTGATAAATAAGCTAATTGTATATGGTGTATGCAAAAGTAACCAAAGATCAAGAGACATGTTTTTTATTCACCTTTTGAAAAATTTAGGGTGAATGTGGGTTGGTCCGCTCCAAGGTAATTAATATGAAAGACAAGGTCTTCAGGCAAGTCTTCTTTGGTCCTCCATATAACCCAGCCAATTCCAGCATAAACAAGACCATACTTGTGGCCACTAACATTTATGCTCTTCACTAATGGGAGTCTGAAATCCCACTCTAGCTCTGGATATAGGAAAGGAGCTATAAATCCACCACTTGCAGCATCAACATGAATAGGTGTATCCCATCTACAAATTGATAAGTGTGAAGCAAATCAACATATTGATATTTGAATAGATGAAAAGAGCTAATATTTAGTGACTTATGTATTGCTTACCCAGTTTGCTTGTTTTTTTCTAACAAGAGATCATTCAAGAGTTTGACATCTTCAAATTCTCCATTATAAGTTGAACCTAAGATTGCAGCCACACAAATTGTGTTCTCATCCACCATCTCAACAGCCTTGGCAGGGTCCATCACATAGTAGTCTTCTCTCACCTTCACTTCTCTTAATTCCACTTCAAAGTACCTAGCAAATTTCTCCCAACATACCTATATAGAAGTATACAAAACTCATGTCAGTAATTTTATACAAGTAGTTCAATCCACTGCCATTAATATTGTTTTTTAGCATCCACTAAAATCTCACAAAATCAAGGAACCCTTTTAATGCCAAATTATTATCATATATGTATGAAAGTGAATACCTGCACATTGGCACCAGTGACCATGTTAGGCTTATCATAAGGTTTACCCTCAGCCTTGCGTTTGTTCTGCCACTTCTTTTTGAATGCAAGTCCTGCCAGCATTATGGCCTCTGATGATCCAACTGTTCCTGCACCAACTGCGCTCTCATTTTCTCCAATCTCAGCATTGAACAAATGCGCTATCATGTTCACACATCGATTCTGTTTTCAACCCAGTAAAACAAAACATACATGAGATATGATTGATCACTTTCATATTACAAAAGGAAATTTCTTCTTCAGTTTGGGCTCCTAGCTTTAATTTCCAACTAAATACTATTAAACCATACATATTCTGTAAGTTGGATATCATAAAGGGTATATATATGTTATAAGAGTTTAATTTATACGCGTGTAAAAATATTTCACACATGCATTTACCAAAGTGTTGCGACATGTTTAATGATAATGACAAACATTGTGTTTGTAAACTCGTCAAATGATGTTGCAACACATGATCATAGGATGCGTGCGTACAATATTATTACACTAGTAATGTATATATAATATATTCATTTAAGAATTTCATTAAGAAAAAAAATATTAATTAAAGATGGTCATTGAAAAACACATTTTGTCCAATATATAGCTAGCTAACTAGAAGAATGAAAAAGAGATGAAGTACATGAAGATCAGTGGTTGCTGGATACTCATCCATGTCGACATAGTTCTTGTTGATAGATTCCATTATAAGCTTGTTGCATTCTTCCTCCATGGATGTGGTAACAAAAGAAGCCAAATTCAGCTTTGGATTAGCATCCAATTGCAACTCATCGTGTATGTTCTGGTATGCAACTTCCTTTGGCATTGAGTTCTCTGGCATGCTAAACCTGCAACAACACCAAAACTCTTCATTCATTACTTCCCCACAAAAACAAAAACAAAGCAACTTAACACATAAAAATCTATGAAGGAGGTGATGAAAACAATAAATAGTTAAATATGTTTGTAGTCCTTATATAAAATTCACAAATTTCCAAGTTTAGTCCTTGCTAAGATTTAAGCAATTGTAGTCTCTATTTTGCATTTATAGGGACTATATACGTGGCTTTTGTTGTTTGTAAAAAGTATTTAAAATAAAGAAGAACATTACGCAAAATTTATATATAGAATAAATTTAAAAAGTTGCACTTCAATAAGACTAAAATTATATTTAACTCAAACAAATGAAGTAATTTATAGATTACCTAGGAAGAGAGTCCTTAGCATAACGAGAGGTAAAGTTAGAGTGAAGAATAAGGTCAGATTCAGAAGCTGGCTTTGGAAAAACCATGATGAAGTGTATAATAATATGTTAGGAATTAATTATATGTAAAAATAGAAAAATGTGTTATGTATAAGGTGTTTATTTTCTTTTGGCCTTTTCTGTATGTTTGATTTGATGAAGAATGAAGAGGGTTGGAGACCAACGTTGTGGTATTTATACACGGTGATGGTAAGTTAAGAATGTTGGAAATATTAATAGAAAATAGATTTCGGATGGTTAGGAAAGATAGAAGAGAGTTGTTATGCCGTGACAAAAAACCACAGCCCTGAAAGCAAATTTTCGGTGGACCTCCGGTGCAACCCAATATCCGGATTTGCTTCCCAAGATTTACACAACTGCGTGTTTGAACCTATACACTCGAGGCTAAGACACGTTGGAGCTTCACAATCAATACCCAAAAATGATTGATAATAGAATAGAAAGATGAACCATGCACCTCATACTTTTCACGTCCCCCGTTCCTCTATCTTTATATTCATATATAAAGATAAGAACAAAACTTAGGTACAATTCTTTAGGTGCTTTTCGTATGGTTCTTAACTAAAAATACAAATTTTTTTGATATAACAAACTTTGAGAAAATTAAGGATTTAAGGAAATCATGGTGAATTTAGTTAAGAACCATACGAAAAGCACATAAGGAATTGTACCTAAGTTTTTTCCTAACGAATAATTGATTGTCATTATATCCAACAAAGTAAGGGAGTATCGTTCCTGGCTTTGAAAAGAAATTTTATTCAAACTTCATATTTTTTTCTTTTTTTGATTATTTGAATTTTCTAGAAGATAAAAAGAATGTAAGAAAGTTCTTTAGTTTCATTTTGACAGTGGGTAAGGTGCCCCCCTCCAATTTTTACATGTACAGTAACACAATTTTTTTTCCTTTCAAATTTTGGCACTTTGAGCAACCTATATGTCAAATGCTTGAATTTTGTTTAAGAGGATACATGGTAGAATAAAAATTCTATTGGCCAAAGACTAATAAAGTACGGTGGGATTGATCTCATTTGATGGCCATATTTAATTTGCTCTACATCTTTGACTTGACTCTATATGTCAAATTCTCCTATATGTAGACCGATCATTTGAGAACATGTATGATGTGTGTGTGCATATTGAACATTGAGTGTGTATATATTCCATGATGATAATAAATAAAAGTCAATACCAAAAAAATGTCCATAGTTTGGGTTTAATATATATACATCAATAAACTATATTTAGAAAGATATTTAATTTTAATCATAACTATTCATACATATAATTGATTATAACCTTTTTTTAAGGAAAATTGATTATAACTTGTTGACAGCATAAAACTTTTTACATTAAAATTTATATAAACATCTTTAAAGTTAATTTAAAAAGAGTTTAATCTATTTGTTTTTCTGGTATTATTGATCTTTGGTCATATGTGGAAGATTTTAGTTTGGTTGTTAGGACTTCAATTTGGTTTTGCTAATGCCTTAATGCCTTAAGGGCGTATTTTAAGTATTCATAAATTTGAGAGTGTCTTGAATGATATGTGGTGAATTTTATAATTTACTTATGTTCATATTATTCTTAATTACTGCAGTATTTTTTACCCTCTTCAATTGTTCATCGTTTTAGCGTTGGAGTATGTACAAATATCCCCACTACGACATCACCTCTTTAGATCTAGATTTTATTTCATCTAATCAACTCCCTATTTCGCTATCAGTGAGACCTGCTTCAATTTTAAAAATTGTGTTTAAGAATATTTTTATATGAAATAAATCATCTTTAATTTAGATTACTTTGGTTGTAAAATTCTCACTGTCTCCTTAATATGTTTTTTCTATAATTTATTCATTCCGACTTCTTAAAATATTTTAACTTTTAAAATTTTAATGTTGATCAAGCGGTTTATAATATATTAAAATACACATGTTTTTTTTAGGGGTGAATACACATGTTAGTATGTTACCAAAAAAGATACCGAAATATTGTAAAAAAAAAAAAACCCGAAATAAAGGGTCCTCCCTAATTTAACAGGCTATAGTTTTCATTAGTTTGTATGATTTGCTCACAAGTCAATTAGAGGAATCATATTCGTACACGTAAAAACCATGGCTATTGTGTCAAAGATAAGAAACATGTATAATTCTGTCAAAAAAAAAATATAACTTGTTCTTTGGTTACTAAGTGGTACTGACATATGCACTAAACTTTAGTATTTGTATGATGATGCCATGTAAAGAAAACTTCTGATCTTGGATATGGACCAAGTCCTAATAAGAATTTAATACCAGTCCGTGTTGTTAGGTAGTAAATTCTTCTAACATCTCATTTCTATAACTGAGTCAACAAAAATAAATAGCAATGCAGCAAGTATACATTCTTTGTGTTGATCAATTGCCTAAGTCAACCAGAATATGGTAAGCTTAGATAATTTCTTTGAGTTCAACAAAAGGACTATGAAAAGGTCAATCAATTCACACGCCACAACCTTAGAGTATGAAATGGTGTTCATTAACATGGTTCTAAAGAGTTCAACAAAAATGTGCAAAAAGAAAGAAAAGTCCCCAAAAAACTTTCATCATGATTTTGAATTGAATTAAGTAGGGCCATTTCCTTTGGGTGTCGATATATTTAGTTTATTTTAATCAATTTTCCATTTTTATTAGATTGAGTGATTTTTTTGACACCTCATATTGGGAAAATCAAGTGGTTTTTTTTATATTTGCATGGTAATATTTGTAATGTGAACTAAAACCAATGAATAAATAATTATTTTGATCTCTAAGAGGAACAAAAGTCGTCGCACTAGTTGTTATTTGAAATTAAAGAAATTTAAAATAAGTTTTTGAATTTGGTTTATATTTATTTGTTTAGTATAGTCGTTCTTGAATTTGCCAATTTCTAGTTTGTGTACTTGGTTCGACTCATTTTTAGCCCTAGTGACAGGATGCGATTCTCAAATCAAATGGAAAAGACATTGATCGGATTAACACATACCTGGAATCAAAGATGCAATTGGAATGAAGAAGATGACTTTGGAATAACAGTAACAATCGATAGCAATCGTAAGAATAAAGAAGAAGAAAGTGTTAAAACAAGTATATAAAGAAATTGGAATGACGGGGATGTGTTTGGACTCACACGCTCTCGAATGTAAGAAACATATCAATTGTTTTCTGAATGTAACTCATGGATTAAGGATATTTAGATGAAAGAAACATTGATGTTAATTTTTAATTGATATAAGCCCTACAATGTAAATTCATTAAAATTGAACACTTTAAAATATAATTAATTAAAAGTAGGCTTAATTGCAGTTTTGCCACCTTAAGTATCACGAACTTGCGATTTTGGCCCCCTATAAAAAAAACAATAATAAATCAGCCCCTTAAGTTTACCCCTTTTGCACTTTTGGCCCCCTGGTCCAATTTTGACTCAGTCAACGCACATGTGACACCTCACTTAAGTGAGTAGGATGTCACGTATGTAATTTTTTATTTTAAAAATAAATAAAAATGACACACATGTATTTGGGTGGATTCTAGGGTGAGGGTTCAACTAAGTCCCTCACCGGTGTACCACTGATTTTGACTTTTAGATTAAAAAGACTCACATGATTTTCCTATTTATTACCGCACTGGATATTATGTTCCGCTCTCTCTTCTCCACCAAACTTCATACCTCTCTCACGGGTGTTTATGGTTACATTTTCTGCAAATAAAAATGGGCTTTTTTTCTTTCTCTAAAACGTTTTTTTTCCTCACTGTTTGCAAGTTAAGATTTACTTAACCAGTTGAATTAAAGAAAACCAATAAGAAGAACTTAAGAAGGTTCATAATATAGAAAGGAAATTAGAATAGTGTTTGACATCTTAGGGGCCATGATTCACTCATGGATTAATTGTTTGATTTATCATTTATTATGATTCAATTTTTTTTATGGTGAATCACTCATGGATTTGATGATGAATATCAAATTATATTGTCGTAAAAAATATGGAAACTTCGGCAAGAAAGTTAGAGTACTGGAAAAAAATAATAATAGCCTTGGTGGGAAATAATGAAACTATTCTTGAATCTTAGCCATTTTATTTGAATCTGAACAATATCCTTGGTTTGTGGTAGTTACTGCCGTGGCTGGATTTTGGATTGAGGGATGTGGATCTGAAAAAATTGGGAGAGATAAGAGGGGAGAGAGAAGTTGGGGAAATGGATTGTGTGAGGAATGATGTACGTGTTCTTATTTTCTTTTCTATTTCATCTAGACCTTTAAATATATTTTGATGGTATACAAAAGTGGTCCACCGGTGAACCACTTAATTGGTGGTTCACCCTAGACATCACCATGTATTTGTAAAATAAAAAAAAAAATGAAAGAGGGAAGCACGTGAGCTTCCTCTTCTTCTCCATTCTCCCCCACCTCCTTTCCCAATTCCCCCACTGCTCCACCACTACCACCCTCCAACAACCACCACATCAAAATCAACAACAATCACCGCACCACCATCTTTTCCATCTATATATTCACCTTCTTTCTCTTCTACCTTCATTTTCCTTTTTTTGTTATTCTTCTTTCCCAAACCCTCATTTCCAATTCCCAGTTTTTGGTTGCATTACGGGCTCCGGCTAATTCGCCGCCGATCACCAGTATCATGAAGTAAACTATCACTCTCAGAAGTTGAATTGTTCCTTTCTAGATCACTTTGTGATGAAAGCCTTTCTGTTCTCCTTTGGCTACTTTGACACAAAGCCGGAATCACACAGATGTAAAAAGCCAACACTACACCCAAACAGAAACACCATTCCAAAGTGCTAGTGTTATAGCAGATGCTTTAAGGGATACAGAGCTTATTCTGAAACCAGTTATGACAGGTTCAAGATCCGGGTTATGGAGGTGAAGGGTCTGAAGCTGAAGCTACTTCATGTTTGAAAGAAAATCTTTGCATCATGTTTGATTGTGTCTGTTTTGTGAGGTTGTTCTTGCTGGGTTTGCTGGGTTTAAAGGGAAGTTTATGAGGTATAGGAGGAAGAGGAAAGGCTGATCGTGATTTGGGCATGATTTGGATGATTTTTTTTTTCTTTTTTTACAAATACACGCGTGGCAATTTTATTTATTTTTTAAATAAAAAATTGTACACGTGGCATCCTATTCACCTAAGTGAGGTGTGAAACACCCTAAACCCTTAAAGCGATAAATCACATTAATAATACAATCATACAAATGATTTAGATGTCACTCTCTTCAATAAGTTCAAACATACATAATTAATTTTTCTTTTTAAAACGTCGCAGCAAAAATATACAACAAATCATCTCAACAACAACTACTTAAAAACATATCCAAGTAGTTATATCATATAAATCTCAATAAAGCACCAAGTATAAAATCTCATCTCGACACACCGAGTGATACAAATCACAACAGTTATAAAATAAATAAACAGACAGACACCCCTAAATCAGAGCCCGACTCTAGGACTCTAAGAAGGCAAAGTGAGGTAGCTCCAAAGCCAACCTCCTGCAACTCACCGAACTAAAGCAACTACTCCTGCACGCCGTCTACCCATTCATAAGAATAAGGTAGGCGGTCAACCAAACGACCATTGGGGGTTAGTTCACGATTCATAATTAGAACATAGTCAAATGAGAATAAATAGCATAATTTAATTTCACATATGTAATATACTCCCCATCATGATAAACCAATGAGTATACGAGCATAATCAAGTAACGTGTCCAATTCACCTTTTTCAAGTATTCACAACAATCACCAAAAGTTCTCCAGTAAACATATACACCAATTCAAATATTCAAGTATGACTTGACTCACCAACTATTAAATGCATGCAATGTTCTAGACCCATCTAGATGCATGTGGTACCATAGGATTCCGGAGATAATTTTACCGTTAATGAATTCACCAACATAATAAACACCACCGATTATGTTCTGCAGAAGCTATGTAATAAACACCACCAATTACATTCTTCAAAACACCTCAAAATGACTATGAATGCATGGACTTCAAGCAAGGACTTGACAATGCATGACTCACCAACATGTACATTAACATAATAAGCACCACCAATTATGTTCTTCACCAACAATTGCATTATCAAATACTTACATCCATTCAATCAACCAGTCATTATCAATTCATTTTTATTCTATCATATCATCATGAACATAAAACAAATTGCAAGTTATTCGGTCATTAAATCACTTTTCAACAAAGTTCGTCTATTTACACCACTTTCTACATTTCCAAGTATTTCAACAAAACAAGATAAACTTGATCAAACACCTCAACCAAGCACATACACTACTCACATATGATCACAGTAGCTTATGCATATAGGTATCATAGGCCAATTCCAATTAATTCCGACATTTCACAAAGTTCGTCTATTTTCTCAAAAATCGTCTTTTTTCAAATAATTCACCGAAACGAGAGATTCATGCTCAAACACATCAACAAAGCATTTTCATATATTACATAACATCACAGTAGATCATACATATCAACATCATAGCTCAATTCCAATTAATTTCAACATTTCACAAAGTTCGTCTATTTTCTCAAAAATCGTCTTTTTCCAAATAATTCACCGAAACGAGACATTCATGCTCAAACACATCAACAAAGCGTTTTCATATATTACATAACATCACAGTAGCTCATACATATCAACATCATAGCTCAATTCCAATTAATTCCGACATTTCACAAAGTTCGTCTATTTTCTCAAAAATCGTTTTTTTCCAAATAATTCACCGAAACGAGACATTCATGCTCAAACCCATCAAAAAGTGTTTTCATATATTACATAACATCACAGTAGCTCATACATATCAACATCATAGCTCAATTCCAATTAATTCCGACATTTCACAAAGTTCGTCTATTTTCTCAAAAATCGTCTTTTTCCAAATAATTCACCGAAACGAGACATTCATGCTCAAACACATCAACAAAGCGTTTTCATATATTACATAACATCACAGTAGCTCATACATATCAACATCATAGCTCAATTCCAATTAATTCCGACATTTCACAAAGTTCGTCTATTTTCTCAAAAATCGTCTTTTTCCAAATAATTCACCGACATTTAAAGTCAATCCAATTGATGTTCCAGCAGGTTTAGAAGGCAAAACAGCAGTTAAACACATCAAAAGAAACACTTAGGAATGTCCGGAATGGCCCCCAACCGCCCAGAATGCCAAAAATCATCGTCATGTTCATTTTTCACCAAAACCCACAATTTTCACATTTTTTTTTATATTTAAACTTCATAAACAACCACACCAATTCAAACCCTATCAACACACAATCATACATAACATTCATGAAGTGAATTCAAACATGTTTCAACAACAATCATACACCAATTCATGATTTGCACCCAATTAATCCACAATCATCATAACAACTTATCAATAACAACAACTTTGAAATTTAAGCATATAACTCAACAATTTCATGAAGTTTATCATACCCACAAATTCACATGAATTAGGAGCACGAAATTCATCATCAAAGATCATCAAAAGTCACAATTAACATAAAAACACTTAAACTCATAATTAAAAGTAGAGATTATGACTTAATTAATGAAAGAAACCATCCACCCTTACCTCTAGCTCTTGATTCCTCTAGCTTAAACTTCACTTTAGCTCCTAGCTCCTCAAACCCCAAGCTCTCTCTCTCTAGCTTCTTCTTCTATCCTCTTGATCCACTTTCTCTCTCTACCTCTCTCACAAAATATCTTGTGAAATGAGTGAATGAATGTAAGACCTAATTTTCTCACAGGTGTTGTGTTTATATAGTCACCACATAATTGGGCTAGGTCTCTAATTGTCTTAATGACTTAATATTCTTACCACTAATTCCTCAAAGTTACTACTCGCTTAAACCGTCAAAATAACGAACAATTACAGTCTCTAATTAATTACCCCAACTCACTAGTAACTTAGTAAAAATAATCATTCCCACTTAAAACATCAAAATAACCCTCTAAATAAAATTATTAATTTACCCTTGCTCACCTAATGACCAAAATACCCTTCTAGGCTAAAAATCCACTAATCTCATACAAATACACAACCAAGCAATTAATCACACATAAACACATATAAGCACGTATAAATAATATGTAAAATAATTCTAGCTAAAAACGGGCTGTTACAAGGTGTCACGTGTGCATTGACTATGTCAAAATTTGGTCGGGGGCAAAAGTGCAAAAATGGGTAAACTTAAGGGGCTGATTTGTTATTGTTTTTTATAGGAGGTCAAAATCGCAAGTTCGTGATACTTATGGGTCAAAACTGCAATTAAGCCTTAAAAGTATTAAAAAATTACTTTAGGATTAAAATTGACTCACATGTTTGACTATGAGGGTTGATTTCATATCCTACAATTTGATTGGTTAAAATCATGGGGGGTAAATTACACCCAAATCATGAGGGGTAATGTAGACCTCACCCTAATTGGTAATGTAGACCTCACCCTAATATACTGATATTGCATATACCCTTATAAGTTTTTTCTTGTACACCGAATTTCTATCATAAGTACAGAACATATAAGGAATTGAGATCACATGTCTTAGCTGTGAACAAATTTTTTTGTAAATATTGAATTATTAGTATATATGAATGGATATCATATATTGTAAATTGAGGTGTATAAGTACTCTTGCTTCCTAAATCTAATAATTAACGATCATTTTTATGAAATAAATAACTATTTCTCGACTTTTATATTTTAGAAAATATCATTTCATTTCTTATAATAATCATACTAAATTTTTTATATTTTATCGTAAAAAATAATCAATATTCTCTATTTTAAGTAATAAAAATTCAGAAAAATTAAATTTTATTTTGCTGACACTTTTGATAAACAAGATTTAATTATTATAATTGTGAATGATAGAAAATAGAAAAAAATTCTTCCAAAAAACAACACATTTAGTTATGAATTTAAAGATTTGATGCATCGGTACACTCGAGTTTTTAAGTGTATCATAGAATTTACCATAATACACATGTTCATGATAAATATATTCTAGCATTTTGCAAATTTGTGGATATGCATATTTTTATAACCATTGTAGGGACCTCCCTTATAAAACTACCGGAATGTTTTTGGATAGAAATATATGCAAAATAATGTTATGCATTCAAAATCTATTTTGAGTTATTAAAGAAAATATGATGCCTTAAAATCACAAGGTTTGTGTATTTTTTTTGTTATGCGTAATATATTTAAAGATTAAATATGTTTTTATTCCTTACAAAATTACAAGTTTTCAACTTTAGTCCCTACAAAACTTTTATTCACTTTTAGTCCCTATTTACGTTATATTTTATAGCGACTATTTTGAAGGACTAAAAGTGTCCATTTTTTGTAAATTTTTTTCAAAATAGAGACTATTCTTACAAACTACAATATTATGGAGGACTAAAATTACCATTAAAATTTTATAGGGATTAAACTTAAAAACTTGTGATTTTGTAGGACTAAAAACATATTTAACCCTATATTTAATTCAAGTAACTGTGATCCCAAAATTAAATTTATGTACCATCTGTTATGACCAGGTTTCACCATAAAACTCATTGTTTTAGGACAATTTGGTTGTTAAGTGTGAATAGATGCATCAAATTACTAAGCAAATTAGACTTGAATAATCAAGAAATGTAGTTAACGGTGAGTGTAACTGTATTTTCCATACTGAGCTATCTGCAAAACAACGTTATTTAGTTTGTCGTCCAGCTAGTAATTTGTGACAGAAACTTTAAGTTTAATCTCAGTTTCAAATAAGTACTCCAATACATAATCCAGAAACAGGATAAATGCAAAAGTGAATAGGTTTATTTAAGAAATAAAAAAAAAATATTACAACATTTTTGGAATGGCAACTAGCATACACAAAAGAAAGCCAGACCCAAGAAATCAGAATCAGAGAAGATACACAAGCTTCTATAGTGAAAACAATATGTGACAGTCTCAAGTAGCTAGTAGGAACTAAACTAATTCAAGGCAATCTCTAGGTTTATAATACTGCAGCAAACTTATATGATTGGAACCGCTACTCCACATGTTTAGGAAATAAAAAGGAATGAAACAAATGTTAGTGACAGCTAGCATACATACAAGAAAAACAGTGAGGAAAGTTATATTAGAAACTGGAACCATATTTGAGCATCTGCGGTGAAAAGAAATATCAGAGCCTTCTATGGCTGGGATCCATCTCAAATGCTTAAAGGAACTATTGTTCCATCAAATCAATAGTGGAATACGTCAATAGAATAAGTCAAGAAAGGGACTCTATACTCAATGACATTAAATATAATCTGGTTAAGGCACAAAATCAAATAAAATTTTATGCTAACAACCGTGGAATACATATGCAGTAGGCGATTGGGTCTACATGAAATTGCAGTCATGCAGACCGAAATCATTAGCCAAAAGGATGAATGAGAAACTCAATCCTAGATTGAATAGTCTATTACCAAATCAATAAGATCATAGGACAAGTGACTTATCAACTTAATCTTCCACCTAAGAGTAAGATTCGTCTCGTCCCTATTGAAGAAACCGGTCACACAAGTGGTGAATCCTCAATCTCTACCAAGCATGCCACTTAAACCTTCGATTATGTAGCCGATCCCACTTAGTGGGATAAGACTTGGTGGTTGTTGTTGTTGTATGGTGGGACATTGTTAGTTGCAAACATACCATACTGCTGCTAGTGCTTGTAATAAATTTTGTATCAACTCCATTGCAAACTAAAATGCCATAATTGGCCGAAAGAAAATGTGACAAGGCAAGACAATCATATGCATAATTGAAGAGCATGTATAAAACAAGAAACATAGGCAACTATCTGCTTGAAGGACATATATTAGCTAAACCAAAGACATGATCAAATTGGAATACACTTATTAAACATTAATATTGTTCACACACTTGGAAGCTAACCAATAGAAGTGCGTCTATAAAACAAGAAACATAGGCAACTATCTGCTGCTTGAAGGACATATATTAGCCAAACAAAGACATGATCAAATTAGAATACATTAATTAAACATTATAATGGTCCGCACACTTGAAAGATAACCTATAGAAGTGCAACTGAAAGCAGAAGGATAGTGATCAAAATATATAATCCATCACGTTAAGATGCTCTACTAATGTTGTCATATCAAACGTTAAGATGCTATGTTAACGTTGTTATATCAATATATTTAGTTAGCGTCGTATCAATTCTCATAAGTGTTTATCGGCCCCCGTAAGAAAATCGTTATTTTTAGCATTGAGTGACTATTTTACCGCCAATGACTATTTTAGATAACTAAATGCACCATGAAACTATTTTGAAATTTCGAAAATGACAATTGTAGCTACTTGTTACACATTTATAGACAAAAATGACTATTTGCTCTTTAAAGAATGAAGAATTCTATTATTATGGTCAATTTTGGCTCAAAACCATCGCTTTTCTTATATTAGGGTCAATTTAAAATTTAAAGAATTTAGAATTTTAATAATAATTCAAATGATATCTCTCTCTAATTGTTTTTCTTGATCTACCCAAGATTGGGGTATTTAGGGTCAATTTTAGCCCGAAATCACTCTACTAATTGTTTTTCTTTCTCTTTTAGTTAAATACATGATTTTAACATATTTTCAGTTTTCTTTCATATGCTTTTGTGATTTCTTCGTTGTTTGTGTTGAGTTCTCATCTTTGTCCGACATGTTTTTGATTTTTCCGTCTTAATCCAATGTTTATTTGATCCGAGTTGAAAGATTAACTTTAATCAAGTGTATAGCCAACAATGACTTTGACGTCGTCAACGTTGTAGTTTAAGAGACATAGGTATTCAAGACATTTGAATATAATCATATTTGTAGGCATATACATATTGTCGCTTTATGCTATTATAACGTGAATGTGGTGAGTTTGTTTGCAGATTTATCATTTTTATTTTTAACGACTTTAAATTTGTATTGTATCGATCTACTTTATGATGAACATCGTATAATTTTATATAAAAAAAGGTTAATTCAAATGATTCAATTGAATTGGCGTTAATTATAAATGTTTTTGTTCAGATGGAGTAATAAAAAAAACTTCATTTCTTTTTGCTTTTAGAAGTGTCGTGCTAAAACAGTACTCTCCAAATCACGTAATGAATTTTTTTATTTATTTTTCTATTTTACCTTAGTATGTGCCAATAAATCCATATTCTTTTTGTATACATTCTCTCTTTTCAATAAATTTAATACGTCATTTTTCTCTTATAACAAACAATTGCGACTCAAATAGATTCATAATTTTTTTGAAAAAAAATATCTTTCCAATAAAATAAGTCCTTTCTCCCATTATTTACAAATTGCATGCAAACAAAATCCTGTAAAATTTTATTTTTTTTGAAATAAAAATACTGTAAAATCTTTTGTTTTGTATGTTCTTCTATTTTACATTTAACTCTTTTAAGAATATATGTTTAGGAAATTCAACAATATCATTGATATTATTTATAAAATTTAAATTCTTCAATAGAAAAATATAATTAAGTTTAACGAAATTTTAAACTTGTACATACCAAAAAAAAGTTTGTTATAAAATTAAACAAAATATTTTTAGTTTTATTGAAAAGAGTATAATAATTTTGTTAGAAAAAGAGACAAAAATATATATAATTGAGAAATTAGACCCCTAAATTATGAATGATTAAATAAAAAGAAAAATTTGTTGTGTTAATTAGTAGTATATCCAATGGGTCCTGTCGTAAAAGGAATATATTGTACGGTTGAGATGGTGTGCAGGTAAAACAAACAAGAAGAAAAAGTGAAGAGGGTCGATGACATAATTAAGAGATGGGTTTGCTTCGTTGGCCATGTTTGTAGACCGGATTCCAATATTTATTCAACTTGCTTGCATCTCTATCTCTCTCTCTCTCTCTCTCTACACGCAACATTGTCGTTGATTGGTTGCTTATGCAAAACAACAACAACAAACAAAGAAAGAATTGCGGCGTACTAGTTGTGAGCATTCCAAGAATTTTATTTTAATCTAATTTCATTATCCATCTATAACCATAAATAAACAATTGCAATCTCTCTCCCTCCCTCCCTCAATTTAGAAGCAGAGCCAGAGAGGGAGAAAATGGGTTCGGTAGAGGAAGATTCATCGCGTAGTTTGGAAGAAGCTCTTATTCAGGTTCATTTCTCTTTTTTCATTTTTCGCTTTTTCGTTTCGTCAACCCTCAATTTAACTAACTCCAATATATTCAATTAAATTATACACCTTATTCAACTGTTGCTCATTAATTAAACAATACACAAATGTTGTTTTAATGTAACAGGGTCAATTTAACCGCTCCTATTCAAACTTAATATCCTAAGTAAAATTGTGTCCAATATATATATATATATATTTTGTCTTTTATTGTGTGAGAAGGTGAATTCAAGCTATTCATGTACCAATGTTATCATACATCAGTCTATAGTGTAGTACAATTTGAACTAATCATTATTGTTTCAGGGTGCGCCATTTATTACAAGGTGTTGTCAAATTGCGGATATAACTGTAGGAAGTTGAATTTGAATGAACCACTCTTTTCTGCGATCTGCAACACTGTTTTGTATTTGTTCTTTTTTTAGATGGTGTTGCTGGGGTTTGTACCACGAGTAATGATATTTGTACAACCATTTTCGCTTGATCCTTATGTACCTATCTGATCTTCTGTATGAACTGTTTTCAGTCATGTATCTTGTACTTGTAAGTTAGACATGATAGTAGATTTATTTGAATGTTTTTGTTATTGTTTGGGGCCTACGATTGTTGCTCGATTTCGTGGAAAGAATATCACTCATAGCCAGATATGGAAATTACTCAAGTATCAACTACAGTACTTTGTTGTTCAAATCTACTATTTAGTTAATTGTCCATACCCTGTTTTCCCTTTTCATATGCCCTTGATAGTTAAATATCAAATAATATTTGAGTTTCAAATTGTGAAATAGCAAAATTGTTTCCTATAGTCAGTGTCTTTTTTGACTCTTCCCTGTGATGAACTATTGGTTATTTTTTATCTGAAGGATGAAGAGAGTAAGCTTTACACAGGAGATGGCTCCGTTGACTTTAAAGGGAGACCTGTGCTTAAGCAGAATACTGGCAACTGGAAAGCTTGCCCATTTATCCTAGGTAAACCTTTTCATTTCACTTATGTAACAAATATTTATTTATTTTATAAAATTGAACTCATGTGATATGAAACACAGGCAATGAGTGCTGTGAACGTTTGGCATACTACGGCATTGCAACAAATCTTGTCACCTATCTTACTCGCAAGCTACATGAAGGAAATGTCTCTGCGGCAAGAAACGTCACCACTTGGCAAGGCACTTGTTACCTTTCACCTCTCATTGGAGCAGTTCTAGCAGATTCTTACTGGGGACGATACTGGACAATTGCCATTTTCTCCATGATTTACTTCATTGTAATTATAAACCAAGATATTTTTATTCTCCTATTTAAAAAATTCTCTACACACATTTCTCCTATGATATACTGCTGGCTATGCATTATATAGCATCCTACATAATGTATTTTGTGATGGTAATAGGATGTCATCAAACCATTTCTAAGTATTGTTTATATGGGGAAGTTAAATTCTTTTATACATTTTATAGTTATAAGAAACAAATATTACGGTGCTGAAGAAAAATGGAAATGGGAGAATCCAAAGACCAGTTTTGAGTATACTATGATCCAAACTTATTCCTTCTCGAGCTCCAACTATAATACTCAAATTCATTCCCACATTTGAAAAGTTATAGGATTAATATTAGGAACAGTAGGTGTCTGTATCTGCTTGATGGTATAATTGTATTCTCATCATTTAGTTTTTCTGTGCATCATTTTCATCTACATGCTTTATATTCAAATGTCTTTACATGTTTTAATATGTAAAATTGTTGTCTCATGCAGGGAATGGGTACATTGACTCTTTCTGCATCTATTCCAGCATTGAAGCCTGCTGAGTGTTTGGGTGCTGCATGCCCTCCAGCTACTCCTGCACAATATGCTGTGTTTTTCATTGGTCTCTACCTGATTGCGCTTGGGACTGGTGGCATTAAACCATGTGTGTCCTCTTTTGGGGCAGATCAGTTTGATGATACTGATCCCCGGGAAAGGGTTAAGAAGGGATCGTTTTTCAACTGGTTTTACTTTTCTATCAACATAGGAGCCCTTGTATCAAGCAGTTTTATTGTGTGGATTCAAGAAAATGCAGGCTGGGGTCTTGGATTTGGCATTCCTACTTTATTTATGGGATTAGCCATCGGAAGTTTCTTTTTAGGCACACCCCTCTATAGGTTTCAAAAACCAGGGGGAAGCCCTCTTACAAGAATGTGCCAGGTTGTGGCAGCATCTTTTCGGAAGCGGAATCTGGATGTCCCTGAGGATAGTAGTCTCTTGTACGAAACGGAAGACAAGAGCTCTGCAATTGAAGGAAGTCGGAAACTAGAGCATAGTGATGAACTAAGGTGATTATTCCCTTACTTTAAATTTAATGTTGTAATGTTCTCAACCTTGATCACACTTGCAAAAAACAAGGGAGTATGTTCTATGAAAAATAACTTATTCCTAATATTCCTGTTTAAGTGTTGCACGCCTTCCCACCAAATTCGTATTCTATTGATTTAGAGTAATGTGATTTCAAATATAAGCCCTACTCTAATGTTAAAAAATTGGAAGTTGTATATGTAAGGGTCCGATTGGTCTGTCAAAAAGCCTTGTCTGTCCCACCTGACAAGGACTGATAAGATAGAATACCTAATATCATCTAACTTTCTCTGGTGTTTGAAGTTCATAACAGATAGCTGAGCACTATCTGACCATGCACTCTCATCAGATGATATCTGTATGACACACTATTGAGCAATCATACCCTTTTATAACCCTTCTGGCATCTCTTTTTCTTCTAAAGGACACTTGCCATTATTGCTCCCCATAGGCTGATATCCCCTCATTAAACTCTAGATCTGTCACAATCATCAACGTTGGAGTACTATTTAGAGAGAACATGCAATTTGGTTTTACACATCTTTAGCCAAAATTTCAATAGGTGTGGGTATTTCCGTAGTTTTTTGACACAAGGTTTTCACTGATTAAACTATCACCATCTTTGATTTTTTTGGCTAATACCAGCAACTTACTGTTTCGAAATTTCATGGGGAACCCTGGATGGGATAATAACCTTTGGATGGTATAAATGTTACTACATCTATGATATTTCATTCACACATTCTGTATGAATTGCATTGCTTTTGAGATCTATGATTTATTGGAAAAAAAATTCTTCTTTGCACTTATATTTGCCAGTATGTTGCTGTATTTGCATTTTATATGAAAGCATATTTTTTTTATCCTGAAGACTGTTCACTTGTTCCCTATCAAGTTATTGTGTCCCCTAATTTTGTTGCCTAAACGATCACGATTAGACATTTATGTTGAACATTTTAGAATTTTCCTTCATTGCGCAACTTTGCAAATAATCTACCTATCTGGATTGTGAGAATTTACTTTACAAGCTTTATTTACTTGTCTAATATAGATATCATCATGGGATGGGTTTGCTATCTTTAATTACTAGAGTGTTGTCAGGGTTTCTCTTGAGTCAGCTAATGGCTGATTCATTGTTTTCTTGCTTCTCTTTTTCCATTTTGAAAGAATGTTATTGTCATGGACAGTTCTGTAGGATATGTTGAAATTTGGGGTCTAACTCATCCTTACAAAACCGGTTCATAAGGTGAGGAGTGCCTCCTCATTATAAACTCTTATCAAGAGTCTTATCTATCCGATGTGGGACCTGGGTTTTTCCCAATACACCCCCCTCACGCCCAGCACTCTTTGGGCTTGATGCGTGAATAGGTAGGTGACCCTTGAATTCGACAAGCTCTGATACCATGTGAAAATGGAGGGAAAAAAGATTGAAATTTTCTGAATGTGCTTGAATTGCATAGCACTCAACAACATGCTTGCTTAATTTATATACATGGCATCTACAATGATAGTAAAATGAAAGATGCAATTTACAAGGGAGCATTTAAGCTAGCACTACTTTCTATTTAAACTATTGGGGAAGTGGAGCATTAAATAGGTCTAGGAAAGTGAAACAATAATTAGTTTTTTGTTTCCAACAGGATAGACTGCATGTAAACAATTTTCTCTTTGAAAATCTTTAATAGGTTGAGAAATCCTCTGGTAAATTTCTAATATTTAGCTTGTGTCCTAATAATAGTTTGTTCTGTTATCAATAAAGGCTTAAGTATGCTTACTTGCTTCAGAAGATTTCACACACTCATTAACAGGGCTTTCTACTTTCCTTTGTTTTAATGAAGGTGTCTTGACAGAGCAGCTGTAGTCTCTGATGCTGAGAGGAAAAGTGGCGACTATTCTAACCTTTGGAGACTTTGCACTGTGACACAGGTGGAGGAATTGAAAATCTTGATCCGCATGTTTCCAGTTTGGGCTACTGGCATTATTTTTTCTGCTGTCTATGCCCAGATGTCAACATTGTTTGTGGAACAAGGAACTATGATGAACACTAGTATCGGTTCTTTCAAAATTCCACCAGCTTCCCTCTCAACTTTTGATGTAATAAGTGTTATTTTCTGGGTCCCTGTCTATGACAGGTTTATAGTTCCAATTGCAAGGAAATTTACTGGCAAAGAAAGGGGCTTTTCGGAGTTGCAAAGAATGGGAATTGGCCTTTTTATTTCAGTCCTGTGCATGTCAGCAGCTGCTGTTTTGGAGATTAAGCGTCTGCAGATTGCGAACGAGCTTGGGCTTGTTGATGAACCTGTCCCTGTACCCCTTACTATACTTTGGCAAATCCCTCAGTATTTCTTATTGGGAGCAGCAGAAGTATTCACATTCGTGGGGCAGCTTGAGTTCTTCTATGACCAATCTCCAGATGCCATGCGAAGTTTATGCAGTGCTTTGTCACTTCTGACTACTTCACTGGGAAATTACTTGAGTTCTTTCATTCTCACTGTGGTAACTTACTTCACTACACAAGGGGGAAATCCTGGATGGATTCCGGATAATTTGAACGGAGGTCATCTTGATTACTTTTTCTGGCTTTTAGCTGGACTTAGCTTCTTAAATATGTTGATGTACACAGTTGTTGCCAAAAGATACAAGAAAAAGAAGGCTTCTTAAGGCATTTGTTAGTAGTGGAACCTCGTTTTCATGTTTCTTTGTCATTGTCATCATTGTTCTGTATGTGATATAATGAAATTATGCAATTACGTAATTTTCTTTCACTTGTAAAGGAAAATTTATGTTAAGCCTTGTTCAAAGAATCAAAACAGTCCCTGCCCCATCTCGTGATGGCAGTTTATGATCCCTCTATTCATTATTTGTTACTTCTCTTGCAGAAAATATTATTAGCAAAATTCACACGACAAATGGTAAATGTCAGAAACTCTTGAGTTAAGGAAAAAGACGAGACTTTTACAAATTGATAAAGATAGAAGACTCATATTCAGTTTGATCTTGAATATTTGTTTACGTTAATCACATATATTATGAACTTGGCTTGAAGATCATTATGGTTAAATCAAGCTCGAGTATCTTATGAGTAACAAAAGAAGGTTGATCTTCTTGAATATTTTTATGCAATCAATTTCATTCAACATTTCTGTTTTAATCAATAATAATAAAATTCATTTCTTCAAAAAAAATCAATAATAAAATTAATCTATTTAAACTTTATTGAGATAATATTAGTTTAAAATAAGATTTATTAATTGAGTCATGGACTTGTAGCATGATCACATTAGAATTTTAGCTCGAAAAAATTATAACTTTTATTAATCCTTACAGATATACCATTTTTTATGCGGGATCAATGAGCTTGGTGGAAAGTACTTTGTGCTCTTGGTAGCTTTACAGGTGTAGCAGTCTCTTCCTATTCTCCTCGTTGGTATTGTTCATTTTTGTGCGGAGTGTGGTGGAGCTTGAAATATTTAAATTTGTAATTTTTTGGTTTTTGGTGTTTCTTTTTCGTGGATTTTTTTTGTTTTTTTCTTCCCTTATTTTAGATTTAAATAGGTCTTGTACTCTCTCTCCTTGTATTGGTTCCATCATTTTTATTTGGGTTAAATAATTTTTTTATCTTTATAAATATCTCAAATTTCATTTTTATTCTCTAAAAAATTTCAGTAAGCTTTGATCCTTCAAATATTTTGTCGCAACTTTTGTTCTCTATCTTTTAAGTAAACTCATGTATGTCCCTCAAAATTTTGAATTATTTTGTTTAGTCATGTTAAGTATATTATAAAAATATTTTTTTCTGTCGGAGTTTGGTGGTCTTGGCGGCATCGGAATCTTATGTGTTTGGGTGGTGAAACTTGGTCTTTACAACGGCTGACTTGTAACATAAAAAATTCGATTGAGAGCATTGTAATCACCATTTGTCCTTCATCTTCTGCTGTTACGACTAACAGGTTCATCAGATGGAACAATAATAATTTTTCAGGTGTTATTCTTAATGTGGATGGAAGCTGCCATGGTACTCCTATTAGAACTGGGTTTGGTGGGGTCTTGCGTACTAACACAGGCTTATTCCTTGCGGGCTTCTCTGGTTTCGTTCCAGGTTCAGATGACATCTTGCTAGGTGAGCTTTCCGCTATCTATCACGGACTGATCATGGCAAAAGATTTGGGTTATGCAGAACTTGCTTGTTACTCGGATTCTCTTTCTTGCATCAACCTTATTAATGGCCCCACTGAGAGGTACCATATCTATGTTGTTCTCATCCAAGACATAAAACAAATGCTTCATCAAACAAATGCATCGGTTTCCCACACTCTTAGAGAGGGGAATCAATGTGCAGACTACATGGCAAAGCTTGGAGCTTCTTCTGATGATGAGCTCCTTCTTCATGATTTTCTCCCTATTGGCGTTGTAAATCTCCTAAGGAGCGATGTCGCTGGCACTTTGTTCTTTCGAGAGTAGTTAGTGTGTTCGTTCTTTTCTGTTTTTGTTTTTTCTAATCTTTATCTTTGTAACAAAAAAAAACTCTCTTGCAAATTATTTTATTTCTAACCAAGGATGATTCCATATGAATTTTTCAATTTTTAGAGCTTAAAAGTTCATATTTAATTCATATTTTGTTGAAAAATTAAAAAATTTTGTGGGAGAGATTGTTGTAATATTCTAAATATTTATGGAAAATTTCATTCAAAAATGTGAAGAGTTCATATTAGTTGACTAAAAAACCGAGACTAAAAGTCGAGACGGAAAAATTTGTGGGACCAAAACTTGTTGAAATTTTTTAAACAGACTAAAGACAAAATTTGACATATTTATAAGGATAAAAACTTATTTAATCATTTATATTCATATTTAGTCTTTGCATTCAAAAAAAAAGAAATATTATTATTTTCGTTTTTTATCATTAAAATAAATATTACATTGGTAAATTTCTGTATGAACAAATTTTACAAGGACTAAAATAAAATAGCAATGATTAAAAACAAAAACTTGTATGTTTTTTTTCTGCCAAAAAAAAACTTGTATTTTGAAAGGACTAAAACAAAACAAATAATTTTGCAAGGGTTATATTAAAATAATGATATATTTGCAGTATCTAAAAACATATTTAAATCAAAGGTTGATTATAAAAAATATTTAAATCAAATATTTTTTTAAGGGGGCTAAAGGCTAAAACGATTGCCTATTTGCTTCGTTGGCCTTGCCCTTTGAGTCAGTAATTTTTTTGTTTTGACAAGTAACGTCTTGCCATGATAAAATAAAGGAATGATATCAACATTTATCAACACTAGATTGATGACCCGTGCGCCGCACGGGTCTTATAAGCTGGAATACAATCGCTAAAAATCAAATATAATAGTTTTTTTTAAAGTACAACACAAGAAGATAATATTGTTTGAAATACTAAAATGGCATAGATAGTAAATGTGGTTTGATCATCACATTAAACATTACGAAATACTTCCTCATAGACGACGTTAGAGGTAATATCAGCATCTTCACCATCTACGTCTGTGATTAATATCTTCAACCCTTCTCTTGAAGTCACCCTAGATACAGCAACATATAATTGCCCATGTGAAAATACAGGCGTGGAAGGTATATGCCCACATTTTTAAGTGACTGGCCTTGACTCTTGTTAATAGTCATTGCAAATGATACAGCCAAAGGAAACTGCCTTCTTTGAAACTTGAAAGGAATTCTCATGTCCGATGGAGTTAGAGATAATCTGGGTATAAACACTTTGTCACCAACATTACTTCCAGATATTACCTTCCCCTCGAGCACATATCTTCCCATTCTAGTGATAACCAACCTGGTTCCATTGCATAGTCCATATTGTTGATCTAAATTCCTTAACAACATAACCGGCACTCCAACCTTTAATCTTAACTTGTGATTAGGAAGTCCTGAAGCAATGATTGTGTTTAGGAATTCGGGGGTGTGAACGTCATCAATTGCATCACCGTGAATGTTCAGTGTAACCGGTGAATCATAACTTAAATACATCTTCTCTTCACCTGGAATCATGTCCAACATCAACTCGTTGATTTTCTCAACAATAGAATTTTTTGTTGTTAATATAGCTCTATTTTGAAAGTATGTTATGTCATTCATAATTTCAAGTATGTTATGTCATTCTTCCATCTCCTATACCAAGCACCCATTCAGAAAATTTTCTTTTTGCTTCAATGTCTATTTCTGACGCACCGTTCAAAAGCCTCATGTTTTTATAGTTAATGTAAGAACCTCACAATAATTCCAAAGGTATGAAGAATTAATAGTAGCATGCACGACTTCTTGTCTCGTACCTTTCGGTATTACGGGTAATATTTGTCTAAAATCTCCACCAAATACGACAACTTAACCTCCAAATGGAATGTTTTTGTTCCTTTTGTCGACCTCCTTCATTACATCTCTGAAAGAGCGATCAAGTGCTTCAAAGCAAAATTTGTGCATCATCAGAGCCTCATCCCATATTATTAGCCTTGCTTGCACTACCAATTGAGCCAATGGAGTCTTTGGTTTAAGATTACACGTTGAACACTCATCAATAAGCAAGGGGATGCCAAACCTCGAATGTGCAGTTCTTCCTCCTGGAATGAGTAGCGCAGCTATACCACTCGATGCAACTGTTAAAACTATGTCACCTCTAGACCTTATTGCAGCTGACATCACTCTCCAAATAAATGTCTTGCATGTTCCTCCATAACCATAAAGGAAAAACAAAGCAGGGATCTTCATATCAACCTTTGTCATTATCTTATCGTACACACCTTGTTGCTCGTCGGTCATTGTTGCGGTTAATTGTTCATGCTCTTTGGTTAATAAATCCCTATTATAATTCATCTCATCGTGAATAAGACGGTTCTGCAGATCAGGTATCAAAGACGTGTCTGCTACTGGCATTGGAGGATAGTCATACAAACTCTTGCCAGAGCTTTGTAGGATAGTTTCAATGTCAGCCAGTGCGTATATTTTCATCTGATCTTCTGTCAACACTAAATCTGCACAACACACGTATCACACAATCACACACAGTTGCTTGAAACAACATGTTTGGAACAACAACAATGTTAAACATGCGCACCGATTTAATGGATGAAATATAAATAAAAGCATAAATTTTAATAGATATAATAAACAATGGTGATTCCAATTATGCTACACACGTTTAAATAAACTTGACACATAACAGAAAGTGCACATAGATCTGAAACATGATGCACATGCAGTACAAAATTCATTCGACTAAATGAAAACAACATTCTCCATAAAGTACTGGTATATATTAAACACTTTAAATGAGTACATGCTACATGAACAAATGTTGTTGTTAAAAATATTTACCTGGAGCTCCAAGCACATGTCGTTGTATGCGTAAAATGTCATCTATCATGTTCTCCAAAGTTTTATTCCAAACGACTTCAGGTCTGGACAACTGACCTGAAACCAAGAGTGTTGCAAACAATCTTCGCATAAATGAACTTGTACCCCAATGACATGCTTCATTTATCGCTTCTATATACTCCTTATCGTCCTCTAACAGACCCATCGCAAAGCAAGCTTCCTTGAAAGTGTCGTATTTTATATTATCAACGGTCTTAATTTCATCATATGACCTTGGGCCTTTGACATAATTGAGCAATGTTCTAAGATAAAATCTTTCCCCTGAACCTGAAGGAGCAAAGTGAACTCTTCCGATTGAAAACCCTCTTTTCCTGGGAGACCATCGATGTTCAGTGACTTTCCATGTAAACTTCATGGGAAACTGACTGTAAGTTAAAGATCTTGCCTCTGGATACTTATTGTTTGCCTCCATCCACGTAAGAAATTTAGTTGAATGAACTGAAGGCTTATTAAGCACGTCTTCAATGCACTCATTGTCTTCGTACACAATAGATTGCTTGTCTTCTAAATGATAATTCGGCCTTTCAACTGAAGGCTCTCTATGGTGTATGTCAAAAGCGTATATCCTCCATGCAGCTTCACACGCAGACAAATATCGACAATCAAAATACGTTTGGATTTCATCAAAACATTCCGAGCAGTTGCCTTCATTTTGACCATTATAAAAATTTACAGTAATGCGATCATTGCCTTTGTTTACATACTTGAACAAATACTTGATAGACCTTGTTTGGTTGCACCATTCAACATTAATATGAGCGTTGTACTTCAGCAACAATTGTCTATTGTATGGGACAACATACCTGTTATCTGCCATATACTTCCCTTTCATTATTGATACACCATTATCCCTCCTCCTGTACACTGGATATCCCTCTTGATCAATTACAGTGCTATCAACATACTTTTTTGGAAAATGCTTAGTGCATCAACCATTAGACATGCATGGTGATTTTTTGTTTTGTTGACCGCATGGACCATGAATCATCAATGACGTTACTATATCATATAATCAAGGATCTGCGTCTTTGTCTGGAACCTCAGCTGAAATAATTTTGTCTATGTTCTTCGGCTGCAATGGCCTAAATTTTGGCTTTACGAACATCAATATATGGGCATGAGGAAGTCCACGCTTCTGGAACTCGATGGTATAGATAACTGTTGTTGAAAACAGAATATAAGTTGTAAACGTTTAAAAATATAATTAACTACCATTTAAAAATTAAATTAAAAAATATAAATAACGACTACGCCGTTATGACTTCTTAACTAAACAGCTACCATTTAGATAATATTGTGTTTAAATAGCATGTTGGAAACCACTATTGGACAATTTAAATTGCTTACCTGATATTACTTCTCCAAATATATCTCCCTTTTTGATCTCCTTTAACAAATGATCGAGTTTCAACTTAAAAATTTGACATGATAGGTCAGGTCTGTCTTCCGGTCCAAGATTGTGCATTTTAAGGAAATCCACTACCTCTGGCCATTTATGATTGCATGTAAATGTTATGAACAAATCAGGATAACCAATCCATCCACATATTGCCATTGCATCTTGATAGTTCTGAATCATATACCGTGGACCACCGACAAATGTTGAGGGCAACACAACCCTTTTACCTGTCGAGGTTGGATTAGTTTCACCTCTTAAAATAGCTTCGGTTAAACCTTTATACATGTCAGCCCTTAACTCCTTCTGGTGCTAGCCCATTTAATCCGAGAATACTCTATCATGTTGTAAGAGTCTACCAAAAACTGCTTAAACAATCGCTTAGAAAATACATTAATTGATTTGTTTCCTTCTCTGTGCTGTATCCTGTACGCAACCCATTCTAATTGTGTAACACACTTTCTCTTCAAAACTGATTTCTTGTTTGTTTCGTTGTAGTCAATATCTTTTCTATACCCATCCTCTCCCCTTGGGAACATGAGTGGATATTGTAATGGGAAATATGACGGCTCGAAAATGGATATACGCTTTAGAAGGCCAAATCGTTCTTCAACAACAATATCACGCTCGCAATCAGATGCATCAAAATCTCCAACAATCAACGCTGCCACCTCCGATGTCGTGGGTAAATTATACCTCTTACCATCACTATTTCTCTTGCGCAAAATTCTTAATCTTATTGTGTCGGATTCACCATCTTTGAACTTGTCACGAACAATTCTGTATGTTTTTGCGTACGAATTATATGAATCAAGCATCTGCCGTAGTTCCCTAACAATGGTTGATTTTATTAAATCGGAGTCATCCACCATGCTACAAAATAAAAATTAAAAACAACCAACCATTCTATTAATATAATTAAATTATTTCCGTCTTATAACCGTAAGTAAAGAAAAAAAAAGGGAAAACCAAACAAATTACGATACCTGACTGAACGCATGCGATCAGTGATTTCATTGTCAATGTCGTAAACATATAATTGGGCAAACTTCGGGTCTTTTCCAGACTGTGGTAGCAAGCAACCAATCTGATGGTATTTCTCTCCATTCATCACGAATATTGGTGGAGTGTTGCCCTTGTTCATTGAAGTGTCGATTTTACCTCCCATCGACGTAAAGGCAAACATACTATTAAATGACCTAATATTCTCTATGAAGAACTTGCTCTTTTTATCATTTTTATGATACAAATCACTTAACTCTTGGGGTAGATCGGGGTATGGGACAATCTTTACCCTCCCCTGCTTACAACACATGGAAAAAAGTGGTGTGGTTGGATTGTAGTCTTTTTGGACTCGATCTTCATACCACATCCGTGCACCACATTTGGGACAAACAATATCAGGCAGGCCAAAATAGACATATGGAGTTTCTTCGTCTGCAAATGATGCCATAAATCATTATCTACAACAATAAACTTAACTAAAATGGTGAAAATTACTGAGTGTTTTGTGAAAAAAATATTTTTTCATACCAATGATATCTATCAAGTCTGTATCTATATAATCCGCTCCCATCTGCTGACCTCCATTACCACTGTCGACTTCTTCGCCGCTTTCTTGACCTTCTACATCAAATGTTGTAGTTTGTTCATTTAAGCAACATTGATAAGCATACGTACACGAAGGTTATTGTTGTGTAACTCGAAACGAACTCTTTTGAGACATTTTGACTCATCATTTGAATTTTATAATGTGTACGAAATTTAAATTGTTATATAACGGGAAAGGATTCATGATATAGATGAAACTTTAAAGACATATCAAAAAGGCACCTGAATTACACGGTATATAGTTGTCTCCGAAATTTTTGACACACATTGTATCAGTGGCAATTGCGTGTGCGCTTCTTTTACGTTTGAGTGTAGAATGACCAATTTCATAATTACCATATGCGGTATCAAATCCTGTATCCGATACAGTTGGGTTGATTATTACTTCTGCATCATGCTCGAACTGACCTGCTAAATATAAATCGAATTATGATCGAACGCAGGAAGATTTTTGAAAGAAATTCCTTTGAAATTCGTCGCAAATACACGTTTACCTATTATGGTCTTGTCAACATATGAGCACCTTCCCTCAAATCCAACCCTTTGATGCACACATTGTTTAATATTATCATTATTAATGAAATATCAGCCAGGGCCAAGCCGCCTGCGAACATTGACCTCTAGACTTGGTTTCTTAGAGACTGAGTAGTTTGTTACTGCAAAATAAAAGCAATTTTAACTTCTTCAGCAACACATATTTGCCATATATGCTAGCGGACGACTCTTTCTAATCTTTATAGAGGTACTTATAGTTAGTAATGTCAGATAGGGGACCGCGTAGCTTGAAACTTTGTTTTCCTTGCTCATCTGATAAGCTCGTACCTGTTGATGTAATGTTGGGAGAGAGCTCCTGCAATACACACCTCTCCATGTCTAAACTACAAAGCATAATCAGCTACCATCATTCACCTTCAGATAATAATTACTGAAATTATGTTGGTATTGCATATAGAATATGATTAGTCAGATATTGATGGCAATATTGATGTCAACCAACTAAATGATGCCACCTACTGATTGTGAAGATAACACAATTAAAGCACACATTGGTATATGAAAAGTCACTCATTAATGCATATCTGCTTGTTTAATACAAAGTAGGTGTGAGATAAATGAAAGGTCAAAATGTTACAACTGAAATAAAAGCATTTTTAAACTCTGATTTAATGCAAAGAGCCAATCAAGGAGACAAATCTTGAAACTTAAATGGCAGGGTAAACCAAAGGTTAACATTACATGGTTGACCAAAATAAACAACAATACATGCTATACAAAATTCAAATTGGAAATCTTGAAAGATGAAGTGGCGCAGAATAAAGGTTAACATTCAGAATAGTGCAGATTTGGCATCCGGTGTCGGAATGACTCAAAATATACATTTTCGAAAAGCCCCGGATCTCACGATCAAAACCGCATTTTAATATTTCAGCATATATGATATTTTTGTTTTATTTTAGTTTATTATTTCTAAAGGTCAATGTATATGCATTGAAAATCATCCTTTAATATGGACACTGTTATCGACGTTTATGCTTAACAAAGTTTATGAAATGACAATAATGTGCGAAAGCAATTAAAGAAACTTATAACTTATTCTGAAGCCTGTTAAGGATGTCGCGAAATTAGTGAGCTTTAATAATTTGGAGCCAGATCAGAAAGGCATGTACAACCACACACAACTGTAAGTAACAATGACAAACCTTTCAATTGCTTCAGTAGTTTTCAAAGGGAAATTTGTCAACATACAAAATTGACTACCAATAATAACAATAATTTAAACAAAACACCAAAAACAATGATATTCTCCAAAACATAATTGGTTTCACAACAAATGCAAAAAAAAAATATATATATCCATCTGCGTTCACTTCTCAGCGGGCTCAACCTTCACACGAACCATCTTTGTAGGCTTTGTTGACGAAGCTGCGCCACTCCCAACATCCACATAATCAACACCATTATCGCTCTCGGCCGATCTCTTCATGCGTCTTTTGTTTGTTGGAGTGTTCACCACATCATTATTGCTACAGGAATCAACGCACTCTAGTGCCTCCTATTGCATCAAAACGATAAAAGTTAGCATATAATGAAACGTCAAAACTAACAACAAAATAGAGAAGAGTAGTGCACACTTTACCAAAACAGAGTTACCCGCAGCCTTGCCAGACACATCTCTAATTCCATCAATAACACCATCCTCGTTAGGCACCTTTTATAAGCAAACATGGCAAAATTAATCGAAAATTCTAATATTCGTGATGCATACGAAGTTTACATCCTACACGTATCGATCATCTGACCTTGATATTATGCTTGCTAACGAACTGCTGAATTACGTCATTCTCAGCAGTTGCTTTCTTTACAGCATAATTCCTCCACTTGTAGTTCACATTACCCCGGCTGACCTCCACCTTAAACAACATTTTCTTGTCTAAAAACATGTTAAAATCAGCTGGATACTCTGCTTTATTATTAGACTGCAATACAACAAAGCATGTTAAATAATCCGGATTAAAACCAGTTCATGGTATTGATAGGAGCATAAAATAAGATGGCGTAAATATTGTATCAAGTTCAACACCTCAAGCAAATCTTGGACCGTACGACCAATGAACTGAGACACAATTCGATCAAACAGCACAAATGTCGTTGACCCAGTTTCATCCATGACAATAACATGTAGTTTGAACCTATAAAACCAAACAATCATATTGAAATTATTAAATTCTATTCAAAAATTGAAAACACGGCGTACTATACGTCACTACTAACCTTAACACCGCACTTTTGCACATTGTGCACTTCTTACAATATAGTTTTCCATCTTCCACGGTAACTAACGACGCACATTCATACTATTAAATGACCTAATATTCTCTATGAAGAACTTGCTCTTTTTATCATTTTTATGATACAAATCACTTAACTCTTGGGGTAGATCGGGGTATGGGGCAATCTTTACCCTCCCCTGCTTACAACACATGGAAAAAAGTGGTGTGGTTGGATTGTAGTCTTTTTGGACTCGATCTTCATACCACATCCGTGCACCACATTTGGGACAAACAATATCAGGCAGGCCAAAATAGACATATGGAGTTTCTTCGTCTGCAAATGATGCCATAAATCATTATCTACAACAATAAACTTAACTAAAATGGTGAAAATTACTGAGTGTTTTGTGAAAAAAATATTTTTTCATACCAATGATATCTATCAAGTCTGTATCTATATAATCCGCTCCCATCTGCTGACCTCCATTACCACTGTCGACTTCTTCGCCGCTTTCTTGACCTTCTACATCAAATGTTGTAGTTTGTTCATTTAAGCAACATTGATAAGCATACGTACACGAAGGTTATTGTTGTGTAACTCGAAACGAACTCTTTTGAGACATTTTGACTCATCATTTGAATTTTATAATGTGTACGAAATTTAAATTGTTATATAACGGGAAAGGATTCATGATATAGATGAAACTTTAAAGACATATCAAAAAGGCACCTGAATTACACGGTATATAGTTGTCTCCGAAATTTTTGACACACATTGTATCAGTGGCAATTGCGTGTGCGCTTCTTTTACGTTTGAGTGTAGAATGACCAATTTCATAATTACCATATGCGGTATCAAATCCTGTATCCGATACAGTTGGGTTGATTATTACTTCTGCATCATGCTCGAACTGACCTGCTAAATATAAATCGAATTATGATCGAACGCAGGAAGATTTTTGAAAGAAATTCCTTTGAAATTCGTCGCAAATACACGTTTACCTGTTATGGTCTTGTCAACATATGAGCACCTTCCCTCAAATCCAACCCTTTGATGCACACATTGTTTAATATTATCATTATTAATGAAATATCAGCCAGGGCCAAGCCGCCTGCGAACATTGACCTCTAGACTTGGTTTCTTAGAGACTGAGTAGTTTGTTACTGCAAAATAAAAGCAATTTTAACTTCTTCAGCAACACATATTTGCCATATATGCTAGCGGACGACTCTTTCTAATCTTTATAGAGGTACTTATAGTTAGTAATGTCAGATAGGGGACCGCGTAGCTTGAAACTTTGTTTTCCTTGCTCATCTGATAAGCTCGTACCTGTTGATGTAATGTTGGGAGAGAGCTCCTGCAATACACACCTCTCCATGTCTAAACTACAAAGCATAATCAGCTACCATCATTCACCTTCAGATAATAATTACTGAAATTATGTTGGTATTGCATATAGAATATGATTAGTCAGATATTGATGGCAATATTGATGTCAACCAACTAAATGATGCCACCTACTGATTGTGAAGATAACACAATTAAAGCACACATTGGTATATGAAAAGTCACTCATTAATGCATATATGCTTGTTTAATACAAAGTAGGTGTGAGATAAATGAAAGGTCAAAATGTTACAACTGAAATAAAAGCATTTTTAAACTCTGATTTAATGCAAAGAGCCAATCAAGGAGACAAATCTTGAAACTTAAATGGCAGGGTAAACCAAAGGTTAACATTACATGGTTGACCAAAATAAACAACAATAAATGCTATACAAAATTCAAATTGGAAATCTTGAAAGATGAAGTGGCGCAGAATAAAGGTTAACATTCAGAATAGTGCAGATTTGGCATCCGGTGTCGGAATGACTCAAAATATACCTTTTCGAAAAGCCCCGGATCTCACGATCAAAACCGCATTTTAATATTTCAGCATATATGATATTTTTGTTTTATTTTAGTTTATTATTTCTAAAGGTCAATGTATATGCATTGAAAATCATCCTTTAATATGGACATTGTTATCGACGTTTATGCTTAACAAAGCTTATGAAATGACAATAATGTGCGAAAGCAATTAAAGAAACTTATAACTTATTCTGAAGCCTGTTAAGGATGTCGCGAAATTAGTGAGCTTTAATAATTTGGAGCCAGATCAGAAAGGCATGTACAACCACACACAACTGTAAGTAACAATGACAAACCTTTCAATTGCTTCAGTAGTTTTCAAAGGGAAATTTGTCAACATACAAAATTGACTACCAATAATAACAATAATTTAAACAAAACACCAAAAACAATGATATTCTCCAAAACATAATTGGTTTCACAACAAATGCAAAAAAAAAATATATATATCCATCTGCGTTCACTTCTCAGCGGGCTCAACCTTCACACGAACCATCTTTGTAGGCTTTGTTGACGAAGCTGCGCCACTCCCAACATCCACATAATCAACACCATTATCGCTCTCGGCCGATCTCTTCATGCGTCTTTTGCTTGTTGGAGTGTTCACCACATCATTATTGCTACAGGAATCAACGCACTCTAGTGCCTCCTATTGCATCAAAACGATAAAAGTTAGCATATAATGAAACGTCAAAACTAACAACAAAATAGAGAAGAGTAGTGCACGCTTTACCAAAACAGAGTTACCCGCAGCCTTGCCAGACACATCTCTAATTCCATCAATAACACCATCCTCGTTAGGCACCTTTTATAAGCAAACATGGCAAAATTAATCGAAAATTCTAATATTCGTGATGCATACGAAGTTTACATCCTACACGTATCGATCATCTGACCTTGATATTATGCTTGCTAACGAACTGCTGAATTACGTCATTCTCAGCAGTTGCTTTCTTTACAGCATAATTCCTCCACTTGTAGTTCACATTACCCCGACTGACCTCCACCTTAAACAACATTTTCTTGTCTAAAAACATGTTAAAATCAGCTGGATACTCCTCTTTATTATTAGACTGCAATACAACAAAGCATGTTAAATAATCCAGATTAAAACCAGTTCATGGTATTGATAGGAGCATAAAATAAGATGGCGTAAATATTGTATCAAGTTCAACACCTCAAGCAAATCTTGGACCGTACGACCAATGAACTGAGACACAATTCGATCAAACAGCACAAATGTCGTTGACCCAGTTTCATCCATGACAATAACATGTAGTTTGAACCTATAAAACCAAACAATCATATTGAAATTATTAAATTCTATTCAAAAATTGAAAACACGGCGTACTATACGTCACTACTAACCTTAACACCGCACCTTTGCACATTGTGCACTTCTTACAATATAGTTTTCCATCTTCCATGGTAACTAACGACGCACATTGAGTGCATGATCGAAAATACCATTCCACACCTGTCTCAATCTCACAAACGGTGGCAAGTACCGTTCCAAAACATGCCTAACAACAAAATGAAGATAAAAAAAATCAAATCAGATTATACTTAATAAAAACATAACAATATACAAATAAAAATAACAGACTTCATTAGACTCAATCAATTCTTCAATAGTCATTCTCTTAGTGTTTAAAAGGTCATCATCTAACGGGACGCTACTATGTTCGGACATTTGACTAACACCTTGAGTAAGTTGACCCTCATCACTAACCATCCTAGTGGATGCAAAACATTGTAATTTCGCATATAATTCATGATTTTTGCGATGCCAATATATATCAACTAAGCATATAAGAAAAAAAACAGTCCTTACTTTTTCCTGTACTCCATAACTTCCGGATTAGTGTCGTTTATTATCACTTTCGTACCAAAGAAGGAATTGGATACACCCATTAAGCCTTCAATACATTACAAAGAATTAGATAAATTCAATAAGATTTGCTAACAATATCACAGCAGCATCGAAAATTGATCATAACATTTCATACCCATATATTTTCTTTGCTTACAGAACTGCATGACCAAGATAACTGGGGTTGACATGTCATGACTACCAAAATAGTGCACCATCTTATCATCAAACTCGCCCCATAGAGAGCAATGAACCTTGCGACCTCTATATAAAAAAACAATAACTCAGTAACATCTATGGAGAACGTACCATACAATAAGTTTAAACAATATGATAAATTTGTAATTCAATTTCATAGAATCTTACTCCAAATCTTCAATAGTCAAGTCAATGACTCTATTCTTCTTTCCATTCTTGTCAGTTTCCCTCAGAGCATCCTTCTCGACCACGTGCCCAATAACATCTATCAATAACATTCAACAGGTTAATTATAACGAATCCATCATCATAAAATGATTATAAAGTACATTACCAATTATCTTGTCTTCAGCTGTAGATTCCAAAACCAATGCAAAAGACACAAAATCAAAGTTGTTTAACGGTATGCTGCCGCAGTCTGATATTTTCGTCCATTTTGAAGATCCCATCATATTAATTTTATATTTATGCTTAGTTAGCTTGAAAGGACCCTCGTTGAAACCCACCATGACATTCTCAAGTTGGTAGACTGCTCCCTCATGAACCTTTGACTGGGTATTTTTCACCAAAGCCTTCCTTATCGTTGTATGGATCTTGTCGGCCTGTTTCAAAATGTTTTAAAAACAACATACAAATTATAACACAGGAGATGCAAAGAAAAACTAAAAAAAATATTATTGTACCCAAAAAAATACAATATGGAATATGTCAATGGTGATAAAGTTGTTACTAAAATTCCTTAAAAAATAAGGTGTTACTTTAACAATATTCTTTTTTTTAGGGGACCAAAAAACACTTCAAAGTATGGTTTATTAATTTAAATATTGGTAACGTCTTTATATAGGGGACAATGAGCCAAGAAATTGAAAATAAGTTATAAGAAGATAATTGCAAATAAGATATTACTAAAAAATAAAATAAGAAGATGTCCAAATAAAGGATACAATAACAAACTATCCTTGACATGAGGGAAAAATTAATTTTGAGAAAAATAGTAATCATTTAATTTGGAGATTTTTTGACATAAAAAAAATTATTTTGGAGATTTTGTAACCAATTGAGATTCCCCTTGTTATGATCAATAAAGATATTATAGGATACATTTATCTATTGGATGTTTAACCAAAAAAACATTATCTTTTTCTATAAATGGTTGTGTGTGTATGTATATATATTTTTTTCGGAAAAATACAATATGAAAGATGTTAATGTTAATAAATGTGTTACCAAAAAAATAATATTGTATCTAAAAAAATACATTATGGAATGTTAATAAAGGTGTTACCACGAAAAAATATTATTGTACCGAAAAAAATACAATTTGGAATATTTTACAATGGTGACAAAGATGTTACTAAAATTCCCTAAAAAAAAAGGTGTTACTAAAAATATTTTTTGAGGTATTACTAAAACAAATTATAACACATGACATGCAAAGAAAAGCTATATATGACTGTAGTGCTTTCGAATGAGGCAAAGTGCATACCTTTTCATCCACCAATAACAGATTCATGCAGTTAATCTCGTTTGGACGATCTTTGTCAGGAATGCACCAAATATGGGCAATCTGAATCTTCAACTTCAGATCCTTCCTTCCACCAGAGACAACCGATATTGGAGTAAAAACGGACGCCATTTATGCAATTAAACAGATGGAATAAGGCAGTAGACAGTGGTGACAATGTGAAAATGACAATTGGTTTTGCATATGTATGGTTTTAATAAATTGGCTCTTCAAGAGTAATAAATTGACGAATTGAAATGACATGGTAAACCAAATGTTGACTACATAAACAAAAATAAATGCTAGGCAAAATTCACAAAAAAAAAACGGAGTGGAGGGAATTTAATGCTTGACAAATTCAAATGCTAGATAATGTTTAATGCATTTGAATTTTTTAATAAATTGGCTCTTCAAGAGTAATAAATTGACAAATTGAAATGACATGGTAAACCAACGGTTGACTACATAAACAAAAATAAATGCTAGGCAAAATTCACACAAAAAAAAACAGAGTGGAGGGAATTTTATGGAGACAAATTCAAATGCTAGACAATGTTTAATGCATACAAATTTTTTTAATAAATTAGCTCTTCAAGAGTAATAAATTGACAAATTGAAATGACATGGTAAACCAAAGGTTGACTACATAAACAAAAATAAATGCTAGGAAAAATTAAAAAAAAAACAGAGTGGATGGAATTTTATGCCTGACAAATTCAAATGCTAGACAATGTTTAATGCATTTGAATTTTTTTAATAAATCCAATTCCTTCAAGAGTAATAAATTGACAAATTGAAAGGGCATGGTAAACCAAAGGTTGGCTACATAAACAAAAATATATGCTAGACAAAATTCAAAAAAAAAAAAAAAACGGAGTAGATGGAATTTTATGCTTGACAAATTCAAATGCTAGACAATGTTTAATGCATTTGAATTTTTTTAATAAATTGAACCTTCAAGAGTAATAAATTGACAAATTGAAATGGCATGGTAAACCAAAGTTTGACTACATAAACAAAAATAAATGCTAGGCAAAATTAAAAAAAAAAACAGAGTGGAGGAAATTTTATGTTTGACAAATTCAAATGCTAGACAATGTTTAATGCATTTGAATTTTTTTAATAAATTGACTCTTCAAGAGTAATAAATTGACAAATTGAAATGACATGGTAAACAAACGATGTTACTAAAATTCCCTAAAAAAAGGTGTTACTTTAACAATATTCTCTTTTTTTAGGGGGCCAAAAAAAATTCTTCAAAGTATGGTTTATTAAATTAAATATTGGTAACATCTTTTTTGGAGATTTTTTAACCAATTGAGATTCCCCTTGTTATGATCAATAAAGATATTATAGGATACGTTTATCTATTGGTTGTTTAACCAAAAAAACATTATCTTTTTTCTATAAATGGTTGTGTGTGTATGTATATATTTTTTTTATCGGAAAAATACTTTATGAAAGATGCTAATGTTAATAAATGTGTTACCAAAAAAATATTATTGTATCTAAAAAAAATACATTATGGAATGTTAATAAAGGTGTTACCACGAAAAAATATTATTGTACTTGAAAAAAATACAATATTGGAATATTTTTCAATGGTGATAAAGATGTTACTAAAATTCCCTAAAAAAAAGGTGTTACTAACTATATTCCGTTCATTAGTGATTTGCTTTGTTAATAAATTTCTTAAAAAAATATAAATTTTTGCTGCATAATATTGACTTAGTTAATTCATTTATGGCAGATTGACAGTAATATGTAATGGCTACCTATAATTTGACAATCGATATCTTTGTTGTTTTTACAAAACAAATCCCGGGTCATAAGAAACAATCTTCTATCATTTATAGGCATTCATCACCAATAATGATACTTAATGCGCATGTCTATTTCCAATGCTAAATAATGATTTTGTTATGTAACTTCCAAAACTGCTCCAAAACATAGACGTGTGACAGAAATGTTTTAAAAAAAAACGACAAAAAGACAATGATACGACATTAGAACTTCTTCCTTTCCCAGATTCTTCATGCAACCAAAACCTAACCCCTATAGACTTGCACATATATCATATCATTACTTCCAGCAAAAGGTGCACCCAACCTAAATCTAACACATTCATAGAGATTGCGCGCATCCACAAAGCTTTTCCACTGACCACCAATTCTGCAGTGTTCATAAGGAACATATCCAAATATCAAAATGCGCTCCCAGACATTTCCACATTCATCAACTATCTTTAAGGAAGTTTTTGCTCTGTCCAAAGTCTGCTCACAAAAATCTTGATAGTGCAACATCTATGACAGAAAAATAAAAACAACATTAATAAGTATATTATTGTTCTCCAAAAAAATTAATATATTTCAAAAAAAAATTCAATGTACCAAATCATACCAAAAAACCGTTAGTTAAATCATATTCAGTCAGCTTTTTGGCAAGATGAATTTGAAAATTGTCGCTGTTGTGTCGATACGACAGGATACCGGTGAAAGGAGGGAGATCATTGTTGAACATTGGTTGGACTGATGTTTTGTCGATGCAAAACTGCATAGCTGGGTCAAAAACAGGACACCAGATAACCTTTCCAAATCTATCCTTAATAAGCATTACAATTTGACTTAGTCCAAAAATACCAGTGTGATCCATGCACCCAATCGAATCCCATAAAAATCACGGATAGCCATCCACCCTTTAGTTAAAAACACGGCACCATTGATCCTCTCCACTAACACTTCGAACTGATTATTCTTTGAATCAATTAACTTTGCAAAACGGTGTATCTGATCCCCAAAATCAGCAGCAAACATTTGTGGTAACATCACAGTGCCCTATACGTTCAAAAAAAAAATAATCACATGAAAAAAATAAAAACTAAAAAGCGCACTGATGAAAATAAAATAAAACAAAGCTACACACGTCTTCAACGTCGTACTTGACTATATAGGACATGCTATATTTGATTCTCAACTTGTTGACAACTTTGTCCAGATCATAAACATGATTTGGTACCAACGGACCTGCGACATGAAGAAAAACACAACCACAGTCATTTAAAAGATCATTACACTGTTACACGAAACATAAACGTAAAGAACAATTGGACCGCTACCGCATCACTCAAAACAATGATACGACAGTAACGTTTCAATCTCATGTCCGACCATTCTAGAAGATTAAAAATTGATTTTGGTCTGTAACATGGAATTTAAGGCGGAATGACTCGATTTTGTAACGTACGTGATTTATTGCAAAGAGCCAATCAAAGAGTGAAATCATTGACATTACATGGTTGACTAAATAAATAACAATTAATGTGCAACAAAAGTCAAACTTGAAATTAAAGTGGAGGGAAGATTTTTAGGGTTGCAATCTTTAGCATTTAATACTTTAGAATGGGAGGGAAAAAATTAGGTTTAGATGTTGCTAGACCTAACAACTTTTAAGAATAAGGGATTCTTTTTCTACATTGATTTTTATAATGAGAGATTAAATTTTAGAGAGTATTAAAAAGAGAATGTTGGTAGCATTTTCATGCATAAAAATTAAAATTTATGAATTAATATAATTTTTTTTTGGTACAAAACAAATTGAAAAGTATAAAAAAAAATTATTTTATGTGTCTAAAATGTTTTTCAATAGAGATCAGTTACTCCTAATTTCGCATCGGTAATATCTTAATAAGAAAAACTATACTATTAATTTTGAACTACTATTAAATATATTTGTTTAGATCACAAGGTTTGGAAGTACATTGAAAAATGAAAGTGACAAGTGTTAGAATTAAAAAGGGGTCTGAACTGAAGTTAAAAGGGATAAGTTAAAGTTTATCTACTAATAAATTATAAATTATTTACTCAAAAAAAAACACCGTTTAACATTCTCCATTAAATTATTATTATGTCGGCAATCATATGATATGTATGGCTGCTCATATGAACAAAACAAAAATGATTTGTTATTCCCTTAAAAAAAAAGGAAAAACAACTTATTGTGAGGCACGTACAGCCTCTCATCTAAAGACCCAAACTGAAAAAGACCCACGAACCGGTGTGAGACCGACGCGAGTCCCCTTTTGTTGTTCATAGTATAGCATATCATAATTCGGGGGGCCCTCATTATCATCATCAAAATCAAATACTTACTCCTACTAATATAATCTTCGTACGCATTGAAAGAATAATAGAAAATGAAATAATTATTTATTCTCTATCCATCCAATCGCTTAATTGAAACGACTAACTCACTCACGTCATGGTTTCAGTTCACGACGACCACATTCCGATACACGATCACGAACAACCCCTTCTTCAGGTTCTCTTCTCCTTCCTAATTCTTTTTCATTTCTTCGCTTAATTACCTTATTAATAGTAATAATAATTATTTCACCTCCTTCTCACGTATTTTGCTTTGTGATATGATTATTTATTTTTAATTCTCAAAGGATGAAACGAACGAACAATACACAGGAGATGGTTCAGTTGACCATAAACATAGGCCTGCTCTTAAGGCCAATACTGGCAATTGGAGAGCTTGTCCATTTATTCTAGGTATCATTTATTTATTCTTTACACTGCCCTTATTTATGTTATGTTTTAGAATTATTCATTCATTTTTGTTCGTATCTTAGAATTTGTGGTTGGGCCCCACAAAACCGATTGACTTTTAAGGTGAAGACGTTGTTCAGCAATCTCTCATCCAATTTGGGATTCTTTTAACATAGTATCATACTATCGCGTTTATGTATGTAAATTACAGGCAATGAATGTTGCGAACGTTTGGCTTTCTTTGGTATTGCAACAAACCTTGTTACCTATCTTACCACAAAACTACACGAAAGTAATGCGTCTGCTGCGAGAAATGTCAGCATCTGGCAAGGAACTTGTTATCTTACACCTCTCATTGCAGCTATTCTGGCCGATGGTTACTTGGGACGATATTGGACAATCGCTGTTTTCTCCATGATTTACTTTGTTGTAATGCACTTAAGATACATACATTTCTTCTCCTAGTCAATAATAGTCTTTACACGTTTTAATATGTGATACTGATATGCTTGTTTCTTGCAGGGGATGTGTATTTTGACTCTTTCGGTATCTGTTCCACCGTTGAAGCCAGCTGAGTGTTTGGGTTCAGTGTGTCATCCGGCGACTCCTATTCAATATTTTGTGTTCTACTTGGGTCTCTACGTAATTGCGCTAGGGACTGGTGGTGTAAAAGCTTGCGTGCTATCTTTTGGGGCAGATCAGTTTGATGATACTGATTCCAAGGAAAGTGCCAAGAAGGCTTCCTATTTCAATTGGTATTACTTTTCTATCTACCTAGGTGCCATTGCATCATGCAGCCTCATTGTGTGGGTTCAAGATAATGCAGGATGGGGCCTTGGATTTGGAATTCCTGCTTTATTTATGGGATTATCCGTTGGAAGTTTCTTTTTAGGCACCCCTCTCTACAGGTTTCAGAAACCAAGGGGTAGCCCTATTACAAGATTGTGCCAGGTTGTGTTAGCATCTGCCCGGAAGCAGAATCTGGTTCTGCCTGAGGATAGTAGTCTCCTGTATGAGACACCTGACAAGAAATCTGGGGTTGAAAGAAGTCGCAAACTGAAGCATCATGATGATCTCAGGTAATGTTTTTATTCTGAGATTTCTTTTCTGCCTTAGTGTTATTGGATTTATCCATGTTCCAATATAGACAAAGGAGTATCTTGTATATGCTGGATTTCTATATACTATTTTTGTTGATTTGTCATTTGTCTGATATCAAATGTGGAATTGTTTGTTTATGAGAAAATGTGATATTTGAACCCTGCAAAATATTATAGTTGTTTATGTTTGGGTCTAATTTGGCAGCCACAGATTAGTCACACTTCTAGTTTTAGGACCTGTTCGGAACACCAAAATAGGACTAAAAAATAGGATAAAGGTAGTCAAATAATATATACATATGTATGCATGTGTGTGTGTGGTGTTTGGAGCACAATGGATTGCAGGGCACTTGCCAGTTGCCTCCTTTTCATGATATAATTGAACCCTAATTTATGTATGAAGTATATTAGTTTTGAGATCTACATGGATGCAGATACTTCTGTGCTTTTCACTTCACTTTGTTTGTAAGTTTACATTACTTATTACTTATAATCATCTGATGAGGAAGGAAGCATATATTTTAATTCTGATGACTGATCGCCAGTTGTGTATCACGTATTGTATCACATATGTTTAGAGGTCATGATTAGACAAGTGTATGAGTAAAATAATATTTTCTTTAATGACTCAATTTTTCATATAATTGATTCCCAATGTGGACTGTTTGAAATGATTGTACAATATTTACTATCTTGTTTACTGCATATAATCTATATCCATGAACTAGTTTTATTTAATCAATTTTTTCCAAGGGTGAAAATTATTTGAGATTTTTGTCAAGATTGATCCTTCCAGTATACTAAAATCAGATTTTTTGTTTCTTGTTTCTCCTCTCCTCCACTGAACGAATATTGTCATCTTTGACAGTTATGTAGGGTAGATTGCATGTCTAATTTTTTTCTAGTAGGCTGTCGTTATTGCACTGAGAAATTGTATGCTAAAATTTGAAGTTTTGACTTTTTTATAAAAAAAAATCTTCCTACTAATAATGTATTGTTGATAATGACTGAAGTATGCTCCCTAGCTTGAGAACGCTTTTAACTACAACAGGGCTTCCTCTTAACGACCTTCTAAACCTCCTTTTTTGTTTTTTCTTGGTGTTTTGAAATAAAGGTATTTTGATAGAGCAGCTGTAGTATCTGATTTGGAGAAAAGAAGCGGTGACTATTCTAATCCATGGAGGCTTTGCACCGTGACACAGGTGGAGGAATTGAAAATCTTGATTCGCATGTTTCCAATTTGGGCTACTGGCATCATTTTTTCTTCTGTCTACGCCCAGATGTCAACATTGTTTGTGGAGCAAGGAACTATGATGAATACAAGTATTGGTTCCTTCAAATTATCCCCAGCTTCCCTCTCAACCTTTGAGGTGGTAAGTGTTGTTTTGTGGGTCCCCGTCTATGACAGGATACTTGTTCCTATTACAAAGAAATTTACAGGCAAGAAAAGGGGCATTTCTGTGTTTCAAAGAATAGGAATTGGCCTTTTTATTTCTGGGCTTTGCATGTTAGCAGCTGCTGTTGTGGAGATTAAGCGTCTGCAGCTTGCAAGAGAGCTTGACCTTGTTGATAAACCTGTCGCTGTACCCCTTAGTGTGTTATGGCAAATCCCTCAGTATTTAATATTAGGAGCAGCAGAAATATTCACATTTGTTGGGCAGCTTGAGTTCTTCTACGAAGAATCACCAGATGCTATGCGAACTTTATGTGGTGCACTGCCGCTCCTTAATTTTTCATTGGGGAATTACTTGAGCTCTTTCATTCTTACTATAGTAACTTACTTCACAACACAAGGGGGAAGGCTTGGTTGGATTCCAGATAACTTGAACAATGGACATCTTGATTATTATTTTCTGCTTTTATCTGGACTTAGCTTATTGAATATGTTAGTGTTCATAGTTGCAGCCAAATTATACAAACCAAAGAAGGCTTTTTAAGATTTTTCAAAAATTTTGTTGCTCTTGGGACTGGAAGCATTTTATGATATTTCCTTCTTTCATTGTGGATATTACGGGTTTGGAAAAGTGGACGAAAATGTGGACAGTATGGTTTTTATTTTTTTTATTTTTTTAAACTTACCATGTTATAGATAATTATTTTAATGGGAGAAGTTCTTAGTGAGCAATATACTTCTTTCGAATAAAATCTGCTTATAAGATCATTCAATGGCATGATGATGAAGCAGACAGGAATTCAACAACTTATGGTTCATTTAGCTTCTCAAAAGCTCAATGCTTTTGGTTGGAAAGTAATCATTAAGAAGTCTTTGCTCAAAATGATCAACTCTTGTGTATTTTGCAAGAGCAGTGTATCCACATATAATTTATTTTTTCTTGTAACATGTCATTACCCCTGGCAAAAATGTTATTTGTAGTTGGTTGTAAACACGGTTACGCCACCTAATGGTAGAACTCGTTGCTGGTCTACTTTAGGATCAGTAGAAAGAAATGTATACCAGGAATTCTGGAAAGTCACGGGGCTCTGCATTCATATAGACTGCATTATATGGTCGAAATTATCAATGTCAGAAGTTGGTTGTAGCTCAAAGCAAGAGTTGGACATTCAATTATCCCTTTCTATGAGTGGTGATCATATATTGTTATGTAGTCCCTTAATTAATTTTTCAGTGTTTTTAGTCTGTACAAATAAACCATTTTTGTTTTTGATTGTATTTGTTTTGTTTGAATCCTTGCAAAATTTAATCATATTACAATTGGTCATGTAATACACAGAATATTGCAATGAATATTATAGTCTCAATTTCGATAGTAATAAATTTTGCAAGGACTAAAACAAAATAGCAAGGATCAAAAAGAAAATGTTTTATATTTGCAAGGACTAAAACCACATTTTTGTCTTGTAAGTGTAACTCGGTTGGTAGCTTCATGAACATTGATATGTAAAAGCTGAGTTTCATACCACGGATTCTCCGGTTCTTCACACTTATAGTGTGCGAGTCTAGCCACTAAGCTACGACAAAAAAAAAAGGAAAAACCGGGTTTGTTTGATAGATTGATAAATAATCATTGAAACTTATACACACAAATGGAGACACGGGATTCGAACCTCGTTCACAACATCCGACCAAGAAATTTTGACATTTTTACTCGTTGAGCTAGGACGAAAAAAAAAACAACACTCTTAATAAGTAGGGGCTAAAATAAAAAATTGATTTTTAAAAGAACTATTTAAATCAAAAAAGTTTTTTTAGAGGTGGTTAAAGTGATTGTTTTTGGCGGCCTTACCCATTGACATCTTACCATGACAAATAAAAATAATTTAATTGAATACATGTGTAAAAATATTTAATTTAATCACTAATTAATATGAATCGAATTTGTATACATCAACAATGAATTTTTTTTTCTTTACATCTAATCAATTTTTTTTGAAGGAATCCAATCAAATTACTTTATAATACAAATACCAACTTTTTAAATTAATTAGTAAATTATCTTCCAAAATACCAATATAATTAAATTTAATGTGTGAAAAGTTCTGTTTACCTCAATTGAAATAAATAAATCTCTAAACATAAAAAAGTTGAGCACGCCAGAAGGTTGGAATTACGTGAAGAAAAAGAAATGGTGTTTGAAAAGTGGGTTTGAACTGAAGTTAAAAGAGACACTACAGGTAGCAGTTTGCTCATAATGGCTTCTGTTGACAACGACGACATTCTAGAAATGGGACAACCCCTTCTTCAGGTTCTCTTCTCCTCTACCTATCTCACATCTTTCTTCTTTTTTTTTTCTTTGCTTAATAATAATAATTCAATTCTATCTCCTTCTGAGATATAATTCACGGACAGTTAAGATTGTTTTTATTAAATTTAATTATAATACTTTATTTTATAGTTATGAAACATTAATCCGTTTCATTTTTTTTATATTCGTGAATTGGTTCGCTCCCCCTACTAGAGAACCGCGAATTGGTTCTTTTGCGAACCGGTTCGCGGTTCTTTTGCGAACTGATTCGTCTAAATTCGTGTATAATTCCTAGAAGACAGAGTACCGGTGAAGTGGGAAAACGAACCGTGAAAAGATCTGGCAATTTCCCCCTTTCCAGATTTGAATTTAACATCAAAACTTGAGAAAGAGGCAGGTTGTATGAAAGATTCAGGGGAAGAAGAAGGGAGTGTGTGTTGATGAAGATGTTTTTTTTTCTGCAACATTGTTTTCTCTTTCTGGAACAGCTTGAAGACGAAAGGTTAAGAGAAAAGAGAGACGGTTGATTTTGTAAAGTGAAGTTATGTTTTGTTTTTTTCGTTTTCTTTTCTCGGTAAACAAGAGAATGAGTATAAAAACATTAATTAATTATACTAGTGTAGGTAACTGAAACAATGTATAGGTAGGTGGAGTAATTATTAAATTGTTTTGGAAAAAGTATTACCGGTGATGTATTTTATGTAAGGCTCCGAGAAAAATACATAAATAAATTTGTCAAAGAAAAAATATATATAAAATCTAGTAATTATGTAAGACTCAGATTTTGAATGAGTAGATATTACTAATTTTTTTTTTACCCGTGATGTATTTTAACTAAATAACTTATTTTTTGGTCAAAAAACTAAATAATTTATTTTATTCACAACGTACCGGATAATATATTAGAACGTACCGACTATGTATATCCCCATCGAATCGAATTCTTCATGAGTTGCGTACCACGTACCCGAACTCGTACCATGTACTGAAGAGAATCACGAACCTAGTGACTATGATTCGTTCATTTGAATTGATAAAGTTGCTTATTACAAAAAGATAAAGATGCAAACAACTCACGTACATTCATGTTAATAGTATGAAAACATATGACTATGTTCAAATGTTCGGAATTTCCATATCCGTTGTTTCATGGGAGTACGTTCTTACCTCACCACCTGTTATATGTTGTATAATAATACTAATTCTAATTACCGACATAACAATCTCGTATGAACAATCAATCATCGTCCACTTTATGTGAGACCTAGTTCCAAAATGGTGGACCCATTTTCAAACGGGTGGGACCCACATGTATTTAACCTAATGAAAGAGAATGTTGGAGGGTGTGCTCCTAGCAGCACTACTCATAGCTATTTGGATTTGACTTCTCTAAAGTGTAAAATGAGAAGGAAAAAAAGGTTTTTATTGCAACAAACTCATGATTTGTTATGATGTCCCTATAATATCTATCTTTAATTTTTTAAATTAACGGTCGTTATTATTCACTTTACACTCCAAAGTGAGTTGGTCAAAGTTTTGTTATTTTATTTTAGGAGTGTTGCTAGGTATTTTGCTTTGTGAGATGATTATTTATTTTAATTCTCTAGGATGAAAGGAGCAAACAATACACGGGAGATGGTTCAGTTGATTATAGACGGAGGCCTGCGATTAAGCACAATACTGGCAATTGGAGAGCATGTCCATTTATTCTAGGTATGATTTTTTTTACATTGCCCTGATGTTTTAGGTGATCCATTTTTGTTATTATCACATTTATGTATGTAAATGACAGGCAATGAATGTTGTGAACGTTTGGCTTTCTTTGGCATTGCAACAAACCTTGTTACCTATCTTACCACCAAACTACATGAAGGAAACGCCTCTGCTGCAAGAAATGTCAGCATCTGGCAAGGAACTTGTTATCTTACACCTCTCATTGGAGCCGTTCTGGCAGATGGTTACTGGGGACGATACTGGACAATTGCCATTTTCTCTATGATTTATTTTGTTGTAACACACTTAAGCTGCATTTCTTCTCCTAGTCAATTATTGTGTTTACACGTTTTAATATGTGATACTGATATGCTTGTTTCTTGCAGGGGATGTGTATCTTGACTCTTTCTGTATCTGTTCCATTGTTGAAGCCAGCTGAGTGTTTGAGTTCGATATGTCCTCCGGCTAGTCCTATGCAATATTATGTGTTCTACTTTGGTCTCTATGTAATTGCATTAGGAACTGGCGGTGTAAAAGCATGTGTTCCACCTTTTGGGGCAGATCAGTTTGATGATACTGATTCGAAAGAAAGGGCTAAGAAGGCTTCCTTTTTCAACTGGTATTACTTTTCTATCGACCTAGGTGCCATTGCGTCATGCAGCTTTGTTGTGTGGGTTCAAGATAATGCAGGATGGGGTCTTGGATTTGGCATTCCTACTTTATTTATGGGGTTATCAGTTGGAAGTTTCTTTTTAGGCACCTCTCTCTATAGGTTTCAAAAACCAATGGGTAGCCCTATTACAAGAATGTGCCAGGTTGTGTTAGCATCTGTCCGGAAGCAGAATCTGGTCGTGCCTGAGGATAGTAGTCTTCTGTATGAGATGCCTGACAATAAATCTGGATTTGAGAGAAGTCGCAAATTGATGCACCGTGATGATCTCAGGTAATTTTTTGCATTGAATTTTCTTTTCTTGCCCTAGTGTTATTTGATTTATTCATTGTTCCAATATAGGCAAAGGAGTATCTTGTATATGTTGGATTTCTGTCTAATATTCTTGTTGATGTGCAATTTGTCTGATTTGAATTGCGGAATTGGTTGTTTATGAGAATATGTGAGATATGAACCTTGCTCCAATAATATAGGAGCTGTTTATGTTTAATTTGGCAGCCACAGATTAGCCAGACTTCTAGTCGTAGTCCTTGTTCGGCATACCAAAATAGGGTTGAAAGGATAGGTTAACTGATATTATCGAAATAATGTATGTGTGTGTGTGGTGATTGAAGCCAATTTCCTCCTTTTCATGATAACTGAACCTAACTCGTGTATGAATTATATTGATTTTGTGATCTACATGCATAGAGATACCTGTATGTTTTCACTTTACTTTGTCTGTAAGTTTACTCATAAGCATTTGATGCAGAGGGAAACATATATTTTATGCTAGTGACTGATCGCTAGTTGCGTAAGCGTATCACGTAGTATATCACATTTTCTTATACGTCATGATTAGACACGTGTTTGAGTAAAACATATATTTTTCTATAGTGGACCGTCTTTATTGGACTGAGAAATTGTGTGCTAAATTTGAAGTTTGGTCATTTTTTTATAAAACTTTGCTTCCTACTTAAGTCTATTGTTAATTATGACTGAAGTATCTTCTACAGCTTGAAAGTATTTCCATTTCTACAAGGCTTCCTCTTCACGACCTTCTAAAACTCCATATATTTATTTTTTTTGCTTTTTCTTGGTGTTTTTAAATAAAGGTATTTTGATAGAGCAGCTGTAGTGTCTGATTCAGACAACAGAAGTGGTGACTATTCTAATCCATGGAGGCTTTGCACCGTGACACAGGTGGAGGAATTGAAAATCTTGATTCGCATGTTTCCAATTTGGGCTACTGGCATCATTTTTTCTGCTGTCTACGCCCAGATGTCAACATTGTTTGTGGAGCAAGGAACTATGATGGATACGAGTATTGGTACCTTCAAATTATCCCCAGCTTCCCTCTCAACCTTTGACGTGGCAAGTGTTGTTTTGTGGGTCCCCGTCTACGACGGGATACTTGTTCCTATTGCAAAGAAACTTACAGGCAAGAAAAGGGGCATTTCTGTGTTTGAAAGAATAGGAATTGGCCATTTTATTTCTGGGCTTTGCATGTTAGCAGCTGCTGCTGTGGAGATTAAGCGTCTGCAGCTTGCAAGAGAGCTTGACCTTGTTGATAAACCTGTCGCTGTACCCCTTAGTGTGTTATGGCAACTACCTCAATATTTCTTGTTAGGCGCATCAGAGGTATTCACATTCATTGGGCAGCTTGAGTTCTTCTATGACGAATCACCAGATGCTATGCGAACTTTATGTGGTGCACTTCCGCTCCTTAGTTTTTCATTGGGGAATTACTTGAGCTCTTTCATTCTTACTATAGTATCTTACTTCACAACACAAGGAGGAAGGCTTGGATGGATTCCAGATAACTTGAACAGTGGACATCTTGATTACTTTTTTCTGATTATATCTGGACTTGGCTTATTAAATATGTTGGTGTTTATAATTGCAGCCAAATTGTACAAGCAGAAGAAGGTTTCTTAAGATTTTTCATGGATTTATTGTTCTTTGGAGTGGAAGCATGTGTTGATATTTCCTTCTTTCATTGTGGATATTGCTCTGTATATTAAAGATATATGCTAATAAGGAATGGAGTTTGGGAAGACGGAGTTTTGGAATGGAACTTTCCAAGTTACTATGTTGTACATAACTATAGTAGAAGAATAGCCGAATCACTGGCATTGAAAGGCAGATTCTTTCAAATAAACTCAATTTATGAGCTCATTCAGAGACACAATGATTAAGCAGACTGGAAGTCATTCAACAACTTACGGTTCAGTTTAGCTCCTCAAAACTGATGTGTGTTTTATAAGCGCGGTGCTGAATCCGCAAATTTATTTTTTATTTATGTGTCCATGCATTTGGCAAAAATGTTATTTGTAGTTGGGTATAAGCACAGTATCACAACCTAATGGTAGAAGTAGAACTCATTTCTGGTCTACTTTAGGATGAGAATAAAGAAATGTATATAAGGAGTTTTGGAAAATTATGGGGCTTTGAATTCTTATGGACCGTATGAATGCATAAAAATCAGATTTGTTCCCATTCCATACAACTGAATTCAGTTATAGTTGTAGAAATGATCAATGTCTAAAGTTGCTTGTCACTCAAAGCAAGAGTTTGAGATTCAATTATCCTTTTGAGAAATGATATTTGTACAACCATTTTGTTACAATTTTTGTACAACTTTATCTCTCATACACTCATTATGTTCTTACTCTCTCTTCTTTTTTCTTTATATATTGTTTTTGATCAATAAGAAAAGAGAAAAAAAAGGTTGCCAGAAAAGTTGTCACAAAATAGCTGTACAAATATCATTACTCGAAATAAAAAGTGTACACAAATCAATCATGAAAATACAGCTATGTTGGTAGTGGGTCAGGGTTTGTACCCTGGATTCTCTCACATCTCCATACTTATAGTGTGTCTAGTTACTAGCTACTTTAAAAAAAACATACACAAATTAAATCTTAAAGTTTTTATCATAAATTTTATAGTATCATGCTACATGGTGAATTTTTGTCTTCAACATTTGTTAGATCTGTTGAGAGGGGATTGAGGGAGAAGTCCGATCAACTATGGTGGGGCAAGGAGGGAGGTGAGTTATGGAAGATAGGTGGTTAGATTTGGTATTGAGAGACCATGATAAATGTATGTTCTTTATTTGATTATACGGTAAAGATTAACTCTCCCATGGAGGAAAACTACTTTCCTTTCCCATGCTAAATGCCACATTCCTTCCAATATCTTCTATTTCTTCACTTACTCCTTCCTTTTTTTCAAACCCTCCCCTCCCTTTCCCTCCAAACTCGCAAACAAACCTTAGGCTTTGTTTGGATGAGAAGAGAAAGTGAAAGAAAATATTGTAAGAGGAAATAATGGTAAAGGAATGAAAGTGAATAGAAAGTGAGTAGAGAGTGAGATGATTTTGTGGCTGTTTGGTTGAAGTGAAAGTGAATAGAAAGTGAGAGAAAAGAAAGAAGTATATTTATGAAATGACATTAGTGCCCTTAAGAAAAATAAAATATAATAATGATAATAGAATTTAAATATACTCTTAATAAAATGCCCACATATGAATAGATTAAATATATAATAATAAACATACTCTAAATAAAAAACTATTCCTAACGTTTTTCAATAAAGAAACAATTAGATAATAATATTATAAAATGATAATTATATGTTGGTATGAGGTTGTTTTTGTCTTTTTTTAATGCACCTTGCCATATGAGGCTTTCTTCTCAAATTGGGAGGGAGGGGAATCTTGTGTGGGACCCATCTAAAAGTGCTCTTTCCTTCCTCTCTGTCGTGCAACCAAACGAAGAAGAGTTCTTGAAATCTGTGTTTCCATCCTTGATGCTTTCTTTTCTCAAAGAATCAGTTGTTCCAAACATAGTGTTTTGAGAAGTGAAGTTCAAAGGGACATGTTGCAGTTTATCATCCAATATTAAATTATTATCGTGTCAGCAATGATATAATCTTCGTACGAATTCTAAGAATAATTGAAAATGAAGAAGATTCTTTAATTTATTCGCCATATACCCATTGCTTGCTTGCTTCACCACTTCTGACTCATATCGGAAGTAAGAAGATGAGTTCTGTTGACGACGACGTTGTTCCGGAACTGGAACAACGACTTCTTCAGGTTTTCTTCTTCTTCACACTTTTTTTTCCTTTCCATAAATAGATAAAACATGTTTGCTTAGCTTAATATTTTAAACTCTGTGTTGTTAAGTAAGATTAATCTGTTTCATGAGAGTATGTTGTCTCACCTCATCACGTGTTAGTTAGTGATATACTTATAACATAACTGCCTTGTAAGTACAATCTGTCAATTGTTTTAACTTTCAAGGCCGTTGTGGTATATATCACTAACTACCATATTTCAATTGTGAGTGACTGAAAGTTGTTACAATCTTTGTTTTGAAGTTGTTAATTAGATTAGATATCTTTGTTTTGTTATTTATGTGAATCACAAAGTATATCAATCACTCACAACTGAAGCTTGGACATTATACTAATTTCAGTCAACTGCTATGCTTTGGATTAGCAATTTTGTCAAAAGTTTGCACTTTGAAGCTTCAATAAAATCACAGTGCCACTGCGATTTGGTGAAACTCACCGTGATTCCAACATGGACTGCGCATTTGGTTCTATAGTGACGAAAATTGATTTTGATTAGTTAAAAGTGAGTTTAAGGTAAAAATATTTGTATTTGTATTTGTATATATATTCATGTAAAAGCAGTTAAGCAAAAACTACAAATACTAGCTTCAAGTTATTATCCATTGTAGAGTCAAAACAAATTTTAATAGAGAACCTCCAAACACACCAAAATCAATTTTAAGTCTCTGGAATCACTTTTGGCTCTACCAAAAGTGAATCCAAACAAGCACTTTTCATCAATATGTTGTTAATTTTAGCCCTAGATCCGTTGACTGTAGCAATTTCCTGTTAGCATATTCAGGTCCTTGAAAAAGTGGTATTCTGCTTTGTGATATGATTATTTAGTTTAATTCTGAAGGATGAAGTGAGCAAACAGTACACAGGAGATGGCTCAGTTGACTTTAGATGGAGGCCTGCTATTAAGCACAATACTGGCAATTGGAGAGCTTGTCCATTTATTCTAGGTTTCATTTTTTACATTGGCATTGTTTTAGATTATCCATTTTTGTTAATATAACATTTAAGTTTGTAAATGACAGGCAACGAGTGTTGTGAACGTCTGGCTTTCTTTGGCATTGCAACAAACCTTGTTACCTATCTCACCACCAAACTACATGAAGGAAACGCGTCTGCTGCGCGAAATATCAGCATCTGGCAAGGAACTTGTTATCTTACACCTCTCATTGGAGCTGTTCTGGCAGATGGTTACTGGGGGCGATACTGGACAATTGCCGTTTTCGCTGTGATTTATTTCGTTGTAATACACTTAAATATATATGTTCTCTTTCTTAATAACTTTTCCACAACAGTATAACTGTCTTGGTGTTTAATTGTCTTTACATGTTTATTATGTGATACTTTTATGATTGTTTCTTGCAGGGGATGTGTATCTTGACTCTTTCTGCATCTGTTCCATCACTGAAGCCAGATGAATGTTTGGGTTCGGTATGTCCTCCGGTTAGTCCTATGCAATATTATCCGTTCTACTTTGGTCTCTATGTAATTGCATTAGGAACTGGTGGTGTGAAAGCATGTGTGCTATCGTTTAGGGCAGATCAGTTTGATGATACTGATTCCAAAGAAAGGGCTAAGAAGGCTTCCTTTTTCAATTGGTATTACTTTTCTATCGATGTAGGTGCCATTGCATCATGCAGCTTCATTGTGTGGGTTCAAGATAATGCAGGATGGGGTCTTGGATTTGGCATTCCTGCTTTATTTATGGGGTTATCTGTTGGATGTTTCTTTTTAGGCACCTTTCTCTACAGGTTTCAGAAACCAAGGGGTATCCCTATTACAAGAATGTGCCAGGTTGTGTTAGCATCTGTCCGGAAGCATAATCTGGTTGTGCCTGAGGATAGTAGTCTCCTGTATGAGATGCCTGACAAGAAATCTGGAGTTGAAAGAAGTCGCAAACTGATGCATCATGATGATTTTAGGTGATGTTTTTACTTTGAGTTTTTTTCCCCCCCTAGTGTTATTGGCTTTATTCATTGTTCCAATATAGGCAAATGAGTATCTTGTTGATGTGCAATTTGTCTGATGCCAAATGTGGATTTGGTTGTTTATTATGATAAAATGTAAGATATGAGCCTTGCTCCAATGCCGTATGAGTTGTCTGGGTCTAATTTGAGACCTACAGATTAGCCAGACTTTTAGTTTCAGGCGTTCTGTGGCACACCAGCATACAGCTGAGAGGATAGGATAAATGATATTATCCAAATAATATATACATACGTATGTGTGTGTGTGGTGTTTGGAACACATAACTGATATTATCCAAATAGTATCCTTCCGTTATTGTTTCTCCCTTTCTGTACTGGAAGAATATTGTCATCTTTGACAGTTTTGTAGGGTAGTTTGCATGTCAACATATTCCTTGTAGACAGTCTTTATTGCACTGATAAATTGTATGGTAGAATTTGAAATTTTTACATTTTTATTTTATTTTGCTTCCTAATAATAATATATTGTTGATAAACGAGAGTATCTTCCCCTGCTTGAGAATGCTTTCAACTACAACAGAGCTTTTTCTCGACGACCTTCTAAAACTCCTTTTTTTTCGGTGTTTTTAAATGAAGGTATTTTGATAGAGCAGCTGTAGTTTCTGATTTTGAGAAAAAAAAAGTGGTGAGTATTCTAATCCATGGAGACTTTGCACTCTAACACAGGTGGAGGAATTGAAAATCTTTATTCGCATGTTTCCAATTTGGGCTACTGGCATCATTTATTCTGTTGTCTATGCCCAAATGTCAACATTGTTTGTGGAGCAAGGAACTATGATGGACACGAACATTAGTTCCTTCAAATTATCCCCAGCTTCCCTCTCAACCTTTGATGTGGCAAGCAAGTGTTATTTTGTGGGTCCCCGTCTACGACCGGATACTTGTTCCTATTGCAAGGAAATTTACCGGCAAGAAAAGGGGCTTATCCATGTTTTGAAGAATAGGAATTGGTCATTTTATTTCTGGGATGTGCATGTTAGCAGCTGCTGTTGTAGTGTATTATGGCAAATCCCTCATTATTTCTTATTAGGAGCAGCAGAAGTGTTCACATTCATTGGGCAGCTTGAGTTCTTCTACGATGAATCACCAGATACTATGCAAACTTTATGTACTGCACTGCCGCTCCTTAGTTTTTCATTGGGGAATTACTTGAGCTCTTTCATTCTTACTATAGTAACTTACTTCACAACACAAGGGGGAAGGCTTGGATGGATTCCAGATAACTTGAACAAGGGACATCTTGATTATTATTTTCTGCTTTTATCTGGACTAAGCTTATTAAATATGTTGGTGTTCATAATTGCTGCCAAAATGTACAAGCAGAAGAAGGTTTCCTAAGATTTTTGAAGCATTTATTGCTCTTAGGAATGGAACATGTTCTCATATTTCCTTCTTTCATTGTGGATATTGCTCTGTATGTTAAATACATATGCTAATTAGGAATGGAATTTGGGAAGGTCGATAGTATAGGTTTTTGGAGAGACCGAGTTCTGGAATGGAACTTTCCAAGTTACTATGTTGTACATAACTATAATAGAATTTCAGCTGAACCACTGGCATTGAAAGGCAGATTTGTTCGAATAAAATCAGCTTATAAGCTCATTCAAAGGAACGATGATCATGAAAACAGGAAGTTATTCAACAACTTACGGTTAAGTTTAGCTCCTAAAAAACTCAGTGCTTTTGGTTGGAAAGTAATCATTGAGAAGAGAAGTATTTGCTCAAAATGATCAACTCATGTGTGTTTTGTAAGAGCGGTGCTGAATCCACAGATCATTTACTTTTTACTTGTATAGTGTCGTTGCATTTGCATTTGTGGGTGTAAACATGATTACGCCACCAAATGGCAGAACTCATTTCTGGTCTAAATAGGATTTGTAGAAATAAATGTATATCAGGAAATCTGTAATGTGGGTCTGCATTCGAATGGACTGCATTATATACTCCATATGAATGCATAGAAATTAGATTTGTTCCCATTCCATACAACTGAATTCAGTTGATTTTGTAGAAATGATCAATGTCAGAAGTTGGTTGTGGCTCAAAGCAAGAGTTGTAGATTCAATTATCTCTTTCCAGGAGTGGTGATAATATCTTGTTTTATGCATGTCATATTATTTTAATTCTTCAATTAAATATTGATGTTTTTGGTAAGAGTACCGTATAGGTAAATATATTTGCTAATCCGAGAAAAAGTATATGCTGCTGGGAAGAAATAAACTAGAGGGTAATCAAAACTCAGAAGAAAAAAAACTTGGAAATTCTGTTATTTCAAATTCAAAAGATTGAAACAAATACAATTAATTATGTATACTTGAGTTGAGTGAATATTTCCTAAGCAATTACAGAGAAATAAAATATGATATAAAAAGCATACACAAATCAAACCATAAAGCTTATATACATTTTATAGTATCATGTAATTACTATGATAAATGTAATAATAAATATTTGTATTTATTGATTCCAATTCATACAATATAGCTAGTTGTGAATGATTCATTGTTTGTGAAAAGTTATTTTTGAACATGCGTTTCCCCCAGTTTTTTGTCTCAACTGTCGTGCTTTTAACACAGGATATGTTTGATTGTTACAAGCCTACAACCGCATTTATTGTGGAGTGTTAGCAACTATTGGACTAAGTTGTTCATTAAGGCCTTATAAGCAATATTCTCTTCTATGCTTTGGTATCCACTATAAAGTTTTAATCAAGTTTTTGTATATTGTGGCAATTGACAGGTTCATATATTATTGATTCTTCTAATTTTAGGCCATAAAATGTGAAGTGAAAGGCATTCCCAACTCCTTTTCAAACTCACAAAAGGAATATTTCAGAATGGTAGGTATCAACTTTATACCTACCATTCTTTGTAGGCATTATGATTATAAAAATAGAATGCAAGATCATTGGCCCTCAAGAGACATCAAAATTGGCCCCATCAATTTGAGATGGTAGAGACTAACAATGGAACATTTAGAGCAACCTACCAGATTACTTCTGGAAGATGGTCTTCTACAGGTTCCTACTTAGCCTATCATCTCTACATCATAATGGCATGCAACTCGTTATAGTCTTCACACAAGTAGTAGGTAATTTGTAGTATTATCATTTATGCTGTTATTTATTTTTATTTTTTGCAGTCTGAAGACGATGTTCACACAAGAGATGGGTCAGTGAACATAAAGGGAGAGCTTCTGTCAAAAGGGAAACTGGGACATGGAAATCATGCCCCTTTATTCTAGGTGATTATATGTTCCATCATCTGTTTGTTGTTCTAACAAATAATATTTTTCTTGTGTTTGACGCGTCACATATCTATTATAATACAGGTACTTTCTTTTGTGAACGTTTGGCGTACTATGGGATTGCTACAAATCTTGTCACTTATCTCACCACGAAACTAAATGAAGGAACTGTTTCTGCCGCAAAAAATGTCACCACTTTTCAAGGAACTTGCTATCTTACACCTCTCATTGCTTGGGAAGATACTGGACAATTGCAGTGTTCTACGGAATCTATCTCATTGTAAAATTTAAAATTATGATTTATGAGTTTCTCGTCATGAAGTTACCACGAATCTGATAGTATCCATAATAATACTTTTAATTTTTACAGGGAATCTGCATATTGATTCTTTCAGCAACCATTGATGCATTGAAGCCAATGGAATGTGTGAGTTCTGTCTGTCCATCAGTAACTTTAGCTCAAAGTGTTGCGTTCTTCCTTGGACTATTTTTAATTGCAGTAGGGACTGGTGGAATAAAGCCATGTATTTGGCCCTTTGAGGCAGATCAGTTTGATGATACAGATCATAAGGAAATAGCAAGTAAAGGATCATTTTTTAATTGGAATTATTTCACTAGTAACATTGGTGCACTTTTATCAGTCACAATATTGGTATGGACTAAAGAATACGATGGGTGGGGCATTGGATATGGAATTTGTGCATTGTTTATTTGTATTGCAGTCATAATTTTCTTTCTAGGCACACCAATCTATAGAGTTCAAAGGCCAGGTGGAAGTCCTCTTACAAGAATTTTCCAGGTGATTTCTGCTGATTTATTCAAGTGGAAATTGGAGGTTCCCCAAGACAGTTGTCTCCTCTTTGAAATAGCAATGAGGAATTCCTCCATTGAAGGAAGTTCTAGACTAGAACATAGTGATAATTTGAGGTTATCTCATAGCATCAAACATCTTTTCATATCCAATTTTAATGTCTTTCTTTGTGTTCTTCTGCTCAAAGCAGAGATAATATTGTTTGCTTAATCTGTATAGTGTATCCCAAAATATTTGGAGAAAATAACCATTTTTGTCATTGAATATGTAAGTCGCTATCCCTATAGTATCTGAATGTGTATTTTGTTAGTCAGTTTGGTCCTGGTATATCTGTTTATTTCGTTGGTCAGGTTGGTCTTTGGATGTGTCTTTCGCTAGTCAGTTTGATCCATGAAATTACTAACAACATACACACCCGGGAATGTTTTTGTAATTTTGATGCACTCAGGGGCTATGGTGACGCCACCTCACATTTAGGGACCAAAATGACACATTACTCTACTTTGTGCAGGTTCCTTGATAAAGCAGCAGTGATATCAGATGCAGAAAAAGAGAGTGCCGAAGCGGCTAGTCCATGGAGGCTTTGTACAGTTACACAAATTGAAGAGTTTAAGATTTTGATCCGCATTTTTCCAATCTGGGCATCAGGAATAATCTTCTGTGCCGTTTATGCACAAATGTCGTCACTATTTGTTGAACAAGGTAGAATGATGGACACAACTATTGCTTCTATGAAAATCCCGGCAGCCTCTCTTTCAACATTTGACATCATAGCTGTCATTATTTGGGTTCCAATTTATGATAAAGGGATTGTTCCAATTGCAAGGAAATTCACTAACAAGGCAAGAGGCTTTTCAGAATTGCAAAGGATGGGAGTTGGCCTTTTTCTCTCCATTATTTGCATGTCAGCTGCTGCATTAGTAGAAACCAAGAGGTTGCAAATGGCGAAAGGATTTGGTTTGGTCGACGAAAATGTCCCTGTACCATTTAGTATATTATGGCAGATACCTCAATATTTCTTGCTTGGTGCCGCTGAGGTATTCACTTTTGTTGGACAGCATGAGTTTTTCTATGAGCAAGCGCCGGATGGCATGCGCAGTTTCTGCAGTGCATTGGCACTTTTAACAAATTCTTTGGGGAATTATTTAAGCTCTTTGATTGTCACAATTGTTGATTACGTTACAGCAGAAGATGGAAATTTTGGATGGATAAGAGATAATTTAAATGAGGGTCATCTTGATTACTTTTTTTGGCTTCTAGCTGGACTTAGTTTTGTTAATATGTTGGTATACATCGTTTATGCTAGACAGTACAAACAAAAGAAGGCTTGTCACATCACATGAGTCTTCCTTAAGCGTAATGTTTGTGAGTTTGAAGTAGAATTCTTATAGAAATTACTTTTTATCAAGGGTAGAGTTCCTAATGTATCATATAAAATTAAAACCAAAGAAGATTGTAGTGAATGTTTTTTCCTGTGCTATTTATCTTTAGTGTATTGCCCGACTTATATTGACTCAAAAACTTTTTTATCTCTTTTTCGAAGTCACGGCTCTTCTGTGCTTTCTTGCATTTTGTTTCGAGTATCTATATGCAACATGAAACCTTTTATTGTCTTACATGTCACTGAGCTTGGTTTAATATTAGAACACTTCATTAATGTGATGACATTAGTGTTTTTTTTTTTGACAATGAGGACATCGGTGCTTGCAAACTATCATATGCAATATCTTCTATTTATACCAACTTAAATTTGAATTGTATTAATATGATATTTTTTGGGCTAAATTGCTCTTTTGGTCCCTTAATTATTTATTTGGTATCGCTTTGGTCCCTTAAGTAATAAAAAGACCGTTTCAGGCCTTTAACTTTATCTCCGTCACATGTTTTGGTCCTTTCTGTTAGGTTAATTAAAAAAACGTTAAGTTGATATTAATATGGTCCCTTAATTATTTTAATACCAACTTAAATAAAAAACTTAAGGGACCATTTTAATACCAACTTAAATAATTAAGGGACCATATTAATATCAACTTAAATAATTAAGGGACCATATTAATATCAACTTAACGTTTTTTTAATTAACCTAACAGAAAGGACCAAAACATGTGACAGAGATAAAGTTAAAGGACTGAAACAGACTTTTTATTACTTAAGGGACGAAAGCGATACCAAATAAATAATTAAGGGATCAAAAGAGCAATTTAGCCTATTTTTTGAGATAACAGAATTGTGTTAATTTTGACAATAACATAATGTCATTTGCTTTTAAGTACTGAAAATGCCCCTATGCATATCTATCAGAAGTATCTGATAGGTTTCATTTCCAATTTTCCTTGGTATTGGAAACTTATATTCCGATAGGCTTATTTATAATTTCTTTTAGTATCGGAAGATATCTTCCGATAGGTTTATTTCTAGTTCTTATTTGTATTGGAAGATAGTTTCTGATAGGCTTATTTCCTAAATTCAAAGTGAGTCCCCAAGCCTATTAGAACATTTATTTTGAAAGTTAGCGATTGAAAGATAGCTTCTGATAGATATGTGTAGACCGTAGAGGCATTTTCGGTATTTTGGAGGGTCTATGAGCAATGTGAGGGCCTAACCAGCAAATTCCAAACAAAAAACTAAGACAAACCCAATCCACTTCCTCTGTTTGAAGAGAGGCCCATCATTCACTAAAGACAAAATCAAACACATTTTCATTTCAACAATTAAGCAAAACCCTTAAACATTTGTCAACAATAATGTAAAACCCTAATTCAACAAATCAATAACCTTTACCATTGTTGCATTCTATCAGAAACAAAGCGGAGTCCCAACTGAACTAAACTAACTCGCCGGAAATCGCTGCCGGAGTTTCTCGTCAGCCACCAGAACAGAGTAAATGGTGTAGTTGGTATGTTGTTGTATACTGTTTGAATTCATCCTGAAACCCTAATTTATTCAAATTCCCTTTTCATCCCATTACTGTTATTCAAATTGATTCTATAGAAACTTCATAAAAATTGTATTTTTATTTTTGGGTATTGGAAAAATCAATATCAATGGCTGTTCCAAGTTCTGTTTTGAAGGTAGAGGAAATTCAAGGTAGAGGAAGAGGAATTGTTGCATCTCAACCTCTCAAAGCTGGTCAAATCATCCTCACAGATTCACCAATCCTCCTTTACCCTACAACCACTTTTTCTCATCACTCTTCTTTATTCTGTGATCATTGCTTCAAATCTCTACATCAATCTTCATTTGTTTCATGTTCATCGTGTCACCGATATCGCTTTTGCAATTCAACTTGTCTCTCAAAAGCTCTGAACTCATCTCATTCCACATGGGTTTGTCAAGCAGTATCTCAACTCCAAAACAATCACATTTTGCTTCAACAACCTCTCGAACGACAACTTCAAGCACGTTTTCTCGTTGCTGCTTACAATCTTGCTATTACCACCCCCTCAAATTTTCAAGTTTTGTTATCTCTTCAAGGTTCTCCTGATAATGATGAAGCAGCAAACTTCTTACACCCCATTATTGCATCCCTTTTTTCGCACCCTCACAATGAATTGTTTTCGTTACAACTTACTTCTTCGCTGCTTGCTAAAGATAAGCTCAATGCTTTTGGTTTAATGCATCCTTTCTCTGAAACTGATGAAAATAGGTCTGTTAGAGCTTATGGCATTTACCCTTATGCTTCGTTTTTCAACCATGACTGTCTTCCTAATGCGTGTAGATTTGATTATGTTGATGTTAATCCACCTTATGATGTCGTGGTTGGTCTTAGTAATACTGATTTTGTTATTAGGATGATTCATGATGTTCCTCAAGGTAGGGAGATTTGTTTGAGTTATTTTCCTGTTAATGAAAACTATTCTAGTAGGCAGAAGAGATTGTTGGAAGACTATGGTTTTGCGTGTAATTGTGATCGTTGTAACGTTGAATCGAATTGGTCAGATAATGAGAGTGTTGAAGGAAATGTGGAGGAGGATGAAGAAGAGGATATGGCTATGGATGATGAGGAGGAGGAGGACCAATGTGAAAATATGGAACCATCAGAAACTGACAATAACGATTTCCCACATGCTTATTTCTTTTTGAAATACATGTGTGATAGAACAAATTGCTGGGGAACTTTAGCTCCTCTACCACCACAGGGTGATACATTATCTAATGTCATGGAATGTAATGTCTGTGGGAAATTGAAGAGAGACAATGACGACTTGAATGTTGATGATAAAGGGCAAAGTGGAGAAGTTCACATGGAGGACTGAGCAGTTAGGATGGAACTTCAGTGAGTCTTTCTGCATTCCTCTAAATGTTTTAGATTAATTTTTATTTTTTAACTCATTAATTCCCATTTTTTATTTTTTAACTCTGCATTGGCCTGCCGACATAAATGTTTGGGTTATTATTGTGATGCATACACATGTATATTGTTGCTAGCGCATCTGTTTGAATATTTAGCATAATTTCCCTATGGCATAGGTGTAGTACACTTATAACAAACTATTAGGTTATCTAAATTTCACCAAACAATGACTATAGCTCATCTGCTTATACTATAGTAAGTTCATCAATTTAGAGGATTTAAATCCTAACTTTTTGCAGTAGAGAGGATTTAAATCCTAAACTGTGTGAAAACATTTTCTATTTTCATTTCTTAAAATTTTGTTAATTTTACTTGCTAACAAAGAAACACTAGACTTTTGAAGTGAACAATTGTGTGCATTTTTTGGAACTATTACAGCTGTAGAACTTGTTTTAGGAGATTGGAACATGTTTTCATTACAATTCCTTCTGGTTTGACCTTATATTTCTTTTAATGATTTTAACAAAAGTTGCTGTCAATAATCATAACAAGGGAAGAAATGAAGAGTGGGAAGAAAAGAATTGGAATACAGCCAGGCCAAAAAAATAAAGGAAAATGTAACCCTTGTGCTGAATAGTTTGCTCATTGAGTTTCAGTAATCAATTCAAATGCAAAGTTTTCATTTTGTTTCTCCTTTTATTACCCCCTTTCATAGCCTTTGTTTGGTTCCACGTTTGGAGCGCCATAATTGATTCTCGAGGGGTAAATTTGATTTTGACATGTTTGGTTGCTCCTGAGTAAAATTGATTTTGCCTCCATAATTGGTTCTAACTTGAAGGTAGAATTTGTAGTTTTTGAGTCTAAACGTGATTTTTACAATAAAGTTTGTTATCCAACTCACGTTTACGTTAATGTTTCCAAACATAAATCAATTTTACAAAATCAATTTTTGTCAAGCAGAACCTAACATCCACATAATATTTAGAATTTCAAAATGTCTTGCCAAACTTTCAATTTCTTCTTTATTATTACTGATGACCGCATATTCTTTGAATTTGAATAGTGTTCCATTACTTGTTTCTGCTGAATTATATACATGTATAGCTGACCCTTCTCTCTAATTGGATTATGGGGTTATTTGCAGCATTGATGTATTCTACGCGTTGTTGCATGTAGATGGATGGAATTCTTCCAGGATTTTCTGCATATTATACTAAATTCAAGCAGAGACAAATGCTCAAAGCTCAGGAATCAAATGATACTTTTACTTATGTTTTTTAAGAGTTCAATGTTATGTTTTATACTCAGGTTTGTTGCTTTATTCCAAATTCTGCTGTAAAATTTTGCCGGCAAAATATTAGGATCTCCGTTTTAAAATACTTTTGTTTGGATAATGACAATAGTCTCTTGCTTGAGACAATGTTCTGCAGTATTTTCTTTTGGCTTAATTACAATTTTGGTCATCGTATTTTAACCAACTCACGAAACTGGTCCTCTCTTTTTAAAACCGAACTAAATTGCCACTATACTACCATTATTTTTGCAATTTTGGTCTTAACCTCCATTTTGTCCTCTAAAAACGCTGATATGGCAAAGGAACACCTATGTGGCAATGCCAACTTGGAAAATGACATTAACATGTCATAAAAACAACATTTTTTAATTTAAGAAAACAATTTAAACATTTCAGAAATTAAAACAAAAAGAAAATGAAAGAAATTAAAATAATTGAAAGAAAGATAAAAACCTTAATTCCCAAATCTGTTTCCAATCCATCCAGATTCAATTCAATCCCCAATCATTTTTCCTTCATTTTCGCTCAACTCCATCTTCTTCCTTTTCGTTTTCTTCTTCCTTCCATTTGCACCATTTTCGTTCAATTCCATTTTGTTTTTCTTCTTTTGTCAAATTCAAAAATGTCACAGTCATATAATGTGTCTAGTAACAATTGTGCACCACGAAGAAGAGATGTTCGTTGCTTATGTGATATAGATTCTCCTCTCACTACTGCATGGACAAATGAGAATCTTGGGCGTAGGTTTAATGGTTGTGGGTTGTAGGTAAAACCCAGATTCTGTTATTCTCCTCTTCACTAGATTCTCCTATGTGATCTAGATTCTCTTCTCACTACTGCGTTTTTGGAGGGCAAAATGGAGGTTAAGACCAAAATTGCAAAAATAATGGTAGTATAGTGACAATTTAGTTCGGTTTTAAAAAGAGATGACCAGTTTCGTGAGTTGGTTAAAATACGAAGACTAAAAGTGGAATTAAACTTTTTTTTTCTTGTAATTTAAATAAATTAAGTTAATTTGTCAAAACAATTGCAAAATAATTTAATATAACTATATTAAGGCAACATGGGTCGGTACCTTCCGTAATTTGGGTGTGTTTTTAGTGTCCTCGTGTTTGTAGGCTATACTTAAATTTCATCTTAAATTCTCTTAAAGGCTGATGGTTTTATCCTAACCTTACATGTGGTGTCTCCTTTTTTCAAAAAATAAAGGATGCAGGTAAGTGAGATATTTTTAAATTTCAAAAAACAACGGAGATGGCTTGTCAAAAAAAAAAAAACAAAGGAGGTGGATAAATGAGATATTTTAATTTCAAAAATTAAAGGACGTGAATAAATGGCCACTTGCATGTCTTTGGTAAAGTTTAAAGAATATGTTCTTCCTTATTTTTTTGACATTCAAAAATTGCTTTCTCTAATTCTTTAGTGCTCACAAATTAGACAAATCCTGCACCTTGATTAAGTTTGTTTCCATTAAATCAATAAGTTTTACTATTAGATCAAATGTGATATGATATGATTTATTCAATAATAAAAAATAAATGTGGATGGTTCATGACTAAATTATTTGTGCACATTAGAGAAAATATCGGATAAAATCAATATGTTTAGACTTTGGAGACTTCAAAAAAAATTGTGTGATTGATTGAAGCTTAATGAAGCTCAAAGGAAAAGTTGTATTGTTTCGTTTTGATAGAGAAAGTATGTGAAACCTTCTTTCCCCGTCAGATATTTTTATTCTAGTATTTTCATAAGAACATGGGTGGGAAATCAACATTTATCATTCCTGCAACAAGGGCAATCCACCAACCCTTACCAACCTTACACTTAAATTCAAATTCCCCATTTGATAGATGGCTTAATTGAATTTCCAAAAAAAAAAAAAATCCATTCTGCATTAATACAAAGCAACTTACCTGATGAAATATAGCATTGCTTTAATGATACCAAATCTTTAAATTCTGGGATCAATGTATATCTATGTCACACTATTCATATATTGACCCATAATTTCTATCATCATATTAGGTCAAAAACTTTGTGAAAGAAAATTAAATTGAGATGTACATGCATTCATTAATCTAAAGGAGTTATTCTAAAAAGAAAAGGTTAAAACCATAAGATGTTGAGTACTTTATTCATGAGAGTCCTAGCATGTTGATTACCTTTTTAGGTTATTTTTAAAAGGACTCCTTAGGGTTTCTAGTGTAGTGTGTCTTTTTTGGTGAATGATATGAATTAATGTTTTTTAATGAAAATGAGGTATAAAATAAATTATTCTTTTATGTTCTATTATTGTAAGCAATTAAAATTTCCTGTGTTATTAAAATTTGATTCCACGCTTTGAATTTGGCATAATCTCTCAACCCCATGATGCCTACCTGCATTGAAGCATTAAATTTTTTCAACATCATAATTGTTTGCCTGTTTTATCTAAGTACTTATAAAATTTTGCTGTGAATGTAAATAGAAATTTCGTTTTTGAAACTTATATGAATTCAAATTTGCACTATATCATTTATTGTCAATAAGTGTACACACACGTTAAAGACACACATTCTTCCAATAATGCACCAAAGAACGTTTAGATGAGATGACATGAGTCTCTTCTGCCTTAACCAATGACCCTGGTTCGAATTGAGTATTGGGCATGCATCAACGTTAAATCTCTTAGGGAGAGTTTGCCGCACATTTAGGTCCCACAAGCCTCGAATGATTAGTCTCTGCAGTTGTTTATGAAGTGATAGCATAGTGGTAGAAGTTTAATCTCGTAGTATCAAAGTATAAAGTTCAAATCCTCATTCCCATTAGTATCACTTTAATTAATAAAAAAATTCCATTCTCCATTTGTTTTAAAAAACAAAAACAAAAAATTACCAAGTCGACACAAATAGTTTTGACCTTTTGCTTGATCATGCTAACTATGATTTGTGTTAGAATCTAGAATTGCTTTCTTAGATTATAAGTAAATTGCATTTAAATCATTGATGATGTTGGTAATTTTATGTGACTTGCATGGGTGTCTCTCCCTTATTATAATTATTTTTATTCAAAAAATAATAATAATTCTTTTATACACTTAAACTTAAAGACTTAAAAAAAACTGAGTTTCTTTCACTTGAATGAGTACATATTGGTATCATTTTACTTCTAATTGTGTATTTATCTTATAGATTTGAATATAATGAAAAATAAAGTGTAAAGTGAGAAAATTGAAAATCATTATCTCCACAAACTCATAATTTGTTATTATCAATTATTGTTAATTTTGCTCTCAAAATTCATTTTAGAAGAGTTGGATCTCTATCTTATATACCAAGAAACTATTCTACGGGCTAGTAGGTGTTTATGATAAATATAGTTAAAAAAATAATAATATTATGGTAAACAGAAAGACTGTTAAAATTCAATCAATTTTGACACAAAGAACCATACAGATTTAGACATAGGCTGGCGTTAGATTGTGAGTGCAACAATCAATTTCCACACAAACTACAATGCCTGTTTGTGAGTAACAAAATTCCACACAATTAAAACAATTCAAACCCCAAGGATCAAAAAGATGGTCCCTAAGACCAAAACCCATTATTTATTCCATCTTCTTCTTCTACTCATCTTTTGACATGGCCCCTCATTAGCATGCCCTCTTAGTGGGACCATTTTGTTGTATTGCACACATCCACCAAGAAGATTTTTCCATGTGGTGGAAACTGGAAAATATATTAACCGATATGACCCCCACCAATGAGTGAGAAAATTTGCAAGAGAAATAATAAATATTCAACTCCATATTAGATGACACATTTGTTCATGTTATAAGTATTAAAGAAATGTGACCTCTTTACCTCTTTAAAATTGCTAAAAAAAAATATTAAAGTAATAATATAAATGAGATAAATGTACGTAATAATAATATTTTTAATAAATTATTCTTATTAAGTGTATGATTGAATTGACGGTTTGGCTAAATCACATCAACAATTTGATTTTATTGACAATTTTAAGTATAACTTTTGCTAAAATTGCGGCGACTCGCCGTAATTCTAAGAATTGTGGCATCCGAAATCTAGATATGCATGTATTAATGTATTTACCGTTATAAAAAAAAACATAAAATGAAATATATTGAATTGAGAGGAATCTCAATAGTATAAATAATGTGTCGTTAATTGCATAAGAGAGTAAAATAAAACAAAAAAAAAAAAAGAAAAGCAAGGTGAAGGTCCCATTAGAGAAACAGTTGGTAACCATACAGTGTACAGAAGGTCCATGTCAATGTAGAATGAAAAAAAAAACACAAAAGAAAAAGCTGAAATTTGAATTATGTCTCTTTGAGGTGTGTCTTTTTTCACACACCTAATGTATTGCTTTTTCATTTAAGACTAGAAACACAATATGATAACTATAGCAATTATTTAGTCCCCCACATCTGTAACCAAATGAAATAAATTTAAAAAATAAAAATAAAGTGGATACTACATTTTCAGAATCCCAAGAAACATTCACTTTTATATATCCTAATCCTTGGCCTGCATTGACTGACTCCAACTATACTAAACTCATTCAAGTTTCCATATGCTTTTTCTATTTTCTTCCACAACTTGTACATAAATAGACTCCTCCTCATCATTTTTTGTATCCACCGAGGCACACACACTGTACACACAAAATGAATGATCTTCATTCCCTAGCTTATACTAATAGCCTCAGCTATGGTTCTTCCCTAGGTTGGGATTATCACAGTCTTGGACTGCTCAATTCAGACCACATGTCTTTAAGTACTATACTTTTCTTTCTCTTTATATATTTCATTAAGTACACAATTTTAAATGTAGTATATAGTTTTGTAATTGCAATGATTAATGTTGATATTGAAGTATATGATATGGCAGTTATGGATGCAAGTGCAGCTTCATTTTCAACTCAAGAGTCTGATTTCTCAACTGGTTATCTAGAAGATGCTTTGGTTGAGAGTTCCAAACGTAGACGCTTGCTTACTGATGATGAACAAAGCAAGAATACTATTACCATTGATGATTTTGATAAGGTATATGGTTGAATATGTATTATTTTGCCTTCTACTTTAAGTTTGAAATTCTAGTTGTTCTTGGAAATGAGACTGATTGTTATATGTAACTGTAGTTCTGGAATTTCAACCCTATATGGCACAACCCAGTGGAGAATTTCTACTGCATGGATCAGATAGAAAGGATTTGTGGATTTTCAGGTATTTTTCTCTGCTTTTTACATGCATTCATTTAGATATACTATATGACATGATGATCATTTTGGTTCAAAAGGTTGTTATTGCAATTCAAACATAAAAAGTTATTGTCTCTTTTGAAATTAATTGATTGAGAATTGAAAAAGGATCCCAAGGAAATCAAAAGAAAAGAATAAAGGAAAAGTACAATATGAAATAATTAATGTCTGATACTGTTTCTAATTTTATTATTATCATTATTATTATTATTATTATTTTAATTTGCTAATTGGTATATGATGATATAATTTAGATGAACATATAAGCACATCGAGGAGTAGAATCAGTGAGCAACCAAGCATTCTTCTAGAAGACACTAAAACAACAGAAGAGACAATATCAGCATCTGAATCTCCAAATTCCTCCTCATCTTCATACAAAGAATTATTACCATTGACAATATCCAAAACCAGCAGAGACACCCCACTTGGTATACTTTTATATACTCTCTTACATATGGTTTTAAATTGCAGTTACAGTGCGAACTTTTATATTTGTGACCGCAATTGCAGTTGCAGACCGCAATTTAAAACTACATATCATATACTATAACATGGTGACCGCAATTGCAGTTGCAGACCGCAATTTAAAACTACATATCATATGCTTAATCATGTGATGAGGAGAATGAGATGTTAATTATTATAATAAATTATTAAAAACAGGAAGTAGTACTAGTGATGAGGTGATGAGAAAGAAGAAGGTGGTAAGGACAACAAGAGTGGTATATCCATTTGCATTAGTGAAGCCAGGAGGAGAAGAAGGTGATGTGACATTGAATGACATAAATGAAAGGATCTTAATGCCTCCAACAAGGCCAGTAAGGCATCCAGTTGGTGACTTTGCATGTCGGCCATGCGTATCTGCACAAGGTCCAGGCCTTTCAGGCAAAACAGTGGTGGCCCTTACTAGAATCCACACTCAAGGTAGAAGAGGCACCATCACTATTATCAGAACCAAAGGCTAATTGCTAATGTCACAATTCACACTCTTGTGAATTTTGTTATCATGCATTTTATGGCTAATTTAGCTTTTACTACTTGTATTCTAGCAGCTTTTTTAGCCTGATTTGCTTTGTTTTCATGTCCTGCTAAATTGTAAAGATCGAAAGCGATGTCTAATATTTTTGTATTCTATCTCTATATACACCATGTGTATAAAATATAGTTTCAATCTTACGTATATATGTTTGTTAAATTAAAGCTGTACTCTTGTCAAACATTCAGACCAAACATGCATGGACAATTATTTGAGCTCAACCGATTATTTTCAAATGTTGTCTAGCTAAGAAATAGAAATTTTATAAAGTAACATATATATATATATATATATTGGAAACAAATAATTAAAATGAACACAAGATAGCAAAATGGAATTAAGCTTTTCAGCCACTATTTGGGACTTTGATAAAGACAGAACCAGAATAGGTGGCTTTTGGTGGGGCATTGTTTCTGCACACTGATCACTTTATTCTTGGTGTTGGAAGGTAATATATATGTGTCACGCTACTATAGTATATTATATTATATGGTTGAATTAAAGTAAGGTGGAGATTTCAAATGCATTTACCGTTGGAATATTTTATTATTTAATTATATTCCGATATCATTATTAGACAAATATCGTAATAATAATTATATTAGTTATTTATCAATTGTGAGCCTTGATTTATTAGTGATTAAATTAAGTAATAAGGCTATTAGATTTCTAAATTGATAATTAATTAAATATTTAATTAGTTGATATGGACTCAACATTAGTGAATGTCTGGATGACCCATTAACGGAATAATGGGAACCCTAATGACCATCCAATATAAAAGAGGCTATGGTCCACAATACACCGTACACGGCAAACTCTTTCTTCTCCCCATCTGAAGAGAATTTGAGGCATAAAGGTACCGGTTGAGGAATAACCAAATCCGCCGCTAACCCTTTCTTGTGTTTTCATATCAGATCACCTTCTCTCTTGTTGCTCTTGAGAGGGTTGTCATCAAAGCTTCCATGTATTCCTAATACCTAATTATTGATATCTTTGATAAATCAAACATGTCGAAATTCAATAACATTCATGTTCAATATTTGCTTCCGCTATTCATAATTAAATTCTATTGAACATGTGTTATGAAATCTGTTATTTGATTTAGAGCTAATAAATTTCTAACATTTACACCTTAATTACATCCGGTGAAATATTTTAAAATTAGATTTGCCAAATATAACATATAGTTTTGCAATTTAATCTTAAAATCATATATACTACTAATGAACACTTAAAAAAGTTCAGTATAACACTAAGAAAATGTCAAATATAAGGAACAAGAATATATGATTGCTGAACATAGAAGCAAGTATTCTTTCTCTTTTATCTTTTTTATTTTTTTCCTTTTCTCTTTTCTCTTTATTGATAAGATAATACTACTTTTAAAATACAGACAGAGAGAATAGATAATGCGCAGACCTATATACTTAATTACCAACTTCAAAGGTTTTAATTTGACTTTTTGTAATATAAAGACAACTTATAGCTGCCACAAGACTTTCACCTTTTCTTAATTAAGAATTGAAGCTAAAACTTACATTTAAGGCCATGTATAACTAATCTTTCTTATTTTAGCTAAATTATATAATTTGCTACACTATAATCAAATGTTTGTTAGTAAAAGACATTGACATAGATTCTCACAGTATATCTAGTACACACTAGAGACTAGAGAGCATCAACATATGACAAATTAAGAGAATAGTCTCTCTATTATTTTTTTTTGACAAGAGAATAGTCTCTCTATTGAATCTAGTAAACTGATGCTTCAATCATTTGTGGTCACATAATATTTTATCATTTAGATGTAGTGGTTTACCTCAAAAGCACTAAATTTTCTTCATGCCTAGTTTTGTTTTGATATGTTGTGGCATTTTCCACACAGGTCATACACTAATTAAAATTTTAAACATTGCAGATTGCAGAGTATCTAAAACGGGCCCCATGAAAGAATAATTGAATTATTAGTACTAATTTCTAAATCAAATTTATACATGTACTCACAATCTCTGCATGCTGTGTAGATCCACCACAATATATATGATTTAATATTTATTCTTTTGGTAGTGTTTTGGTGCTGCAAAATTATATTAATTTGATTGGCACATACAAATAATTAGTGGTACCCCCAAGCTGTAGACCTACCTCAATTGAAAGGAACACTGTCATAGCTGTACGGCAAAAGTATTCTCACTCCACATCTAATCAGACCTTTATATGTATTTGGTGGGGATATATTATGTATGGTTTTTAGGCTGAGTTTAACCTGGGAAAGCAGGATTCCTTCTCAGCATGGGAAAGTTGAACCTGCACCCTAGATATAATAATTTTATATTCAGACGGTGTAGATTCATCACCTGCTATTTGCTTTAAATTTTTTTCCGGTTGTGACGGGTTGGCCAGATTTATTTGGTGACGACCGTCAACAAAGAAAACGCACGGTCGTGTATTACAAAGCACGGACCGTGCGTTAATTTTTATTCTAGATTTTAATTGAAAAAACCGTGCGCATTAAAAAAACGGACCGTGCAAAAAAAGCACGGACCGTGCTTTATTGTAGTTTTGTAAACGCACGGACCGTGCTCTTCAAATTTTAACAAAGTTTGGACCGTGCTCTTCAAATTGAAAACTAAAGTTTGTGTTTTTTTTAACAAAGTTTGTTTTCTTTTTTTAAAAAAAAGCAAAATTTGTTTCTTGTTATCTTCAAATTTAAACAAAATTTTGTTACCTATAATAATGGTCCCATAAAGAGTTAAAATTCTATAAATAAGATGAGTAGTAATTGTTAAAAATATAATTATAAATATAATTATGGTAAATTTTAAATATAATTATATATTAAATTTTAAATAAGAGGAAAAGCACGGACCGTGCGTTTACAAAACAACAAAAAAAGCACGGTCCGTGCTTTTTTTGCACGGTCCGTGCTTTTTTAGCACGGTCCGTGCTTTTCTTTTACACTCTTATCCACTTTCAGCCTAAAGCCTTTTTTTTATAAATAAAAATAATCGAAGCAATTTTTTTGTTATTTTTTATAATTTCTTGACGGTCGTCACCAACACTGACGGTCTGCTTGTCCGTCTATTTTTAATTGGTGACGGGCGTCACACCTGGTGACGGCTAGACCGTCAGTAATTTTTTATCAACATTTTTGTTTAGATCTGGAATACACGATTTTTATCATAGACTGTCTACACCATATTTTTTTCATTTCTCTTTTACACTCTTATATTTTTGTTTAGATCTGAAATTTTTTTCTTTTCTTGATCCGGAAACAATTGGTCGGATTTCCTCGCTCGCGCGTGCCCGCGAGCGCGCGCGCCCGTATTATAAGAGTGACTTAGAGGTTGAATTTTTTCACGATTTTTTGCAGACATGTTTAGGACATAAAAACAACATCGCCCACAAAAAACGAGAATTTTCCGACAAGAGACGGATTAAATATGAATTTTTTACGCGCCAAAAACTCAAGAACGCGAAACAACAAAACATGCACCTAGAAAACGAATTTTGAGCTGGTTTTTTGCAGACACCTCTATAAAAATACATATAGAGGATCTGCAAAAAAACCAGCTCAAAATTCGTTTTCTAGGTGCATGTTTTGTTGTTTCGCGTTCTTGAGTTTTTGGCGCGTAAAAAATTCATATTTCGTATTATAAGAGTGACTTAGAAGTTGAATTTTTTCACGATTTTTTGCAGGCATGTTTAGGACATAAAAACAACATCGCCCACAAAAAACGAGAATTTTCCGACAAGAGACGGATTAAATATGAATTTTTTATGCGCCAAAAACTCAAGAACGCGAAACAACAAAACATGCACCTAGAAAACGAATTTTGAGCTGGTTTTTTGCAGATCCTCTATATGTATTTTTATAGAGGTGTCTGCAAAAAACCAGCTCAAAATTCGTTTTCTAGGTGCATGTTTTGTTGTTTCGCGTTCTTGAGTTTTTGGCGCGTAAAAAATTCTTATTTAATCCGTCTCTTGTCGGAAAATTCTCGTTTTTTGTGGGCGATGTTGTTTTTATGTCCTAAACATGCCTGCAAAAAATCGTGAAAAAATTCAACCTCTAAGTCACTCTTACTTTTTTTCCGGTTGTGACGGGTTGGCCAGATTTATTTGGTGACGACCGTCAACAAAGAAAACGCACGGTCGTGTATTACAAAGCACGGACCGTGCGTTAATTTTTATTCTAGATTTTAATTGAAAAAACCGTGCGCATTAAAAAAACGGACCGTGCAAAAAAAGCACGGACCGTGCTTTATTGTAGTTTTGTAAACGCACAGACCGTGCTCTTCAAATTTTAACAAAGTTTGGACCGTGCTCTTCAAATTGAAAACTAAAGTTTGTGTTTTAACTTTTTTTCCGGTTGTGACGGGTTGGCCAGATTTATTTGGTGACGACCGTCACCAAAGAAAAATAAACCGATACTAAAAAAATTGATAGAAAAAAACACACGGTTTGAAGAACTGAACGTGCACTTTTCAGTTTAAAACCAGGAACATTAAAACGCACGGTCGTGTATTACAAAGTATGGACCGTGCGTTAATTTTTATTCTAGATTTTAATTGAAAAAACCGTGCATTAAAAGCACGGACCTTGCAATAAAAAAACGGACCGTGCAAAAAAAGCACGGACCGTGCTTTATTGTAGTTTTGTAAGCACGGACCGTGCGTATAATATGAGTGAAGTGATAAGGGGTTTTGTACTGTAATTTGGGAGCCAGATCCCAGGTCTCTCAAATGCCTCAAGTGTCATTCATATTTTCTCATCTCTGTTGATGTATCTCTGTTAAGCAGTTCACAATTGCTACATGTTTTCCTTTTTCGTTTCTTTTATACTTACTTTTTAATACTTTTTGTTTAGAAATTTTATAAGGAAGATATTGACCATTTAATTATGTGAGGGCTTGATGATAGCAATAGTATTAGTATCACGTAGCAAGAGAAGAAAAGAAACACAATCACTGGTATTGATTATCAGTTAAACACCTCTTATACTGCAGGGTTGTGAAAATACTATTCCAACGTCCTCTAAGTAGTGACCTCTCAAGTTTATAATGGTAAAGCTTGACAATTAACAACCTACAAGCTCTACACCTCTACTCCCTTCCCAAAAGCCGCCTCCTTCCCCAAGAGTCCAGAACTTACACCTCTGCCTCCTCTATTACACTCCCAACTCCGTAGTTTTATTTGGACATACCATAACATCAAAAGGCCCATCTTGTCTACGCCTAACCTTGTTCCTGATTCTTTTGTGTTAACAAGAATATTGTACTACAAAACAACAAAAAAAAGCACGGTCCGTGCTTTTTTGCACAGTCCGTGCTTTTAATGCACGGTTTTTTATTAAAATCTACAAAGAAAAAAAAAGCACGGTCCGTGCTTTTTAATACACGACCGTGCTTTTTTTTTTTTGGATTTACAGGTTTGGACTGCCACCTGTGGGTGCAGGTTGAGCTTTCCCATGCTGGGAAGCAATCCTGGTTTCCCAGGTTAAACGCAGCCTTATTTATTTATAAGATATTATGATATTATTATGTATGGTTTTGTCTCCTATAGCAACCATATATTGTCATTATTTAGGTGAAAAAAGTTGCCTTAACTTTTTCCCTTTTATATTTTCTTTTTGGACCATCTTTTTTTAAGCAATTTCTTGGACCGTTTGTCGTGTGAATTTTATATATGTCTTTATAATCATTATCAGTTTAAATGTGGTGTGAACTAGCTAGATAAATAATTTTTTCAGTGATGATTGGAAAATTTAGCATTGTGTAGTTGAAACTCCCAGTTAAATGACTAGAAAAATAAAAATATAAATGATGAAATGAATCATTTGCTTGGGTTATCGCTTGGCAAAAGAATGATATAGACTTGGGTGTTTTTTTTTTATTTTCTACATATTTTAAATTGAATGAAATTATCAACCGTAATTTTTAAAATTATTTAGAAAAAAAAAATTGAATAAGCTTTTGTACGTTTCTCTTGAAATTTAAGTCTTCTAAGTTATGATGATGTTGTAATGTAATCACTTTCCTGGATCAACCATCAAACTCATTGGTGGACAAAAAGTGAGGATTCATTCGTTTGACAACTGCAGCTTTTCTTGGATTTGGAGTCAAACTTTGCAAACCAACCAAGAATTAGGGTTGAATTTAAAACATTATATGATTTTCACTCACACACTACTGTCATATAATGTGTGTGAAACACATAATATGTCCCAAAAATAATGTACCAAAAATGAAAAGTATTGTGTATTTTGAGTCAAAGATTGCAAACCAACCAAGAATGGATGTACCAAATAAAAAAAAGGCATAATTGTAGTTTTGGTCTCTTATGTTTCGCAATCCGACGATTTTGGTCTCTTATGTTTCGCAATCCGACGATTTTGGTCTCCTATAAAAAAACAATAACAATTTTGACACTTAAGTTGACCGTAATTTTTTAATTAAAAAAAACCATGACATTATTATCTGAAATAAAATAAGGAATGTTAATGAGTATCCTTGAAGCATGGTTAATGTGTTAAAATTAATAAGTTTGCATAAAAAAGTGGTGTGATTATTGCTAAGACAAAAGTAAAACCTTATATTTTCAAGACAAAGTTTCTATTAGTGGATTCCTTAACCAATGTTCTTAGGGCACTAGTTAGTAAGGCCCATAAAATAATTAAAAAGGAAAATAACCAATGCCCTTAACCAAAGTTTTTTTAGTGGACTCCGTAATCAATGTCCTTGATCAATGCCCTTAGGATTTCTCAAATGAAACCCCCGAAGACGAACTCGTTCCTTCCTCCGAAGAGGTTAGGGTTACCTCCGATGATACATCCACCGTCGATACGGAGAAATTTCCCGGGTCCGATAGCAAATCTTTGTTAATGGAATTCGATGAATTTGTAGCTTTAGAGAGAAACACCGAACCAGAAAACGAAACGAAAACAGATCCAGGGTATGGTTTTGAAGTTGACGATTCGAAAGTGAAATCTCATCCATGGTTTTTTTATTTGCGAAAATAGTTACTGATGAAATTGAAGATCTGATGATGGGTTTGATGATGAAATCAAGGAAAATAGTTAGCTCATGTTGTTCCATTTTGCTCGTGATGATTTTGGTTTTTTGATTTGTGATGGTTGTTGTTGTTCTTAGTTTTTTAATGGGTGAGAGAAGAGAAAGAAGAAGAGAAAAAAAAGGAGAGAGAAGAAAAGATCTATGAAAAAATTAAATGAGTTTTTTTTTTTTAAATTATTATCTTTTTCAAATTAATGGTGAGTTGGAATTTTTTAATTTAAAATAAAAATATACATGTGGTGTCCTAGTCATTTAAGAATGTGTCCACATATGCATTGACTTAGTCAAAATCAGACCAAGGGGCCAAAGTTGCAAAACAGGGAAAACATAAGGGGCTAAATTGTTATTATTTTTTTATAGGAGCCCAAAATTGCCAGATTGTGAAACATAGGGGGCCAAAATTGCAATTGAACCAATAAAAAACACAATACATTTTATTATACGACTTTTACATATAATGTGTATTTTTTTTTTGAGTGCATACATTCTTTATTATTTTTATATAATATAATACTCCCCTTGTCCCCCTGCTTACTTTGTAAATAATTTTTCCCTAAAAAAACCTATAGCAAATTTTACTTAGTTAGATTGTTAAGGGAAAGAAAAAGTGTTAGTAGCATTGATTTGAACTCTCAATCTCCTGTATCTCTATATACATGTATTCTAAGCTACACTTTGCTTACATGTCACCTCACAAATGCCGATTTTCTAACTTATTTTCTGTAAGCATTCACCATGTGCCTTTCTCTTTTCTTTTTTCATCTATTTACTAAATATTTACATTTACATATATATTCCTTCTTATATTTATTATGTAACTTGCCAATCGAGCTTTGTAACTTTCCACTATCTATTCTTACATCTATTCTACTACATGTGGCTCTCTTTTTTCTACGATTTATTCATCTACCAGTAGTGCTAACTCATTTATTTCATATATATATATATATATATATATATATATATATATATATATATATATATATATAACGGTCGGTTACATACTATTATTCATACTTCTTTATGTAAATAACAATTAATTAGTGTAACTCCTTTTATTTTTATAGCTTCTTCAACTACTATTTTAAAAAAACTGTCCACTAGCCAAATATTGTACATTATTCATTCTTAATGCCCCTTCCACTACATTTTTTTTTTTCAAAAAACATTCTATGGAACAACAATCCAAATATTGTCTAGGCAAGATCGTGTCCTATGAATACCAAAAGGAAATATGTCTAATAATAAAAATCCCCACGATTAAGATTAGGAAATTAATTGTCTCCGTACTAAATAAAATTAGATACACCTCAAAATATTTACACCATCACTATAGGATATGGCCCTTTACATTCCTCCACATAAAACCTAAAAAGATGTTAGGCTTTGAATCATCCTAATTTCCTTATTTCCCTCTCACCTATATAACCAACACTAATCTCTCATATTCCTTTTTTACTCATTATTATTATTATTATATGTTGCATTTGATCATTTTCCTCCGGATCTTTTGGCTTTACCACCAGGTTTGTTGTTGATGTCAATGTCACAAAGTAAACCATTTTTCTACGCTTTTTCTTTGTGTTGTGTTATTCATATGTTCTAATCTTATTGTATATTATTTACTTTCACAGACTGGGAGTAGTCAAAATCGACGGTACGTATACCTTTCTGGATGAACTCTCTAATGCTAATTGATGAGAAAGTATTGATCGTTACTCTTAAATTGACCATATGGTTAGGTAATGTAATTGTCTACTTATCCTCATTCATTTGTATTGCTTAGTTTATTCTCTTATATGGATATGATGTTGTTTCTTAATTCTTTCAAGTGTTTGTTTCTAATATTTTTTTCTATGACTCTCAGAATTCCAACTCAATACACATGAAGGTCACAGAGGAAATTGAAATTCTGGCTGGACAATGATCAGAACTTGAAACAGGGCACGGTTTGCAAAAACAGAGTACAATTAAAATCAATCAGAAGCAACAATTTAAAATGCAGAAATATAAAAAAGGCACAGGTATTTGTTAACCCAGTTCGGTGCAAATGCCACCTACGTCTGGAGGATACCAATCCAGGAAGGAAATCCACTATAGGAATTAATCCTTAAGACTCGAGACACTGAACCCCAGTTCCCAGCCTAAGCAATCAATCTCCTCCTAGTTCTGATTTCTACCCAACACGCTGAGTATTAGAAACTCCTAACTTCCTATCCAAGTAACTACCCAGTAATAACTCAGCTTCTGAACAAATTACCCAGTTTTGAAGAACACACTTCAACAAGACAAAAACTTCATTCGTACCTAAAGGCTTAGAATGAATTTACAACTCAATCAAACCTAAACCAACTCAGTTGAGTGGTGTACAAAATAAAACTCTAAGTTAAAAAACACAAAAGACTCTATTTCTGATTTCTGCAATAAACTCTCGTAAGTCTTGAACAATGGCAGAACATCTCCTTTTTATAAGCTTCAACAATCAACATTGATTTGAACCCAATCTTCTGAATTGATATGTTTCTGAATTATGCAAGGCTCAATTAGGAAACATATAATTCAACATTGTATCTTTGTAAAGATTCTTCAGTAAAATATGAACTTCATAAACACGAGCCAAATCTTCATTAGATCTTCACTAATTCAATCAGCATTCTAGAACAATTCATCCATGATTAAACCTTGACAAATCTCGCAAAGATTCGCGCAGAAAGAACACAAAAATACTCAGCTTCTGAAGAAGTCAACGAAAGTCAACTGTTGAATAGTGCGTCTGATGCACTGTTCCTGCGTCTGAAGCATTTCAGCGTCTGATGTACTGTAGCTGCGTCTGAAGAAGCATTCAGCTTCTGAAGGTCCAAAGTGCTTCTGAACAGCTTCAAATGCGAATTCTTGCAACTGAAGACTTGTTATACACATGGAGACGCTTCCATTGAACACATTGCATTTGCCAAAACATGCAGCCAACATCAAAATATCAACAATCTCCCCCTTTGGCAAATTTTTGGCTAAAATCAATGTTTCACAAAACCAAGTTCTTCAATTCACCATAAAAACAAACTCAGCAATGAAGAACTCCACAAGATTAATCATAACATAGAGATAAGCAGCGGATTCAGCTATGATTAACTATGAAAAACACAAAACAACTTCAGTTCTTCACAACATATCAGCTTCTGAAGTACACATAAATACTACTGATCAACTCCTGATAGTTTCTGATCATCACAAAACACTTCTGAAGCTTCACAAATACACCAGTTTCACAAAACAACTCTCCCCCTGCAACTCAGCATTCAACATTACTCCCCTTTAAATCTTAACTGCAGTAACTTCTGAGACAAGGAACTTCTGAAACTGAAAACTTCTGGAACACATCAACACTCAGGATCATAACATTCATGTACTCCCCCTGAGACACACACTCCCCCTCAATCATATCTGGACATTTCTTGTTGCAATGGTTCTGAACTCTGAAAATAATGCTTAGCTTCTGAACAAAACTATTCAACTTCTGAAACATCTGAGTTCTGAACAAACATTTCTGAATACATTCTAAATACCAACACAGGCTTTTCTCCCCCTTTTTAGCCACAAAATTATGACAAACCATAATCTTCAAATGAGGAACAAAAATCATATAGGAACAAAAATCATCAGAATCAGTCCCAGCATCAGACTTAGACTCAGGTTCAGGATCACACTTAGCATGTGCAATACTGGCAGGTACTCTATCTTCCTCACATCCAGTTTGCAGTAATTGCTATAATTCTTCATGCAGACACACACCTAACTTGCTTCTCAGATTCTCAAACTGTTTAGCATCCAAGGCCTTTGTGAAAATGTCAGCAATTTGGTTCTCAGTATCCACATGTTCAAGCTGAACAACCTTTTCTTCCACAAGATTTCTGATAAAATGGTGTCTGATATCAATGTGTTTAGTTCTGCTGTGCTGTATGGGGTTCTTAGAAATGTTAATAGCACTGAGGTTATCACAATATAGTGTCATAGTTCCTTGTTCAATGTTATACTCTTCCAGCATCTGCTTCATCCATACCAACTGTGAACAACTACTCCCAGCAGCTATGTATTCAGCTTCAGCTGTAGACAGTGACACACAATTTTGTTTCTTGCTGAACCATGAAATTAAATTATTTCCTAGAAAGAAACAACCTCCTGAAGTGCTTTTCTTGTCATCTACACTTCCAGCCCAGTCAGCATCACAATATCCCATCAATTCAGAACTTGAACTGTGTGAGTACATGATTCCATAATCACTTGTGCTGTTCACATACTTCAGAATTCTCTTCACCTGAGTCAAATGACCCATCTTAGGATCAACTTGATATCTTGCACAAACTCCAACAGCAAAGGTGATATCAGGTCTGCTTGCAGTTAAGTAAAATAAGCTCCCTATCATACTTCTGTATTGGCTTTGATCAACTGAAACTCCATGTTCATCTTTAGTTAGTTTCAGATGAGTAGCAGCAGGTGTCCTCTTATGACTAGTAGTTTCCATTCCAAATTTCTTCACAATATTCTTGGCATATTTACTCTGAGAAATGAAAATTGTGTCTTCCATTTGCTTGACTTGCAGTCCAAGAAAATATGTAAGCTCACCAACTAGACTCATTTCAAACTCTAACTGCATCTGCTGAACAAACAGTTGAACCATCTTCTGAGACATCCCACCAAACACTATATCATCTACATATATTTGAGCTATCATAACATTTCCATTTTCTTCTCTCACAAATAAAGTTTTATCAGAACCTCCTTTTCTGTATCCTTGAGTCTCAAGAAATTGAGTAAGCCTTTCATACCATGCTCTAGGTGCTTGCTTCAATCCATACAAAGCCTTCTTTAACTTGTAAACATGATTTGGAAACTTAGGATCCACAAACCCTTTAGGCTGTTCAACATAGACTTCCTCTTGTAGATATCCATTCAGAAATGCACTCTTCACATCCATCTGAAACAGTTTGAACTTGAGAATGCAGGATACTCCCAACAGTAATCTTATGGACTCTAGTCTGGCCACAGGTGCAAAGGTTTCATCAAAATCAAGTCCCTCTACTTGAGAATAACCTTGAGCAACTAACCTTGCCTTGTTTCTGACCACAGTACCATTTTCATCTGTTTTATTCTTGTAAATCCATTTAGTGCCAATTTCATTTAAACCTTCTGGTCTTGGAACAAGATCCCACACTTCACTTCTTTTGAATTGATTCAACTCATCTTGCATTGCTTCAATCCAAAATTCATCAGTTAGGGCTTCTTTCACATTTTTAGGTTCAAACTTTGACACAAAACATGAATCAGTGGCAGCTGAGTCTGATCTTCTTGTTCTGACTCCTTGATCCAAGCTTCCAATGATTAAGTCTCTAGGATGATCCTTCTGAACTCTAATTGATGGCCCTTTACTAGTAGGAACATGATCTGGATGCACTTCTGCTTCTTCAGACTCTGGATGATTTTCTGCTTCTGAAGGTTGTTCTTCTGATGCTTCAGACTCTGGAACAACTTCAGACTCATCTTTATCTTTCTCAGCAGACAAATCATCAATCACAACATTAATGGACTCCATCACAACCTTGGTTCTGGAATTAAACACCTTATAAGCTCTGCTGTTCACTGAATAACCCAGAAAAATTCCCTCATCAGACTTAGGATCAAATTTTCTTCTATTTTCCCTGTCAGCCAAAATGTAACATCTGCTCCCAAAAACATGAAAGTATTTCACAGTAGGTTTCCTTCCTTTCCATAGTTCATATAAAGTTGATGCAGTACCTTTCTTCAAAGTTACTCTATTATGGATATAGCAGGCAATATTCATAGCTTCAGCCCAGAACATATATGGTAGCTTCTTAGCATGCAACATGACTCTTGCAGATTCTGCTAATGTCCTATTCTTCCTCTCTACTACACCATTTTGCTGAGGTGTTATAGGTGCAGAAAATTCATGTTTTATACCTTTAGAAGCACATAACTCAGAAAATCTCTTGTTTTCAAACTCCTTGCCATGATCACTTCTGATTCTGACTATACCACAATCCTTCTCTCTTTGTAACTGAATACACAAGTCTCTAAATACTTCAAATGTATCTGACTTTTCTCTTACAAAGCTGACCCATGTGAATCTTGAAAAGTCATCAACCATAACAAATGCATATCTTTTGCCTCCAATACTTTCAACTTGCATAGGCCCCATTAAATCCATATGTAAAAGTTCTAGTACTTTAGTAGTTACCTGGTGTACTAATCTGGGATGAGACTTTCTTGTTTGTTTTCCAATTTGACAATCACCACAAACATTGTCCTCATTGATCTTCAGATTAGGTATACCTCTGATAGCTTCAGTACTTAGGATTTTTTTCATGCCTTTCAGATGCAAATGTCCCAGTTTCTGGTGCCAGAGTCTGACCTCTTCTTCTGAACTCATGAGACAAGAAGTCAGGCTTCTTTCTTCTTCAGACACCCATAAATAACAGTTATCTTTAGACCTGCAACCTCTCATCAGGACCTTGCTTTCTTGATCAGTGACAAAACATTCTTCTTTGTTGAAATTTACCTTCAAGTCTTGATCACAAAGTTGGCTAATACTGATCAGATTAGAGGTTAAACCTTTCACCAATATCACATCATTCAGTCTAGGCAAACCTTCACTGATTAAGTCACCAATACCCAGAATCTCACCTTTTGCTCCATCACCAAATGTCACATAGCTTCTGGAATAAGGCTTTATATTACTCAGCAGCTTTTTCACACCAGTCATGTGTCTTGAACACCCACTATCAAAGAAGCAGTCTTCTTTAGAAGTGGCTCTTAAAGAGGTATGAGCTATAAGGCCAACATTCTGAGCTTTGGGTTTCCACACCTTCTGAACATTGTGTCTGATAGCAGCTGGTTCCACTCTTCTATATTGAAAGTGTTCAGGATAGCCATATAGTTTAAAGCAAAAAGGTTTGATATGACCTTTCTTTCCACAATGATGGCAGATCCAGGGTTGCTTTCTCCTCTTGTTTCTGTTAAACTTCTGAGGTTGCTTCTGAGGTAGCATCTGGGCTTGCTTCTAAGGTCTCATCTGAGCTTGCTTCTGAGGTCTCATCTGAGCTTGCTTCTGAGGTCTCATCTTAGATGTCCCAATCATAGAATCATAAGTCTTAGTGGCAGGAACAAACTTATTAACAGGATTCATCTGTTTGAGGTTCAGACTCTCATCCACAAATCCTAAGCCCTTATGTTTTCCTTGTTTCTGAGCATCCAAAATCTCCTCCAACACATCAGTAGTAGTATTCATCATCCTCACCTGCTTTTTCATGTTCTCAAGTTGGGAATTTAGTTGGTTAACTTCTTCTTTCAATTTTGAATTTTGCACCAAAAGTTCACCTTTCTCAGCCTCCAATTGACATATTGTCTCCTTCTGATCCAGAACTTGTTTGCAAACTTCAGCACTTCTGGTGTATAGCTTCCTGTAGTTGTCAGCCAGTTCATCATATGAAGTTTTAGCAACTTCAGACACAGATGAAGCTTCAGACTCTGAGTCAGACTCTGAAAAAGTCTCAGACTCTAAAACTGCTTCAGACTTAGAATTAGCTACTGACTTCTAAGATAATAACTTAACCATCATACTTGTATCAAACTTAGCTGATTCACTTGCAGCATCCTCTTCAGAATCATTATCAGACCATGAAACAGCTAGACTTTTCTTCTTCTGCTTCTTAAGAAAAGTTAAACATTCTGACTTGATATGTCCATAACCCTCACATTCAAAGCACTGCACACCTTTAGCTTGATTACTTTTCTCCTCAGACTTGGTCTTCTTCTCATCAGTTTGTTGCTTCTTGTTGTTGAATCTGAAATTCTGACCTTTGGTTTTGGATTTTCTGTCAACCTTCTTCAGAATTTTGTTGAATTGTTTTCCCAGCAACACTAGAGCTTCTGATAAATCACCATCATCCTCATCAGACTCTTGTTGATAATCAGCTTCAGAATTGACTGCAAATGCTACTCCTTTCCCTTTCTTCTCAGGCTGTTTACAAAAGGCAGTCTCAAAATTCAGTAGAGACCCAATCAGCTCCTCAACCTTCATGGTAGTGATGTCATGAGCTTCTTCTATAGCTGTAACCTTCATGTCAAACCTTCTGGGAAGTGACCTGAGAATTTTTCTCACAATCTTCTCATCTGACATCTTCTCCCCAAGAGACTCAAAGGAATTTGCCATGTCCAGCACATTCATGTAGAAATCCTGTATGCTCTCATCCTCCATCATCTTCAGGTTCTCAAACTTAGTGGTGAGTAGCTGGAGTCTGGACATCTTCACCTTAGAGGTTCCTTCATGAGTGGTTTTCAATATTTCCCAAGCATCCTTAGCAACAGTACACTGCTTGATGAGTCTGAACATGTTCATATCAACACCATTGAAAATTGCATTCAGGGCTTTGGAGTTTCCCAGTGACAGGTCATCTTCAGCCTTTGTCCACTCTTCTTCTGGTTTCAGAATCTCAGTTTTGTTCCCATCTTTGTCTAAAACCACTGGATGATCCCAGCCTTTGAGCACAGCCTTCCAAGTTCTGCTGTCAATTGATTTTAGAAAAGCACACATCCTGGACTTCCAGTATTCATAGTTCGTGCCATCCAACAATGGTGGTCTGTTGACATAACCTCCCTCTCTGTCCATGCTTGCCAGAAAACACTTCCCTGGAGCTCACCCAATCACAAGCAGGGTGCCTGCTCTGATGCCAATTGAAATTCTGGCTGGACAATGATCAGAACTTGAAACAGGGCACGGTTTGCAAAAACAGAGTAAAATTAAAATCAATCAGAAGCAGCAATTTAAAATGCAGAAATATAAAAAAGGCACAAGTATTTGTTAACCTAGTTCGGTGCAAATGCCACCTACGTCTGGAGGATACCAATCCAGGAAGGAAATCCACTATAGGAATTAATCCTTAAGACTCAAGACACTGAACCCCAGTTCCCAGCCTAAGCAATCAATCTCCTCCTAGTTCTGATTTCTACCCAACACGTTGAGTATTAGAAACTCCTAACTTCCTATCCAAGTAACTACCCAGTAACAACTCAGCTTCTGAACAAATTACCCAGTTTTGAAGAACACACTTCAACAAGACAAAAACTTCATTCGTACCTAAAGGCTTAGAATGAATTTACAACTCAATCAAACCTAAACCAACTCAGTTGAGTGGTGTACAAAATAAAACTCTAAGTTAAAAAACACAAAAGACTCTATTTCTGATTTCTGCAATAAACTCTCGTAAGTCTTGAACAATGGCAGAACATCTCCTTTTTATAAGCTTCAGCAATCAGCATTGATTTGAACCCAATCTTCTGAATTGATATGTTTCTGAATTATGCAAGGCTCAATTAGGAAACATATAATTCAGCATTGTATCTTTGTAAAGATTCTTCAGTAAAATATGAACTTCATAAACACGAGCCAAATCTTCATTAGATCTTCACTAATTCAATCAGCATTCTAGAACAATTCATCCATGATTAAACCTTGACAAATCTCGCAAAGATTCGCGCAGAAAGAACTCAAAAATACCCAGCTTCTGAAGAAGTCAACGAAAATCAACTGTTGAATAGTGCGTCTGATGCACTGTTCCTGCGTCTGAAGCATTTCAGCGTCTGATGTACTGTAGCTGCGTCTGAAGAAGCATTCAGCTTCTGAAGGTCCAAAGTGCTTCTGAACAGCTTCAAATGCGAATTCTTGCAACTGAAGACTTGTTATACACATGGAGACGCTTCCATTGAACACATTGCATTTGCCAAAACATGCAGCCAACATCAAAATATCAACAGAAATAAATAGGAAATCAAAGTAGAATGCATTTAGATTTGTACCAAAATAATCTCATGGTCAGGTAATGTAATTTTCTACTTCTTCTGAATTGAATTGAGTGATAACAACTTATATTAGTCTTAACATAAATTGTTGCATGTGGATTTGTCGTGTAATGTAATTTTCTACTTATTTTGAACTGAATTGAGTGATGACAATTTATATTAGTCTAACATAAGTTGTTACATGCGGATTTCTTTATTTATATATATTGTGTCTTCTACAAAAGGAATCACATGTTGTTGTATCTTTTTAAAAATTGGCAAAGATGTATTTAAAGACCTCAAATTCAAGCACAAGATGTACCCGAATAATAGTGATGACAACTTATATTAATCTAACATAAATTTTTGCATGTGGATTTATTTCTCTATATATATTGTGACTTCTACAAGAGGAATCACATGTTGTTTTTTTAATCAACAAATATATTTTAAAAGAACTCAAATCCAAACACAAGATGTACCCGAATAAGAGATAAAGAGATACAAAAATGATACTCTAGCAGGAAAAATAACAGAGCTTTAACAGCGACCAAAACAAAATGTCATATAACCAAAATAAGAAAGCTACTAAGAAACAAAAATAGGGAGCTAGTGTGACGACAAAAAAAAACCAGCGGAATAAAATGACTGGGAATATATTGACGTTCTTTTACGTTCCTAATTTTAATTATATGACATAGGCAATTGAACAATTATATTTTTTTTTATTTTTGGAAGTTTCAGGTGTGAATCACATATTCTATCATAAAAAAGAAAGATGCCGAACCACATTTGATTATAAGTTAAGTTTTTTAATAACAAAGCCAGTCATATGCATAGTTGAAATGATCTTAGAGAAAAAAAAATTGACAAAGCTGCCTAATGGTGGAGTGGATGTACAAGAATACATTAGTCATGCTATTATTGGCCATTGAACAATGCATTCATTATATGCAACTTCTTGCGAGTATACTACATGTATTCTAAGCTACATTTTGCTTACATGTCACCTCACAAATGCCCATTTTCTAACTTATTTTATGTAAGCATTCACCATGTGGCTTTCTCTTTTCTTTTTTCATCTATTTACTAAATATTTACATTTACATATATTTCATTCTTGTATTTATTATGTAACTTGCCAATTGAGCTTTGTAACTTTCCACTATCTATTCTTACATCTATTTTACTACATGTGGCTCTCTTTTTTCAACGATTTATTCATCTGCCAGTAGTGCTAACTCATTTATTTCAAAAAATATATATATATATATATAACGGTCGGTTACATACTATTATTCATACTTCTTTATGTAAATAACAATTAATTAGTGTAACTCCTTTTATTTTTATAGCTCCTTCAACTACTATTTTAAAAAAAAAAACTGTCCACTAGCCAAATATTGTACATTATTCATTCTTAATGCCCCTTCCACTACATTTTTTTTTTCAAAAAACGTTCTATGTAATAACAATCCAAATATTGTCTAGGCAAGATCGTGTCCTATAAATACCAAAAGGAAATATGTCTAATAATAAAAATCCCCACGGTTAAGATTAGGAAATTAATTGTCTCCGTACTAAATAAAATTAGATACACCTCAAAATATTTACACCATCACTATAGGATATGGCCCTTTACATTCCTCCACATAAAACCTAAAAAGATGTTAGGCTTTGAATCATCCTAATTTCCTTATTTCCCTCTCACCTATATAACCAACACTAATCTCTCATATTCCTTTTTTACTCATTATTATTATTATTATTATTATTATTATATGTTGCATTTGATCATTTTCCTCCGGATCTTTTGGCTTTACCACCAGGTTTGTTGTTGATGTCAATGTCACAAAGTAAACCATTTTTCTACGCTTTTTCTTTGTGTTGCGTTATTCATATGTTCTAATCTTATTGTATATTATTTACTTTCACAGACTGGGAGTAGTCAAAATCGACGGTACGCATACCTTTCTGGATGAACTCTCTAATGCTAATTGATGAGAAAGTATTGATCGTTACTCTTAAATTGACCATATGGTTAGGTAATGTAATTGTCTACTTATCCTCTTTTATTTGTATTGCTTAGTTTATTCTCTTATATGGATATGATGTTGTTTCTTAATTCTTTCAAGTGTTTGTTTCTAATATTTTTTTCTATGACTCTCAGAATTCCAACTCAATACACATGAAGGTCACAGAGGAAATAAATAGGAAATCAAAGTAGAATGCATTTAGATTTGTACCAAAATAATCTCATGGTCAGGTAATGTAATTTTCTACTTCTTCTGAATTGAATTGAGTGATGACAACTTATATTAGTCTTAACATAAATTGTTGCATGTGGATTTGTCATGTAATGTAATTTTCTACTTATTTTGAACTGAATTGAGTGATGACAATTTATATTAGTCTAACATAAGTTGTTACATGCGGATTTCTTTATTTATATATATTGTGTCTTCTACAAAAGGAATCACATGCTGTTGTATCTTTTTAAAATTGGCAAAGATGTATTTAAGGACCTCAAATTCAAGCACAAGATGTACCCGAATAATAGTGATGACAACTTATATTAATCTAACATACATTTTTGCATGTGGATTTCTTTCTCTATATATATTGTGACTTCTACAAGAGGAATCACATGTTGTTTTTTTAATCAACAAATATATTTTAAAGAACTCAAATCCAAACACAAGATGTACCCGAATAAGAGATAAAGAGATACAAAAATGATACTCTAGCAGGAAAAATAACAGAGCTTTAACAGCGACCAAAACAAAAAGCCATATAACCAAAATAAGAAAGCTACTAAGAAACAAAAATAGGGAGCTTGTGTGGCGACACAAAAAAAACCAGCGGAATAAAATGACTTGGAATATATTGACGTTCTTTTACGTTCCTAATTTTAATTATATGACATAAGTAATTGAACAATTATAATTTTTTTTATTTTTGGAATTTTCAGGTGTGAATCACATATTCTATCATAAAAAAGAAAGATGCCGAACCACATTTGATTATAAGTTCAATTTTTGAATAACAAAGCCAGTCATATGCATAGTTCAAATGATCTGAGAGAAAAGAAAATTGACAAAGCTGCCTCATGGTGGAGTGGATGTGCGAGAATACATTAGTCATGCTATTATTGGCCATTGAACAATGCATTCATTATATGCAACTTCTTGTAAGCTTCTTTTTTTCTCTATTGATGTTATGGTGTAACAAATTTGTGAAACTAATGTTTTAATTTGTCACAAGTGAATCTAAACTTATTTCACTAGACCGGTCCTAATATTTTTTTTTCTTCATGAGAGACCGGGCCTAATGTATGTGACTATCTTTTGTGTTTGGTCATATATGTGTTGGTAAAATATTTCTGAAACAACTACTACTGCAAAACTCAAATTATGATAAAACCTTAAATTATGATAACTATCGGTTATTTTTTTTTTATTCTGCTTTAAAATAGAGGTTATAAAATGAAATTTATCTCAAAAAACGAACTTATATTTAAATTGTATATGCACAAAAAAAACATTCAAATTACTTGATGACCATGACTTTAATTAAACAATCATTGGTTGAGAAAAAAAATGCTTGAAAACTGTTTCAATAATCCTTTAACTTATCTAATAAATTATTTATATATTGTTAAATATTAAGTCAAAATCTTAATTGGTAGAATTTAATAAATTTCATATTTAACTTTTGTAGTTAAAATTATTTCATCACAACGATGATGGTATTCGATGTCAATAAATGTGTCCGAATAACTTTTTTGTATCCTTCTTTGAAAATGATAGTCAATTCAAATTAATTGTTTATTTTTTAAAAGGATGGATAAGGAAAAAATATTATCAATGATAATAACACTAATGATTATTTTACAACTATCTTCCATACGATTTGAACCACGCCCCTTAAACTTACAAAATAGAGCTACAACCACTGATCTAACACTTCTTACAAATAATAGTGTTGTTTTTGTGCAAAAAGTAATAGTGTATTTTTAATGATGTACCTAAGTAAAAGGATAAAATTTTGGACTTCAATGCATGACTTTTTATGAGTAGAATAAATGTGTGACTCTTAAAATATTTTAATAATGATAATTGAAGTTACAAATGTTAATAATTGTGTAAAACACAGAAGATAATGGTAATACTAATTGATGCTATGAAGATTAATATAGCATTTGAGAGGTGAGAATAAGAAGAGTCAAATTAAAGGGTGAATGTACTCTATAAATAGAAATTAGTATAACCAAGTGATTGAACTCAAGTGATTAATGAGATCCAACAAAGGATGAATCATTCGAGAGTACTCAGTTTTGATTTTTGGATGGAACAATTATTGTACAAACTTTATTTACCTTATGGCAGAACTCTAGATTATTAGGTTCCCTTCTCCTAAAAACAAGAGGGTTAACACAATTTTATTTTATTTTTCATAGAATGATATGTACCCAAAAAATGATAGAAGGACACAATAGCAAAAATATTAAAATTTAGTAGGATTTAAGAAATTATTCTAATAAGTGGATAATTATTTATATTTTAGTGATTAATGATAAACATGTTAAATAAATGATTTTTTAATCAATCAATATGTTAAAGAAGTGATAAATTGTATACATTTTAATGAAGTAATCTAAGTAATTAATGACATAAAAATATCTCTTTTTTATTATCTGGAAAAAATATTAAAAAAATATTTTCATAAAAAAAATATTATACGGTTCATAAGTTGAAAAATAGTGTTCGTAAAAACAAGAAGTAAAATATATTCGCAGTCATAAGAAGTTGAGATTGAACCATTGTCGTGTTAAGATGGTCTTAATGTTGGTATAGTGGTGAAAAAAGATATTGAACGAGAAGACAAGGTTGTTATAGGGTTACATGGGAAGAGAAAGTTCTAAACATATTTGAATTTTTAAATTATGATTTAAACACATTGTATCTTATTTAAACACATTTTGATTTAAAAATAGTGTTTGTAAAAAAAAAATAAGTCAAATATATTTGGTCATAAGATGTTGAGAACAAACCATTGTTGTGTTAAGATGGTCTTAGTGTTGGTATAGTGGTGAAAAAAAATAATGAACGAGAAACTAAGATTGTTTAGGGTTACAAGGGAAAACAAAGTTCTAAAAATATTTTAATTTTTAAATTATGATTTGAACACATTTTATATGATTGACATGTTTTATTCACTATAAATTTGACCTTTTGACATGTATTCATTTGATTTTTTTTACCTATTGTACCAAAAAAATTAAAATTATATAAGTGTATCATAATAAAACCCGTGCAACGCACGGGTTATATACCTAATATATAACTATTTCGACATTCCAATTCAAATCACTAGGCTTCTTTTGTTCCTTTTTCTTCTATTTTTTTTGTTGGTTTTGTAAATCATATTGATTAAAAAGGTAATTAGCTAAATATAAAATAATTAATACAAACATATAAATCACACACCAAAGTAAAATCATTAACTTGTGAAAGGGAATAGAAGCAAATATTGAGTGTGAGTTTGTTTAATTTATCTATCATCTATTTATTGATTATTTATGAGAGTGATAGACACAAGTGAAAGATTAGTGAAATCTAGTTGTTAAAATGAATCTCATTAATCAATAACACGTGCTTATCTCTCTCATAAATAGACAGTATATTGAAAATAGATAATTGGAGAAACTTTGACACACAAAGATTATCCCATATTTAAAAATAAAAACGGGAGTTTAGTGTTTTGTCAAAAACAAAAATGTAGCTTACTTTTTTGAAAACATTTTTTTCTCACATTTTACTTTTACTAGAGATAATCATAATTGAAACTCGTTAGTAACTGCCACACTATGGAAATCTAGTTCATTCCACTAAACCAAACTCGCTGGTGAAAAGTTAATGGAGAATTTTCATTATTATGAAATCAATTGCAATTTCAGTAACTTACCATTTGGATATTCAAGAAATGTATTTTTTATGACAAACATGAAATTTTGATTCAATTGCATTATCAATATTTGCTCTGCTTTTCTTAGTTATGGTAGTAAGTAGTCACACATATGAGATGTTTCCAAACTTTCCATTCATTTACTTTCTTCTGGTGTTCTCTTTATATATACAGTGTGTATAAAGAGCAAACCATCTGATACTCCATAATTTTACAGGACACTTTCAAATAAATTTTAACTCTGAATATTTTAAAAAGGTTCATGACTCTATTAAAAAAGTTGTCTATTGATTTGGTCTTTTAAGTTTATTAACTTACTATCAATTTAGTCACTATTATATTCTTTAAAAATGAATATGAGTAAAGTTTGACGCAATTGAAAATATTTTTTAAATTTTTGTAAAGTCGGTAACTTATTTTAATTTAGTAATTATTCATGTATAAAATATAACATGGGAAATAAATTCTTAAAAAAAAAAAAACCGCTGAACGTGAGAATACGATCGTATGCTTTTCCTTTTTCAGAACTTTTGCGTTTGCGGTGGAAAATGGTTTCATTCACTTTTGATTTTGATAATGGTCTCCAGAATTAACCCCAAAAAGAAAATTCTTAGTAAAATAAACAAAAATATATCGGTGACGTGTGAAACGTCTTACATGGACGTCACTCACAGAAAGAAGAAAATTGAGAGTTTTTAATTTTCGTTTTGTTATTTGTTTATTAATTAACAGTCAAAGGTTTAGGACTTAGGTGTATTGTGGTCCAAAAATATAAGGACTTAGGTAATGTCGACCCTTCACATTTTTAGGATTTCTTTTTAGGCCCTACCAATAACTTTCCAGGAGAACTAAAAACCAGTGGCTATTGTGCACCAAAACAAATTCTAATAAATAATCACTGAAGTAAAATAGAGACCATTTTGCACATCAAAGGCTATCAATAAGTGACTGAAACAGGATAAAAACATAAACAATGAGAACATGAGTGGTCTTGGAAAATTGTATTTTGTTGAAACATGTTCTGAAACAAAATGTGAAAAAACTCTTCCTAGTCCTAGGTAATTCCAAATACTCACTAATGAAACAAATGTGTTTTGTTTATGCTTGTTTTTGGGTATCCAAGTGAGGTTCCAATTTGACTCAAATTATCAATTGCTGTTAAAGTGTTCCACTAATAACACAGGTACCGGCAAAGGATAGCAATAACATATCTATGCTGAAAAGGTTTGTGTCATTGTCGTCTCAGGTTCAAATATTTTAGCTTGTAGTTCAATTACTCAGTTATTTTAGTCCTCTGCGAGATAATTCCCGGAACCTTCAGCATGTATTACCGACATATATATTAGGGGTAAAAATGAAATTTTGGAGGACCTAAGAGATATTGAGGGACCTGAAAAGAAATTCTCCACTATTTCTCTTCAATGGCCCATTCAACAATAAATCAATGTCATTGCTTTTTGCACTACTGTTTTTTATTACTCATACTCACTTCTTGCATCCTTTAAGTTTTTCTTCGAAAATACTTATATTGAAAATTAAAATTCAAAATCGTAATTGTTATTTTCAACACTTTAATTTCAAAATACATATCGAATTTAAAGACTCTGAATGAGCTAATGAGGCATGTCCAAAACAAAAGGGCCACAAGGCAATATCAGGAATAGAAATGAGATTAAAACTGATTATCCTTAGAGTAGCAGGCTTATTCACAACTCTAGCCTTAGTTGTACTTGTAGTAGCAGGCTTATTCACAAGTTTATCATCTTCCAAGTAGTAAGGTCCATTATGCAACTTATCCAAAACAATCATCCTCAACTTCTTGGTATGTATTAAAGAAACTTTTATTAGAGAAAAAGATAGATCCTTCGCCATTTTGGCTATGGATTTTAAATTGCCAATAAAAAATGGCAAGTATTGCACATCATGTAGAACAACTATGGAGCTATTAATATGCACAATCCCAACAATTTTTGCTACTGCATAACTACCATTAGGCAATTTAACTTGAATACCGTTAATTCTCTCATAGGAATGAAACATATCCAAGGAAAAACAAATGTGATATGTTGCACCACTATCAGAACTGCTATTGATAGAGCAACAAGAAACACATTATTTACCTTCAAACTGCTTGATGTCAGAAGTGGTAGCTTGATTCACACTCTTGTCTCCGGAATTTATACAAGGGTTGCCATAATAGCTTTGCATTCCTCAGGGTTGAAAGTAGCTACTCGCTTCAGATCACAAGTCTCTTGTAAACTCTTATCTTCACCATGAATACTAATTGTCGTGAATTCGGACTCAAAATCACATCAATGAAACTATGATGTGTGCAGTAAAGAAAAGTAGTAACCAATATCAAAGTAACCACAAGCAACAACAACAAACAAACCTAGATTTAATCTAGGAATCAAGTGAAAAACACAAAACCACAAGCAAAAAATAAAGAGAGAAGAGAAACAAACACACCAAAAAATGTTTACCCAATTCGGTCCAAATTGACCTACTTTGGGGGAGAGATTAATCTCTCCAATCCACTATCAATGAGTTCTTACAAAGAGATATAAAAATGTTACAAAAAATTAGCTTCAACAAGCTCACAAAGAACAAACCCTAATTTCTACCATTTTCTCAATCTCACCAATGAACAAGACACTCAATGATTTTCACTCACCCAAGATGTTTACAAATGTTTCCCAACCCAAGAAAACCCTAATCAAAGACCTTGATTTCCCAAGTTTCTCTCTTGAAGCCCCCTCAAAACATGAAGAATGAAGTCTTAAATAGTACACATGTCCTGTCAAAATCGTGTCCTGATTTGCACAAATCGTGTCACGATCGCGCCAATAGTACAGTACTATGTGAACCTTAGCAGCAAACATCGTGCACCGATTTTTCCTCATCGTGCCCCGATTTTTTGCAAATCAAAACTCCCAGAACCTTCTCCAAATCGTGCCACGATTTTTGCCCACCTTCAATCATCAATTTTGAGACAATTTTTCAAAATTGCTCCACCTTCACTCTAAATTGGTGATGATGTCAATTTAACCATGAACCACCATTCCCCTTTTCAATTTTTTTCCCTTGCTTCCAAATACACCATGTAGCTCAACAAGCTTCCACCCTTTTCCTCTTCAACCCTCGGAATGCCTTCCGCCCTCTTGAAGATCCTTGCATCCAACTACACTAGGATTTTCGGTAGTTCCACAAGTATACACCAAACCCTCTTCAACCACGGAACGTCTCCCGCCTTCTTGAAGATCTCCTTGCATCCAATCACCCTTGGTATTTTAGGTAATCACACAAGTCACGCCATACATTCTTCAAACCCGGAATGCCTTCCGACCTCTTGAAGAATTCCCATGCTCACAACTAGAGCATAACATCCAAGGTCTCCATAGTTGTACCATTCCCGGTGTCACTAACTTCACCTCAACTTCCAAATGCGTACTTCCACTATGCCTTTAACTTTGTAACTCCACCTCAAAGGTTGATAATGAGTATTCTTCACACCGCCACTCCAGGCTGAACATGAGTATTCTTTCCACCGCCTCTCCAGGCTGAGGTTGAGTGTTTAATGTCTCTCCATACGATCACCACTCTACAAGGCATCACTACCAAGGTGGGAAACATCACCTTCTTCATCCCCCCAACAAGACACCACCAAAGCACCCGCATCATCATAATCCTCGGAGACAACTTATGCGGAGTTATCATTGTCCTCCGAACAATCCCTCTTGAAGTGACCCATCTTGTGACACTTATAACACTTATACTTTGACTTGTTATCGCTCTTTGAGCTTCCTCGGTTACCTCTACCTCCACCATTCCCTCTTGAAACACTTAGGCCTTCATTATGTTCATCAGCTCTCAAGTCTTTGGACTTGGTCAACTCCTTGGTTCTCAAAGCCGCTTGAACTTCTTCCAAGGTGATAGTGCCTTCTTTGCCATAGAGCATGGTATCCTTGAAGGATTCAAATGATCTCGATAGAGAACACAACAAGAGTATAACATTGTCTTCATCCTCAAGATGCACCTCAATGTTCTCCAAATCATCAAGGATTTTGTTGAACTCCGTTAGTTGCTCCATTACGGTCTTTGACTCCACCATCTTAAATGAGTAGAGTTGTTGCTTTAGGAATTGCCTATGAGCCAAAGACTTTGTCATATACAAAGACTCAAACTTCGACCACATCGATGTCGTGGTAGGTTCCTTCGCGACATCCCTCAAAACTTTATCCTCGAGGCACAAGACAATAGCACTTCTTGCTTTGTCCACCATCTCGGTCTTCTCCGCTTGTGACATGGTGACCGGCAACGCACCTTCACCTTTCAAAGCTTTCTCACACTTTTGTTGTATCAAAATTGCTTGCCTCTTCACCTTCCATAACCCAAAATCGTTACTTCCAGTGAACGTCTCAATATCCGACTTTGAACCCATGGTACTCACTTAACCAATTCACTCATTTGCCCCACGATGGGCGCCAATTGTTGTGAATTTGGACTCATAATTACACCAATGAAACTATGATGTGTGGAGCAAAGGAAAGTAATAACCAATATCAAAGTAACCACAAGCAACAACAACAGTAACAAACCTAGATTTAATATAGGAATCAAGTGAAAAGCACGAAACCATAAGCAAAAGATAAAGAGAAAAGAGAAACAAACACACCAAGAAATGTTTACCCAGTTCGGTCCAAATTGACCTACTCTGGGGGAAAGATTGATCTCTCCAATCCACTATCGACGAGTTCTTACAAAGAGATATAAAAGGGTTACAAGAAATTAGCTTCAACAAGCTCACAAAGAACATACCCTAATTTCTACCTTTTTTCCAATCTCACCAATGAACAAGACACTCAATGATTTTCACTCACCCAAGGTGTTTACAAATGTTTCCCAATCCAAGAGAACGTCTCAAGATAACCATAATCAAAGACCTTGATTTCCCAAGTTTCTCTCTTGAAGCCCCCTCAAAACATGAAGAATGAAGTCTTAAATAGTGCACAGGTCCTGTCAATGTCGTACCCCGATTTGCACAAATCATGCCACGATCGCGCCAATAGTACAGTACTATGTGAACCTTATCAGCAAACATCGTGCCCCAATTTTTCCTCATTGTGCCCCGATTTTTTGCGAATCAAAACTCCTAGAACCTTCTCAAAATTGTGTCACGATTTGTCCAAATCGTGCCACGATATTTTCCCACCTTCAATCATCAATTTTGAGACAATTTTTCAACACTAATGTTGTCAACATCAACCATGTTTTTTAAATTGTTCCTTTAATCTGGGTGGATAACCATGCTTCTTGTAGCACACCTCCACTGTGTGACCTAATTTTCCACAAAAAGTGCATACTTTACTATTATAAGGAACTTTTCCACGTCCATTTTGATTTTCATGTTGAATAACGAGGGAAAAATCTTCATCATCATCAAGATTTTAAATCTAACCATAACATAATCATCATTTATGACCTGTTTGTTTTGGGTGAAAGTAGAAGGAAAGATTGAAGTAGGATATAAAGTATAAGGATTAACATCCTTTCCTTCGTTTGGAACCACCTTAAAAAGGGGAGGAAGGGTATTGATGGCTAGGTCCCATGCAAAAAATGTTTCTGCTCTATTAAGGACGGAATGTATGGAGACTGCACTATTTTGAGCGAAATTACATAAAAACCCACAAAATGCATATACTTTTCAACGTGACATTAAAATATAAGTAATGAAAGTAAATTTTTATGGTTGTGTTCTATCAAAATAAAAAATCGTACGGTTATGTAGTTTTCAATTATTAATAAAATTATAACTTTAAATTATATATATACATATATCACCTTCTTATAGGGATATTTTAGTCATTTTAATAAATATAAATCTTTCTTTCCTTCCACTATCACTCATATGAAACAACTAAAAAATCATCACATTTTCCACTCACTTTCTTTCCTGTAACAATCATTCCTTTCACTTTCTTTCCTTAAACTTTCCTTTACCATCCAAACAAAGCCTTAATCTATTTATAAATAGTATAGTAAAATCTTCATCATGATATTTCTTCAAATTCAACGTTTTAAGGGAACAACACAAGTGCATTGAGGTACATGGCGATACAACTCCAATTCTTCCGAAATTCCACTAATCTCAGTGAAATAATCACCAACTGAAAGGCGCTTTTGCTTCAAGCTATACAAATTCGTTTGTAAATCAGACACTTGAACATAATCTGCACGAGCAAAGCTTTATTTTAGATTATTCCAAGTCTTCGAAGCAAGACATGTATACTGAAATGAATACTTTGTAAAATTGAAGACGTAGCTGAATTTAGGATCCAAACATGTACCAAATTATTGCATCACTCCCAAGATCCATAGCTTGGATCGAATCGATCTAGCTTGGATTGAATTGAATGGCTATGCTTTCTATCAATTACTAGATTGACCAAAGAGATTGCTGGATTTTTATTCAGATGAATGTAGTAAGGGCTTTGAGACAAATATGTGGGTGCAGGAATTGAAGGAATGTGAACAACACCTCCATTGGAAGTAACATCGTTGCGTGACATTGAAGATAAAGTCATAAAACAAGGATCAAAACCAAGTCGATGATACCACATCAGAGTGGTGCAGAAATGATAACAAACTCCATTGGAGGAGTGAGAGAGAAAACTCAATAAATGATGTTGAATGAAGTTAGTTAGGTTGATTACAAAGAGTGCTTGAGATTTCTATATATAGATTAACTAGTAGTCTAACTAACTTGCTGACTAGGACTAACATCTTAACTAACTTCTAAACTAGTTTAACTATCTATATACATCTCTAAAATACTCCCACAAAAACTATTGTCAAAATAGTCCTTGTTTTTTTTATAAATTGATAAATACAATCTTGAAATTGTAAAATGTTATTCAAAGTAGTTCATCAATTAACTTCTGTCGTTAGAGGTTGTGGCACTTAAATGAATTTGCGGCCGTTCCACATTGATCATGCAACAATTCAACACTTTAAAGGATGATTTCTTATAGTAATTTGTTCTCACGTGATTGCAATAACCGATAGATTTATGGATAAGTCATGTGTGTTTTGGTGAGAACGAATTGACATCTCTTTTTCTGGATAACAAAATTGCATTGACATTGAGATGGTGCCATTTAGGGTCCACAACGAACTCAAGTTAAAAATAACCATTCATATATAATATAAAAGCTTCAATAGTAAGGATCTTTGAAAGGAAACTTTCTTTTTTGGAAGGGTTGAAAGGAAAAAAAAATTGACAAAGAAAAGAAACTTTTTATAAAGGTATTTTTGGTCTTTGAGTTGCATATTGGAGCTAAAAAATACAAAAGCCAATAACATTTATTAAAATTATAGCTACTCAAAAAAAAAAAATATTAACAATATAGATTTTCGATAGTAGTTAATTTCTTATGGATGAAAATGTCAATCATTTAACTAAAGATTTTGTAACCAATTTTTTTTTTTACTTAACGACTCATACAAATAATATTTAAGAATTCCATTCATACTAGTACTTTATTTTTTTTAAGGGAATTCATACTAATACTATTTTTTTTTGTCAAGTAGTTTAGTGGCTAGAAATTCATATTTTTAAAGTGAATAAGTGGGATGTCCGGAGATCAAACGTCGGCCCTACATACTAGTACTTATTAGTAGTATAAATTAATCGGATATATTTACGAAAATAAATATTCTAGTTTTTTTATAGAAGAAAAATTTATTGAAGTTAGTCATCAAGCATTTAAAGCGTGCTAGCATAATTATATTATACTAAAAAGAAAAAAATATTCATTTATTTTTTGATAAAAAGTGTGCGTGAATTTTTTTTTTAGTTGATAAAGTTACCTGAAAGTTAAGAACAAAAAATACCCGAATTTTTTAATGCAAATGCCAATACATTATTTTTGACAAAAGGTACAAACACATTAAAAATTGGAATACAAATTTTTCAAAAATAAATAAATAAACTAGAACAATGACAAAAACGAAAACCGGATGCACCGGCTATTACAGGTTTTCGCTTCATTTGTGTATCGTATACAAATTTAGTATATGTTCACCTTAAATGTCACCTATTGAGGTCCTTAAAAAACAAATGTCACCCATTGAGATATGCTTTAGGGATAAGATCAATCTATGAATGCTAAAATCACGTGGTTCTACCTTGTCTTGGACTTCTAGATTGGTGAAAATCTCGGTCTTTTGATGACTATTTTGATTGGTGTTGGATGGTTTTACGACTTTGCAGGAGCATTTCAATGAGTTTGAATTTCATTTTTCAAGAGTGTGATATTTTTCCTTGCTAGAGAAAATATTCTCTATTGTATTGAATTTCACCGTAAAGGGAACCATAAAAATCCTCATCGAATATTCTCTAATGTGTTTGATTCGAGGGAAAGTAGGGCATGTATGAGAAGGAGAGAAGATTTGAGGGAAAGTAGGACAGGTAGCAGAAGGAGAGAAAGTGTGAAAAGTAATGTGTTTGATTTAAGGGAAAGTAGGACAGGTAGTAGAAGGAGAGAAAGTGTGGAAACTAAAATCTTTCCCCCATTTGATCCTAAAAAAGTACAAATTTTTTCCAATTTCACAATAAGTGACTTATTTTGTGGCTTTGATCCCAAAGGCATTCAATTTGTTTGCCTTGAGGGATTATCCCTCAATCTCTTTATTAGAGAGCCTTTATAAAATTTTGTCTAAGGTGTTAGCGGCATGATTATCTGAAGTGACGAATTCGATAATCTCTTCTTCCTAATCATCATTCCTCAAAGGGTAGAATTTCGCGGATGCGGTTATGGTAGTAAATGAAGTGGTGGCTTTTGCGAAAAAAATTGAAAATACAATGTTTGATCCTTAAAATGTTCGATAATCTCCTCTTCCTAATCATCATTCCTCAATGATCAAAACTTCTTGGATGCGGTTATGGTAGTAAATGAAGTGGTGGCTTTTGTGAAAAAATTGAAAATACAATGTTTGATCCTTAAAATGGATTTTGAAAAAGCATATAATACGGTGGATTGCGATTTTTTTAGTACATGATGGGGAGAGTGGGGTTTTGCAAAAAATGGGTGTCTTGGATGAAGGTGTGTGTGTTTGGAGGTACTATGTCAATTCTTGTTAATGGAAGCCCAACGGATGAGATAAACATTCAAAGGGCTTGAAACAAGGTGATCCGCTACCTCTGTTTTTGTTCCTTCTAATGGGGGAAGGTTTTAGTTGGTTGATTGTGGTGAACCTTAATTTGTCTAAAGGGTTCCATTTTAGGTGGATGGTATGGTGGGTGTGAACTTTGAAGATGAGAAAAACACACAAGAAGGGGGGGGGGGGGGGTTGAATTGTGTGGGTAAATTCTTTTTCTTTCTCAAAAACTGTTTTAAGTTCAGAATCAAGTTCTGAAACTATTTCAGAGTGTTTATGCAGCGGATTATAAAGTAAAGAGAAAGGGAAAGAAAGAGACACAATGTTTTTATACTAGTTTCTTCCACAAACCGGAAGTAGTCTAGTCCCCCTGCCACTTACAGGAGATTTAACTATAATCAAACTGATTACAATTGCTCAAAACACAAAGTTAAGAGACTTCAATGCTCAAACACCTAGTAAGAGACTTCTAATGCTCAAGACACACAGTCAAGAGACTTCCCTGCTCAAGACACACAGTCAAGAGACTTCCAATGCTCAAGACACAAAGTCAAGAGACTTCCCTGCTCAAAGCACAAAGCTAAGAGACTTCTAATTGCTCAATACACAAAGTAAGGAGACTTCTGGTTGCTCAGCACGCAGGCTAAGACTTTGGTTTCAAACTAATTTTACAATAGAATGTGTTGAACACTTGATCAAATATCAGAGGTGTTCACAAAATACAACTCAGTTAAGACTCTACACTTAATGAATTCTAAGATAAACAAGTTTGAAAGAATTCCTAAGAGTTTTGTGACAGACACTTAAAACAGAGTAAGCTTTCTGGATTTTTGCAGTGTTGTTTTTCTGTACAGAGTCTTGTATTATTTCTTCAAATCTTCACTCTTTTATAGATGGTAAAAGAGCTGTTGAGATTTGCAGAAAACCATCAAAGAGCCGTTGCAAAGCTAGAAGCTATGGCCAGCAAAAAGTCCTTCCAGAACTGGTGCATAAAACAGAGCATCAGCTTTTGAATGTTTCCTTAAAACCTGGAGAATGTTTCTTTGAAGGATGCAACCAATGCAAAGAGTTGTTCTGACATTACAGGCTTTACTGTTGACAGAGACAGCTGCTTTTCCTTAAAGAACTCAGACTTCAGAAGCTTCTTCAGGAACAGTACTTCAGAAGCAGGTCTTCAGACTCAGGTCTTCAGACACACTGTTCATCAGACGCTCCCTTCAGAAGCACTGTTCATCAGACACACTTCTTCAGACGTTGACTTTTGTTGATCTTCAGACTCAGTCTTTAGACGTTGACTTCTGTTGACCTTCAGACTCAGTTTTCAGAAGCACCCTTCAGACGCAGTCTTCAGACTCTGCCTTCAGAAGCACTTCTTCAGACGCAGTCTTCAGACTCAGTCTTTCAGAAGCTGCTTCAGACCCAGTCTAGCTTCAAACTTGCAACAAGGCTTCTATGATTTCCTTCTTGCTCTTAGCTTGTTCTTCCATAACAAGTATTAATTACCAAACATTAAGGACATGGTTCTGCACACTTAGAACAAAGCATTAGCAATACCAATTTTCTTTTTAACACTTTGTTATCATCAAAACCCAAAAGAGAGTTGTTCATACATTTTGTTCCAACAAACTTGACACTAAAGTTTATGTATATGGCATGTAATTTTTTTAATTGTAGCGAAGGAAGTCTTCCGTTTAAGTATTTGGACCTACCAGTGGGGGATAATCCGAGAAGTTTATCGATTTGTATGCCTTTATTCGATCTTTAGAGGATAAAGCTAAATTATTGGGAGAATAAGTATGTTAGCCTTGGGGGTTGGATTTTTCTTCTTAATTCGGTCTTAAATGCCGCACTAGTTTTTTTACTTATCCTTTTATAAAATGTGGGTGAAGGTGTGGAGGAAGATTAATATAACTCAAAGAGAGTTTCTTTGGGGAGGTGTGTCGGGGGGAGGAAGATTAGTTGGGTAAAGTGGAAAATGGTATGTCAACCACGGGCAGATGGAGGGTTGGTTGTGAGGGATGTTAAGTGGTTTTCTTGTTAGTGTGATCAACTGATTAGGAAGAAGGTGCTACTCGAGATTTATGGAGCTCACATTGGGGGATTGTTGGAAGGTGGGAATGACTCTTGGCCTCGATATTCATCTAGATGGTGGAAGGATTTTGTGTCGTTGGAGGATGTCTTCAGATCTTTATGATTCAATACAGAGGTAGTGCAGAAAATTGGTAACAATAGGAATACTAGTTTTTGAAATGATACTTGGAGGGGTTCTTTACCTTTAAGTGTCCAATTCCTCATCTTTACTCTATTACAAACCATTGTGAGGCAAGTGTGTGTGTGTGTGTGATATGTGGACAATGGTAGATTGGGTGCACTCGTTGGAGTTCTCGTGGCTGAGACAATTGTTTGGTTAGGAGGTGGAATTACTAAACAATTTGGTTGAGATGTTGGGAGTGTTGGAACAAAATGTATGAACAAGTCCCTTTTGAGTTTTGATGATAACAAAGTGTTAAAAAGAAAATTGGATATGCTAATACTTGTTCTAAGTGTGCAGGACCATATATTTAATTGTTGTATCTAACAGTGGTTCTGAAAGATCAAGTTAAGAGCAGAAGGAAAATATTGAAGCTTATGTTGCAAGTCTGAAGACAGCGTCTGAAGAAGAGCTTCTGAAGACAGCGTCTGAAGAAGAGCTTCTGAAGATAGCGTCTGATGAACAGTGCGTCTGAAGACCAGCTTCTGAAGAAATGCGTCTGATGAACAGTGTGTCTGAAGACCAGCTTCTGAAGAAGTGCGTCTGATGAACAGTGCGTCTGAAGACCAGCTTATGAAGAAGTGCGTCTGAAGACCAGCTTCTGAAGAACTGCGTCTGATGAACAGACTGGGAGTCTGAGTCTGAAGGAAAAGCAGAAGTCAACAGCTGTCACTGTCAACAGTAAAGTACTGTACAGTCAGAACCGCTCTCTGCAACCTGTGTCTCCTTGGACGAAACACGCAGCCAGTTTTTAAGGAAACAATTCAAAACGTGTTCCTCTGTTTTTCTGTTTCGCACACCAGAACAGGAAAGGAATTAATGTTGCCTGAAGCTTCAATTTACAACGGCTCTATTGATGACCTGACATCTTCTCAACAACTCTTTGTTCCTCTATAAAGATCTGAAGATTTGAAGAAGAACATGTTCAAGACTCTGAAAACGAGACTCTGTTTTCTGGAAACACATACTCTGCCAAATTCAAAAGTCATCAATAACTTAGAAATTCTTACAAACCTTTTTATCTTAGAATTTCTTAAGTATAGAGTCTGAATTTGTGTTGTATTTTGTGAACACCACTGATAGTATATCAAGTGTTCAACTCAAACATATTCTTTTGTAAATCTGTTTGATTCAAAGTCTCTCGCCTGTGTGCTTGAGCAATTAGAAAGTCTCTTACTTAGTGTTTGAGCAAGGAAGTCTCATACTGTGTGTTTGAGCAAGGAAGTCTCATACTGTGTGTTTGAGCAAGGAAGTCTCTAGCTGTGTGCTTAAGCAAATTGTAATCTTTGTGATTATAGTGAAAAATCTCTTGTTAGTAACAAGGGGACTGGACTACTTCCGGGTTATGGAAGGAACCATGATAATTGATTGTGTCTCTCTCTCTCTCTCTCTCTCATTTACTTTCCATCCGCTGCATTATAACTATGAAACAGAGCATCAGAATCTGACCTCCAATCAGATTCTGAACTATCATTAAGTTTTTGAGAAAGAAAAGGAAAAAGCCAACACAATTCAACCCCCCCTTCTTGTGTTTTTCTCACCTTCAGGGAGGATGTGGGTTGTCGCAAGAAGTTGATTCTTGGTGGTGGAGGCTGGAAGGTAATGGTGTTTTTATGGTAAAGGAAACCTACAACATTATGGAAAAATTGTTGGTGTTGGAGGATAGTTGGGGTGGTATTGAGAAGCGAGTTTTTGACTATCTTTGGAAGAGCTCAGCACCTTCCAAGGTGGTGGCTTTTTCTTGGAAAGTGATACTTGACTGAATTCCTAAAAGAACTAACCTTGCTAAGCGTAATGTTCTCCAAACAGAAGTCCGGGCATCTTTTGGGTTTTGTAATGGTGAAGTCTCGGAAATGTCTATTCATTTATCTTGTCTTGTCAATGAGTGTTGAAAAGGATAAAGATTCCTACATGCTTATACTAAGAGAGGTGTTGAAACCCAAGAGATTGTTTATTGAGGTGGCCTATCTTCCAAGGTAAGGGTTTAGGTTGGCTTGTGCGCTTTCGGTTGTTGTTTGAGCATAGATTTTCTGCTGTTTTTTGGTTTTGTTGGGGGTTTCCTGCTATTCGTTGGGTGTGGTTCTTCTATTTCATGTGGGGCATGTTGGGCTCTTATTGAGTTTAGGTGGTGGTTTTTTAGGTGTTGTTGTTTTGGAGGTTGCCGCCTATAAAGGATGTCTTGTTTGTTTGTGTATGTTCGTTTTTGGGCTTGTATTTCTTGCGCGCGTGTTGAGTTTTGAAATAATTTTTTTCCGTTTCATAAAATATATAAGTGACCCATTTGATTATTTCCTATAAATTAAGAAAAATATTTAAATTAAAAAGAAGTAATTATACTTTTTTTTAGAAAAAAAATAATTATACTTATACAGTTTTACTAAATTACTTTTATAAAGTTTTTTGGTGTATTAACTATGATCATAAATGCAAATTTGAATATATTGACTCGAAATAATGCTAGCAATATTAACTAGAGTATACATTAAAAAAATAATTAATATTATTTTTAAAATTAAAATGATCATTTATTAAGACAAAGCATATGTTTTTACAATTGTAACAAAAACAAACCATTTTTACATACCATTCATTGTGCGTAGAGGAAGGGAGCGTGACTCTTTGTTGGGTCTAGAGGTGAATAGGCCGGGCCGAGCTGGGCTTTGCTTAAATAGATCGGGCCTAGTTGAAAAAACTAAAGCATAAGTCTGGCCTATTAGCCTATCAAAGGCTTTATTTTAAGCTTGGCCTGACCTTTTTAAAAGTCCGGCCTGACCTATTAGCATGTCTAAAAGCTTAATTTGTACTAACAAATTTAAATATAACATTTGACCTATTTATAAAAAGGCTAATAAACAAATATTTTTTAAAATGCTAATAAGTCAATAAAATTTTGTAAATCATGTACATCCATTTTCCCCAACTTTATTAGCGCGCGCGCGCGCGCGCACACACACACACACACACACACACACACATATATATATATATATATATATTGCATGTATATCCAATAAAATTTTGTAGAGCTAACACATCCATTTTGTAGAGGCTAATATGCGTGTATTATATAATGTAGTATATATAATTACACATATATGGGCCGGCCTGATAGGCCCAGTAGGCTTTTTTATAAGCATTAGCCTGGTCTATTTAAATTAATGAGCTTTTTAAAAAGCTTGAGCCTAACCTATTTAATAAACGAGTTAGACCGAGTCAGATTTTAAGTGGGCCATAGGCCCCTGGCGGGCGGCCTGACCTTTTTCCACCCCTAGTTGGGTCCCATGTGGAAAAGTATTTCTCTCTAAATTGGAAAGAAAACCGAATAAGAGCATTAATATTTATCATTGACTTAGTATGTGTATGAACATCAATTTGACCCAGCTTTATAAAATGCTACGCTACTTGTTGTCTTATGCATCATGTTGCCATGTTTTGACCTAACCATTGTTAATATTTTCTTAAAAATCTATTTTGGGTTCTAAGTGTTCTTGTTTATTTTATATTGTTCCAACTTTTTTTTTATAATTAAAGTGTGTATTTTTCCATTCTTTTATTATACTAAATTTTGTTTTAAAGATATTTTTGACATTTTATAATTGTATATTTTTATTATTCTCACTTTCTACCAACTTTTACCTTTCTTTCCATTCACTCTTTCTCATTTGGAAAAAAACTAGAAAATTAACTTAGTTTTTACTCTAAATCTTTCATTTTATACTTTCTTTCCTCCCCCTTAACTTATTTCTTTCTACTTTCTTTCACCAACCAAACATAGGATTAAAACTCCATTATGGTTTATATTTCATTAGGGTTTTGTTTGGGAGTTTGGATGGAAAGGAAGGGGAGGACTTTGTAAAAAATGAAGGATCGGGTAGGAGAAATAGAAGAGTTTCAGAGATGACAATTTTAGGGGTTGACTTTAATTCATAATACAAAACCTCAATAATTTATGGAAACTCAAAAATCATATTGGAGGTGGGATTTGAAGGATTTTGGAGGGTTTATATGAATTATTCAAATTTAATCTATGTTGTTATAATATTTTTAAAATTAAAATATATTAATTATAAACAATAATTTATCATTCTCTAAGAAAAAAACTCTTTTAAAAAATGTGAAACATTTCTCAATTTTTTTGAGAATTTTTACACATGAGAGAATCCATCCCCTGTTAGTCAAAGGAAGCTAGGAAAAAAAAAAACCCACCCCTTTGTTCAATCCATTGAAATTATATATTGGATTGGATTGATGCACCAAGAGGCAAGAGCTAGATAACGTTCAAAATTAAATGGAATTGGACGTTACGTCACACTGCCCGTCCCCATATGTGACACTACCAATCATTAGCAATTTTTTTTTTTTGTTGAAGGAACTACCAATCATCAGCAATAGCACCTCACTTGAACGTGGGGACCTTGGTTTGATTATTAAATTTGTAGTACATAGTTTTTGATTATTCTCAACACTCAACAAAAGTTTTCTCATCCATATATTATATTCAGTTTTTAGCATAGTTAATTAAATCATAATGCAACCTCCAAATGTAGGTAGAATCAAGAAAAACACTCGAGAGACAGAGAATCATTTTAAGATTAACATCAATATTGAGCATATTTCAATTATCCACTCACAATCACATTTCTAACTAACAACTAGTTTTTCCTGAGTCCTGACTAACTAATATTGTTACAATACAATAAAATACACTGAGAGAAACAAACATTGGTGAACAAAATTTGGGGCTTGCGTTACAAAAACAGTAAAAAGAAAAACACAAAATATTTTTAAGACTATACTAGAAAAACTTGGTAGAATGATATTGTCCATTTTGACGAGTTATAATCAATGATCATGAATCAAGAACGTGAATTTGCTGGGAAGGAATGAACTCTTTTAGTTTTCAGATGATGGGAATTGGTAGAGGTGGATGATGCAGAAGCACAACACAATACAAAAGATAGCACCATTTTAAAGACCCTTTTTAGAACTTGACCTCTTTCAGGTATCAACCTTGGTGATGATGTAGTTGTAGCCATATTGTTAGATGAGAAAGGGAATATTGAATAATGATCAACAATGCAATAAGTGAGACAATGTTGATCAGTGCCGACGTAGTTTAAATATAAATGTGTAAAGACCGCGTAAACCGTGTTAAGAGAAATTCAAGCGTGTTTCAAGAGGACTTGTAGTTGATTTATTTGATATATAAATAGAGGGTAATAGTCATTTTCATCGTAATGTATCAAAATTTCTAAATAGTCATTGATTATACATTTTGTTAGTCAAAATAATCTCTGACATTAAAATGTTTCATTAATATTATCATATTAGTCTTCAATATACTTAATTATTGTCATATTAGTTTTTATATGTATGTAACTACTGTCATATCGGCCATGTATGCAAATATGTATTGTGAGTATTGAGTTATTATTTTAGCTTCGGGGACTATTTTGACTAACAAAGTGTACAATCAAAAACCATTTTAAAATTTCAATACATTGAGGAACTATTGTGACTATTCGTTACAGACTAAAATAACTATCACATGTAATATGTAATGTACTTATTATGCAGGAGCAAGAAGAGACGACTCATTCTAATGTCCTTTTTTTCTTTTAATTATTAGTAGTACTATGCATTTTTTTTTTGGGAAATTCTTGTTTACCCATCAATAAAAGGTGTGTAATACAACTCATGTTGAGTTGACCCAATCAAAACAATGTATTTATGTAACATTAAAAATAATAGAAAACAAACAAATAACTTTGATTGGTGTCAACTCAGCATGTGTTGTATTACCCATGAATGGGTACCCAAGTTGTCACTTTTTTACCTAAAAGGAAAAGTTTGGTTGCTAAATAAACTTTGCACTATGAGTAGGACCATTACATTTCCCTGTGAATGGGTCCTGTTTCATCTAATTGGGAAATCAAGCTTTTTAGTGTCTCCGCCAAATTCAAGAGTCTCCACATACACGGTTACTTTTTACATCAATTATTAAACAACACGGTAGTCATAACTAATCTAGATTGTACTACGTGGAATTTGAACAAGTCATGCCTTGTTTCTTCTCTCTCCACTACAATCAACATGGTATTTGTTAATTATTCAATTCAATAGAATAGATAATCTTATTTTATCTGTTTGATGACATAAGTAGATAGCTAAAATACTAAGACTTATTTTATATAGAAAGTAAAGTAGAATTATAATTATAAAGGTTTCATAAGGTGTGAGCTTTCACTATCAAGTGATATTTTTTATTATTTTTGTTTTGTTGCATTATACTTCACTTCACCGACCAAATCAATTTTACTCTCACTATATTTTACTTCGAACTTGAACAACATGGAGACTCATCGTACGTACTTTTGATATTTACAATCACCAAGTCAATTACTTCATCAAGCATGCATGAATTATGACAATAAAAGTAAAAGCTATGTAGCATTAATTGTTTCTTTCGGATTGTTGTTTTTTAAGTTTAGAAAAGTACCTTTTAAAAATAAGAATTCACCACCGAATATATTACTGGGTTGAGTCACGATCAGGTCGCTCTCTTTAAGACGTTTCGCGGCACTAACTGAGTTTGTGCAAGGTAGACTAACAACCGCACCGCCTTCAGGATAAAACAGCCCAGTTCACCTGTTCGATTACGTACTGCACTGTAAGTAATCGTTCAAGAATTTACACCCTCAATATGGTATTAAACCACTCTATATGTTACGAAGACCACTTGAAACTGAAGGGACAGAAAGGAGTAGGAAAGGAAGAAGGACTCGTCAACACAAGTCGAAAGAGGGAGAAGAGAGGAAAAGCACAGGAAGCATCAACTGTGAATTTCGGGGTGAGGAATAAGTGAGGTCGAGTTCTCCTTTTATAGGGAGAGTTCGTAACAAATCTGGAGTGACTTAAGGATTAAGTTAGCTAGCGGATTAAGCAGATTAACTTAATCTTTAAGCAATTCGCGGATTGGTTCAACGAGTGGATATATATGGAAATTTTCGGATATTCTGTTGGATCGGATCGGAACGAAACTTATTCGTAGAGCTCTTTCAGATAATTATTAGATTAACAAAAAATTAATTTAACAATTTCAGGTGATAAAATTTCTTTTTTACCCGGACCCAAGCCCAGCCCAGCCCAGCCCAAAAAATTATATTCGTAAGCGCTCACTCGTTCGCAAAAGTGGGTACCCCAATGACACACCCTTGGAGGTCACTCCCCACTTATATAAACACTACTAGTGGGTATGTCCTATCCAATGTAGGACATTTTTCAATTCATACCAAAACTAGTTCTTTCATAAGGGACATGTGTTTATTCTTTCCAACTTCCACTCAAATTCACTAGTGTTCCAACAATCCCCCACTTGAATTTAAAAATGGTTTCGATAAATAACGTCAAAGACGTCTCCATGAGGTTACTAGTAAACAAAGGTGTCGCCTACAACTTGAACCTTTGCATAACGGATACTATTCTGATTTAACAAGAGTTGCCTACAACATTGAACTCTATCTCAGACATAGAACCCGCACACAAACCTTTTCATAAGGTGTATTCTAAAAGCCCGTGCGTTTATGGCCCTGCACGTCTATCCCAGTTTTAATGAACGCTCTAGGAATTCTGCCTCGAAATTCAATAGGAACCGGCCTCAGTTCCATATCCGTATAGGTGATTCTATCAAGGGTACTCCTATAGCTATGTACCCCACTCAATATAGAGTATAGATTTCATTAAGAGTTTCTATTATCTCATCCTTCTTTCACTGCAGGATCATGCTTCCTTAATCTTATCATATCATGTTTTATCACTTCATGACTTGTTATTACCCATTGAACCTAAGTCTTGGGATCTCCAGTCATGTAGGTCGGGTTACCATCACTTTGTGAGCTATAGGAATTAGTCCCATCCTACTGGATGTATTTTGGACTTTCTCTCTAGTTAGTACTTTCGTCAAAGGATCAGCTAAGTTTTCAGTCGTACGTACAAAATCAACTCTAACCGCTCCATTAGAGAGAAGTTCTCTAATCGTGCTGTGTTTTTGCCTTATCTGTCGTTTCTTACCATTGTAATAACGATTCTTCATCTTTGCGATAGCCGCGATACTATCACTATGAATTAACACAGTTGGTAACGGTTTTTCCCATAAAGGGATCTCAACTAGCAAGCATCTTAGCCAACTTGCTTCTTCACTAGCAGTAGCTAGTGCTATCATCTCAGATTCCATTATGGACTGAGTCAGAATGGTTTGTTTCTTAGATTTCCAAGAAACAGCTCCTCCAGCTATGCTAAATATATAGCCACTGGTCACTTTGGAATCATATGATAAGGTGTTCCAATCTGCATCACTATACCCTTCAAGTACAACATGATATCTTTGGTAATGCAGTCCTAAAGTTATAGTCCTTTTTAGATATCTCATGACTCTCTCAATCGCATGCCAATGCTCATTGCTTGGCCTATTGTAAATCTGCATACGAGTCCTAAAACATAGGCTATGTCGGGTCTAGTACAGTTAGTGGCATATTTGAGACTGCCAATGATGCTCGCATATTCAGTTTGTCTAACACCATCTCCAATGTTCTTAAAGAGTTTTACACTTGGATCATAAGGTGTGTTTGCAGGTTTACAGTCAAAGTAGTTATATTTTCTTAAGATCTTCTCAACGTAGTGAGACTAATCCAAGGAAATTCCTTTTTCTGATCTTGTAATCTTAATGCCAAGAATTACATCAGCTTCTCCTAGGTCTTTCATATCAAAGTTTTTACTCAACAGTGATTTCACATAATTTATGGCAGGAATGTTTGAACCAAATATGAGTAAGTCGTCTACATAGAGACATATGATTGTGCGAATGTTATTTTCATACTTGTAATAAATACATTTGTCACTTTCCTTCACTTTGTACTCATTCGAAGTCATTAAGTTGTCAAACTTTTCATGCCATTTCTTAAGGGCTTGTTTTAGACCATACAAAGATTTTTCTAACTTACAGACTTTGTTTTCCTGTCCAGGGATTACAAAACCTTCAGGTTGTTCCATATAGATTTCTTCTTCCAACTCACCATTTAAAAAAGCAGTTTTCACATCCATTTGGTGTACAATCAAGTTATAAATAGCAGCTAAGGAAATTAGTACCCTTATGGATGTGATTCGAGTAACTGGCGAGTAGGTATAGAAAAAATCTATATTTTTCTCTTTTTCTGAAACCTTTGGCTACAAGGCGAGTCTTGTATTTATCAATTGTTCCATCAGGTTTCAGTTTCTTTTTCAAGATCCATTTACAACCTATTGGTTTGCAGCCTGGAGGCAGTTCAACCAACTGCCAGGTTCCGTTAGACTGTAGAGAATCCATTTCATCATTTATGGCTTCTTGCCATAAGTCAGCGTCCAAGGAAGACAAGGCTTCCTTTAGAGTTGATGGATCCTCTTCTAATGTATAGGCCACATATTCGGGTCCATACTCTTTAGCAGTTCTTGCTCTCTTAGTTCTTCGAAGTTCTATAACATCTGGTTGGATGTTTTCATCACTATCTCTGATTACTGGAGTGTGATAAGGTATAGTGTTCATACTTGTGCCCCCACTTGCCCCCACTATCTCTTGATCTGAAGGGGAATTTCATTTCATAGAAGTCAGCATCATTCGATTCTATGATCACTTTAGATTTTAGGTCATAAAACCTATATGCTTTACTGTTTAAGGCATAACCAATGAATGCACATTCATAGGCTTTACTGGTGAGTTTAACTCTCTTGGGGTTGGTATCCTAACATAGGCTAAAAAGCCCCAAGTTCAAAAATAAGACAAATTGGGTAGTCTTTTCTTCAAAATTTCATAGGGAGAAACTTTGTTCTTAGTTTTGGGTACTCTGTTTAGCACGTAGGAAACAGTCAATAAAATTTCTCCCCACCAATGAGGCGCTGCATCGGAATTAAGCATGATTTCAACTACTAATTCGGTAAAGGTTCTATTTTTTCTTTCTGCTTTACCGTTCATTTCAGGAGAATAAGGTGCAGTTGTTTCATGAATTATTCCGAGCTCTTTATAATACTCATTGAATGTGTGTGATAAATATTCAGTGCCTCTGTCACTACGAAAACACTTTATTCTTTTATTGAATTGTGTTTCAATTTCTTTAACAAGTATTTTAAACATATCAAGCGCATCGCTTTTATTTTTCATTAGATACACATAAGTGTAGTCGGAGCAGTCATCAATGAAGGTAATAAAATATCTTTGTCTGTTTCTAGTCAAGTTACCATCAAGTTCGCATATATAAGAATGTATTCAATCAAATTAATGGTTCAATTTCTCTTGTTACTGATTTATGCGAGTCTTTTGTTATTTTTGCTTGACTACAAAATTGACATTTTTCAAAACCATTAGAAGATAATTTTGGAATTAATCCTAAACCGCTCATATTTGATATAATTCGTTTGTTTACGTGACAGAGTCGTGCATGCCAAATATTAAAATCACACAACATATAAGCAGAAGAAGAAATTTTATTCATATCAATATTCAATTTAAACATGCCATCAATGGCGTCCCTTTCCCAATAAAAATACCATTTTTAGTAATGGTGTACATATCAGCCCCTATAATCTGTTCAAACCCAGCCTTATTTAAAAGAAACCCATAAACAAGATTTTTCCTAATTTTTGGAGTGTGCATCACATCCTTCAATATCAGAGTCTTCCCGGAGGTAAACTTCAGCTCCACGTCTCTGATTCCAGCAACTTCAGTGGTGTGAGAATCTCCCAGCAGCACCTTCTGATCTTCAGTAGTAGTGTATGTTTTGAACATAGCACAGTCAAAGCAGACATGGCGAGAGGTGCCAGTGTCCATCCATCAAATCCACCAACCATATTGATTTCAGTTATCATAGCGGTGTACGGCTGCTCCTCAGTTGTCAAGTGAGCCTGAGCCGGTCTGTTAGATCTGTTCCTGCACTTGCAAGCCATATGACATGGTTGTCTGCAATTTTAGCAATTGAACGGCTGAGCTGGGTCATTCTTTGGTGGTTGCTAATTTTAGGCCTTTGGGGGTTCCCATTCTTATTCCGATTGGAATTCTTATTTGCCGGGCGGTTCTGATTCTTAAACTGTTTTCCATTAGGCTTCAGAACATCACCTACAAATTTATTTTTAGTGTTGTTGTTCGAGACAACAAGCACCTCTTCTTTTAGGTCTTGTTTCCACGCTTCTTCTTCAATCCGAAGGCGAGTAATTAGATTTTCAAGAGAAAACTCTTTAGTCTTTTGCCTAAGGGTATTCTTGAAGTCCTTCCAGGCAGGAGGCAATTTATCAATAACAACAACAATTTGAAATTGTTCGGGTAGCTTCATACCTTCAACATAAATTTCGTGAGCTATCTTCTGAATTTCATGAGATTGAGCCTCCACGGATTTGTCATCAGTCATCTTATAGTTCAGGTATTGGCTGACTGCATATTTTTTTGATCCAACCTCTTCAGTATCAAATTTTTTCTGAAGCGCATCACAAACCTGTTTAGCAGTATCGTAGAGCCTGTACAAATCGTACAGATCATCTTCGAGTCCATTCAGAATATAATTTTTACATAGATAATCATTATCTTTCCAGAGGGGCGATATCTATGTTGGCTTGTTTCACCATCTTAGCATGTTTGTCCTTCTCAGTAGGATCAGGCGTAACTGCAGGAGCAGACGTGCCTATATCCATAGGACTCTTACCATTATTATCTGATCCGCTTGGAATCGAACTCTTCGGTATCATAGGTATGTCCTCCTTCAAGACGTTGGCAACTTTTTTCGTGGTTAGGAAAAATAACATCTTTTGTTGCCAGCGTTTCAAGTGACTGCCATGAAACCGAAACGGCTTATTGAAGTCAATAGTTGTTCCAGACGCGGTAATTTCTTCGATAATCATGGTGTTTTTGAAACGTCTTAAAATTGTTGTTTTTTAAGTTCAGAAAAGTACCTTTTAAAAATCAAAATTCACCACCGAAGATATTACCGGGTTGAGTCACGACCATGTCGCTCTCTTTAAGACGTTTCGCAGCACTACCCGAGTTTGTGCAAGGTAGACTAACAACCACGCCGCCTACAGGATAAAACAGCCCAGTTCACCTGTTCGATTACGTACTGCACCGTAAGTAATCATTCGAGAATTTACACCTTCAATATGGTATTAAACCAATCAATATCGTACGATGACCACTCGAAACCGAAGGGACAGAAAGGAGTAGGAAAGGAATAAGGACTCGTCAACACAAGTAGAAAGAGGGAGAAGAGAGGAAAAGCACAGGAAGCATCAACTGTGAATTTCAGGGTGAGGAATAAGTGAGGCCGAGCTCTCCTTTTATAGGGAGAGTTTTAACAAATCCGGAGTGACGTAAGGATTAAGTTAGCTTGCGGATTAAGCAGATTAACTTAATCTTTAAGCAATTCGCGGATCGGTTCAACGAGTGGATATATACGGAAATTTTCGGATATTCTGTTGGATCAGATCGGAACGAAACTTATTCGAAACTTGATTTAGCTCGTCTCGATAAGAAATGAATTGGTTTGAAACTCGACTCGAATTCATCACAATTTTTCCCCTGTTCGAACTCGACTCTGAAGGTGAGAAAAACACAAGAAGGGGGGTTGAATTGTGTTGGCTTTTTCTTTTCTTTCCCAAAAACTTAGGTTAGTTTAGAATCAGATGTTGATCAGATTCTGAAACTATTTTCAGAGTTGTTTGCAGCGGATAAAGAGTAAATGTGAGAGAGAGAGAGAGAGACAAGCAGTTTATCCTGGTTCCTTCCACAACCCGGAAGTAGTCCAGTCCCCTTGTTACTTACAAGAGATTTTCCACTATAATCACAAAGATTACAATTACTCAAGCACAAAGCAAGAGACTTCCTATGCTCTAACACAAAGTAAGAGACTTCCTATGCTCTAACACAAAGTAAAAGACTTCCTTGCTCAAACACAAAGTAAGAGACTTCCCTGCTCAGACACACAGTCTAAGACTTCCTTGCTCAAACACAAAGTGTGAGACTTCCTTGCTTAGACACACAGTCTAAGACTTTCTTGCTCAAACACAAAGTATGAGACTTCTATTTGCTTAGACACACAGTTTAAAACTTTTAATCAAACAGAATTACAAAGAATATGTTTGAGTTGAACACTTGATATACTATCAATGGTGTTCACAAAATACAATATAGATTGAGACTCTTTCTAATTTGGCAGTTACGTTTTCCAGAAAAACAGAGTAACAGAGTCTTAAACCTTAACCTTCTTCTTTGAAATTTCTGGCTTAGCAACTGGTAGGAGTTAACAGGTTCTGATTAACCTGGTTCTGAACCAACAGGTTCTGAACTAATAGTAACAGATTCAGAACAGAAACTTAAGCACAATTAAATCACAGTTCAGCAGCAGGAAATAAAGTGCAGAAATAAAAAGAACACACAGGTTTGTTAACCCAGTTCGGAGTAAACACCTCCTACTCTGGGGGATACCAATCCAGGAAGGAAATCCACTATTGGAATTAATCCTTAAGACTCAGACACTGACTCCCAGTTCCTATCCTAAGCAATCAACTTCCACCTAGTCAGACTTCTACCCACGCATGAGTATTAGAGTCCACTAACTTCCTATTTAAGCAACAACCCAGTTACTTGAACAACTTGAACTAAACCCAGTTCTTAAACAAAACTACCCAGTTTTTGAAGAACACACTTCAAAACAAAAACTTCATTCTTGCTTAAAAGCTTTGAATGAATTACAACTCAATTAAACCTAAACCAACTCAAAACATATGAGTGGTGCACAAAACAAAGCTTAAAAAGCTTACACACACTAAGACTCAATTCTCTGATTTTTTCTCTCTAAATCATACCTTTTGAATAGCAGCAAAGCTCTCCTTATATAGCCTTCAGCAAATAACATTAATCTGAATTAAATCTTCTAAAACAGATATGTTTCTGAATTATGCAAGGCTTGAAAAAGGAAACATATAAATCTTCAATGTATCTTTGAAAGATACCATCAGGAAAATACGTGTTTTCATAAAAACAAACCAAATCTTCAGGAAGTCTCTTAATTATGCTCCAAATCTTCTGAATTAGATTTGTTTCTAAATTATGAGTAATCCAATAAGGAAACAAATAAACCAGGAAAATATCTTCATAAGATTGCAACAGAAAAATACGAGCATTCATAAATCCATGCCAAATCTTCATTAAATCTCCTCCAAATTAATCAGCAATCTAGAAGCAACATGCGAGAATAAATCCTTGTTAAATCTCTCAAAGATTTGCGCCAAACCAACTTGAAAATAACCAGCTTCTGAAGAAGTCAACAAAAGTCAACTCTGCTACAGTGCGTCTGATGCTTCAGAAGCACATTTCAGCTTATGAAGTAACTTCCAGCTTCTGAAGGTGATTTCAGCTTCTGAATGACTTCAAAATGAAAAACTTGCAACTGAAGATTTGTTCTAGACATTGAGATGCTTCTATTCAACACATTAGATTTGCCAAAATATGCAGCCAACACCAAAAATACTCAACAATCTCCCCCTTTGGCAAATTTTTGGCTAAAACCAATGTTCACACATGACAAGCTCTTCAATCTCCCATAAGACTATCTCAGCAATGAAGAACTCCACAAATCAACCACATAACATAGAGCTAAGCAGCGGACAAACACACTCTGTGCTATGATAAACCCTCAGTTTCAGCTTCTGAACAACTGAAACACACTAAGCAACTTCTGAACATACTCAGCACTACTTTAGGATATCTAATCATCATAGAACACTCCCCCTGAAGCTTTACATACACAACACAAACTCTCAGCACATAGACAACTCCCCCTGCAACTCAGCTTCTCATAAAAACTCCCCCTTACTTCTGAACTGCAACATCACACTCAGGAATTTTAATGACCTTGTACTTCCCCTGAGACACACACTCCCCCTCAGTATCACCAACACATCTCATGTTGCATTGGTTACGAATTTTGAACAAAACAGACAGCTTCTGAAACAACTGAGTTCTGAACAAACATGTCTGAATACAATGTGAACACCAACACAGGTTTTTCTCCCCCTTTTTAGCCACAAAATTATAACAAATCTCAGACTTCAAATAGGGATTAGACACACACTTAGCATTAGCAAATCTGGCAGGTACTCTATCTTCCTCACATCCAGTTTGCAGTAATTGCTATAAATCCTTATGCTGACTAACATTTGAAGAACCACAACCAAAACCATTCCTCCCAGCAATTTGTTTCTCAAAATCAGCCACTCTTTTCTGATCACAAGTCCTAACAACTTTAGACTTACAAGAAAATAGTACCTTTTGAGCAGGAACATGAACTTTGCTCCAGACTTTGGATGGTCCAGCACCAGAATTCTTCTGTGCTATAGGAATTGGCTTGCTGTCATCAGCAACAGCCTTTCCCTTTCCTTTGTTCAGATTCTGAGCAATACCTTCACTCTTAGGTCTCCAAACTTTCTTGATTTTGCTCTTGTTCACAGCTGGTTCAACTTTTCTGTGTTGCAAATGTTTGGGATAACCATGCAATTTGTGACAAAAAGGTTTAATGTGACCCTTTTTACCACAATGATGACAGACCCAAGGTTGATTTCTTCTTTTGTTTCTGTTAAATTTTTGGGAATGCATCTGAGCATGCTTCTGAGGCAGCATATGAACTTGATTATGAGGTATCATTTGAGCTGGCTTCTGACCTTGCATCTGTGCTTGTTTCTGAGGTCTCCTCTTTGGTGTTCCAACCATAGAATCATGAGTTTGAGTAGCAGGAACAAACTGATTAACATGATTTTTCTCCTTGAGCTTCAGATTCTGATCAACATAACCTAACCTAGTTTTTCCTTGCTTCTGGACATCTAGAATCTCCTCCAACTTATCAGTAGCAGAGTTCATCATCCTAACTTGCTTTTTCATCTGATCAAGTTGGGAATTCAAAAGTGTTACTTCTTCATTAAGATCAGCAATCTGTCCTATATGAGCACATCTTTAAGACTGCAGCTGGCACATAGTTTCCTTCTCAGTCTCTAATAACTTGATCAAATCTTGATTTCTGAGATACAATTCTTCATAAGAAATAGCTGGTTCCTCAAAAATCAATTCTTCATCACAGGCTTCAGATTCTGATGAAGTTTCAATTTCTGATGAAGTTTCAGACTCTGAATAGGCCACAGATTTTGAACAAGCTTCTGAAACTGTAAGAGCAGCAACATGTTTAGCTGACTTACTTTCAATCTCTCCTTCTGAGTTATCCTCATCAGACCAAGATACATCAAGGCTTTTCTTCTGCTTCTTGAGAAAATTAGGACATTCAGCCTTGATATGTCCAAAGCCTTCACACTCAAGGCACTGCACAGCCTTTGATTGTTTGCTATTTTCTTCAGATTGTTGCTTGTTATTGTTGAGTCTGAGATTCTGACCTTTGGTTCTGGACTTTCTGTCAATATTCTTCAGAATCTTATTGAAATGTTTTCCCATTAACACTACAGCTTCTGATAACTCATCTTCATCTTCATCAAGCTCTTGTTGATCATCAGCTTCAGACTTATCAGCAAAAGCTATTCCTTTCCCTTTCTTCTCAGGCTGTTTGCAGAAAGCAGTCTCAAAATTGAGCAAGGACCCAATTAGCTCCTCAACCTTCATGGTGGTGATGTCATGAGATTCTTCTATGGCTGTAACCTTCATATCAAATCTTCTGGGCAGGGACCTGAGGATTTTTCTTACTATCTTTTCATCAGACATCTTTTCCCCAAGTGAATCAAAGGAATTGGCCATGTCCAGCACATTCACGTAGAAATCCTGAATAGATTCATCTTCCATCATCTTCAGGTTCTCAAACTTTGTTGTGAGAAGTTGAAGTCTAGATAGCTTAACCTTAGGGGTTCCTTCATGAGTGGTTTTCAGAATTTCCCAAGCATCTTTTGCCACAGTACACTGCTTGATGAGTCTGAACATGTTCTGATCCACACCATTGAAAATTGCATTCAGGGCCTTTGAGTTCCCATGAGACAGGTCATCCTCAGCTTTGGTCCATTCTTCTTCAGGTTTCAAAACTGCAGTTTTATTTCCATCTTTGTCTATAACCACAGGATGATCCCAGCCTTTGATCACAGCCTTCCAAGTTCTGCTGTCAATGGATTTTAGGAATGCACACATCCTTGATTTCCAGTACTCATAATTGGTGCCATCAAGTAGGGGTGGTCTGTTGACAGGGCCTCCTTCTCTCTCCATAAAGCCAGACATAAATACCTCTGGATCTCACCCAAATTACAGGCAGGGAGCCTGCTCTGATGCCAATTGAAATTTCTGGCTTAGCAACTGGTAGGAGTTAACAGGTTCTGATTAACCTGGTTCTGAACCAACAGGTTCTGAACTAATAGTAACAGATTCAGAACAGAAACTTAAGCACAATTAAATCACAGTTCAGCAGCAGGAAATAAAGTGCAGAAATAAAAAGAACACACAGGTTTGTTAACCCAGTTCGGAGTAAACACCTCCTACTCTGGGGGATACCAATCCAGGAAGGAAATCCACTATTGGAATTAATCCTTAAGACTCAGACACTGACTCCCAGTTCCTATCCTAAGCAATCAACTTCCACCTAGTCAGACTTCTACCCACGCATGAGTATTAGAGTCCACTAACTTCCTATTTAAGCAACAGCCCAGTTACTTGAACAACTTGAACTAAACCCAGTTCTTAAACAAAACTACCCAGTTTTTGAAGAACACACTTCAAAACAAAAACTTCATTCTTGCTTAAAAGCTTTGAATGAATTACAACTCAATTAAACCTAAACCAACTCAAAACATATGAGTGGTGCACAAAACAAAGCTTAAAAAGCTTACACACACTAAGACTCAATTCTCTGATTTTTTCTCTCTAAATCATACCTTTTGAATAGCAGCAAAGCTCTCCTTATATAGCCTTCAGCAAATAACATTAATCTGAATTAAATCTTCTAAAACAGATATGTTTCTGAATTATGCAAGGCTTGAAAAAGGAAACATATAAATCTTCAATGTATCTTTGAAAGATACCATCAGGAAAATACGTGTTTTCATAAAAACAAACCAAATCTTCAGGAAGTCTCTTAATTATGCTCCATATCTTCTGAATTAGATTTGTTTCTAAATTATGAGTAATCCAATAAGGAAACAAATAAACCAGGAAAATATCTTCATAAGATTGCAACAGAAAAATACGAGCATTCATAAATCCATGCCAAATCTTCATTAAATCTCCTCCAAATTAATCAGCAATCTAGAAGCAACATGCGAGAATAAATCCTTGTTAAATCTCTCAAAGATTTGCGCCAAACCAACTTGAAAATAACCAGCTTCTGAAGAAGTCAACAAAAGTCAACTCTGCTACAGTGCGTCTGATGCTTCAGAAGCACATTTCAGCTTATGAAGTAACTTCCAGCTTCTGAAGGTGATTTCAGCTTCTGAATGACTTCAAAATGAAAAACTTGCAACTGAAGATTTGTTCTAGACATTGAGATGCTTCTATTCAACACATTAGATTTGCCAAAATATGCAGCCAACACCAAAAATACTCAACATTCTTCAATCTTCAATCCTTTATAGAGGAATAAAGAGTTGTTGAGAAGTTGACATGTCAGCAATTAGAGCCGTTGCAATTAGAAGCTTTTAGCCAACATTAATTCCTTCTGTTCTGGTATTGTGTGCGCAACACAGAAAACAGAGCATGGCAGATTTGAATTGTTTCCTTAAAACATGGAGAATGTTTTGGCCAAGGAGACAACTGTTGCATAGAGCTGTTCTGACAGCACAGTACTTCACTGATCACAGTTGCTATTGTAGACTGCTACGTTTCAGACTTCAGAAGCTTCTCTTCAGAAACAGTTCTTCAGAAGCTGGCATCAGACACTGTTCATCAGAAGCACTTCTTCAGAACCTGGTCTTCAGACGCACTGTTCATCATACGCTGTCTTCAGAAGCTGGCCTTCAGACGCACTGTTCATCAGACGCTGTCTTTAGAAGCTGGCCTTCAGACGCATTGTTCATCAGACGCTGTCTTCAGAAGCTGGCCTTCAGACGCTGCCTTCAAAATCTCTTCTTCAGATGCTGATTTTCTTCAGCCTTGCAACACAAGCTCTATATTTTCCTTCTTGCTCTTAACTTGTTCTTTCATAACCATTGTTAGATATTAATCTTTAAGTATATGGTTCTGCACTCTAGAATCAAGTATTAGCATATCCAATTTTCTTTTTAACATTTTGTTATCATCAAATCTCAAAAGAGAGTTGTTCATACATTTTGTTCCAACAAACTCCCCCTTTTTGATGATGACAAACATAAGCATTAATAGAAAATTGTTGTTAATTTAATTAACAAGTTGACTTCAGGGTCTGAGGTTTGTAAGCTCCCCCTGAGTCTTATAATCCACAAGGTGAGGTTTGTAAGCTCCCCCTGAGTCTTATCCAGGTTAATTAAATTCCATTTAAATCAAACAGATGAAAAATCAAAGTGTAAATACATTCAGAATTTAAATAACAAACTGACTTCAGGGTCTGAGGTTTGTAAGCTCCCCCTAAGTCTGATAATTCACAAGGTGGGGTTTGTAAGCTCCCCTTGAGTGTTATCCAAGTTATTTAAATTCAGTTTAATTCACAGAATTGAAAATTCAGTTTATCTCACAGAATTTAATTCAGAGGCTAAGATTTGAGAAACTGTTCTCCTAAGTTAATTACTCATCAGAAATTAACTTATATACTGTAATCTCAGAGCCTGAAATACTTGTTACTTAACAAAAAGAAAATTTCAAGAATTTTTAAGAGAGTTAAAATGTTAGATAAAATGTTCAGAGCATTTTTGTTCAGTACCACTGAACTGTTACAGACACAATTGTTCAGAACATTTTGTTCAGTACTGCTGTACTGTTACAGAAACAATTGTTCAGAACAATTTGTTCAGTACTGCTGAACTGTTTTAGACAGAATTGTTTGAGAGTTTTTAAACTGGGTCTGAAAACTGAACACTTAAGATGAGAAATTGAAAACTGTGTTTTGAGTGTGTTTGTTAAAAAATTTCAGAAACAGAAAAACATTTAAACACACTGCACATTGATGACTTTGGGAGGGTGCAAAGTACAGCTTTCAAGGCTTAATTCATCACAGCCCAGAGTTATGACTTATCAGATTCTGACCAAGTGTTAGACAACTGTATAGATTCACTCTCATTTGTGGGCCACGTGTAAGGTGTCCACTTATAATGAGTTTTATCAGAAGTCACTAAAAATCAAATTCTAAAACTCAGACTCTGATGTTTTCAGAAGCTGAACTATCTTCAGACTCTCAAAGTGAGTGTCTGTTAAGTCTTAGCTTCTGATGAACTTTAGGTTCTCAGTTTCTATTCAGAGTCAAGCAATTTTTTCAGAGATAAAAAACATGTTCAATAAAATGATGAAATGCATGTTCAGAGATGAAATGCAGTTTCTATTCTGAACATAGTCTCTAATAAAATGATTTTTTTAATTTAAAATGCTTGGCTCTTGAATGTAGAATTGGATTTTTTTAGACAAACAGATTGCAGCAGAATTATCACAAAGAAGGTTATGTTGTTTTCATGAATCTGATAGTCTTTCACATTGGTGTAGAAGCTGTTAAGTATAACAGAGAACAATCATACCTCTGTAGAGCTTCTGATCTACCTCTCCTTGTTTAATCAGGTTGTTTCTGAACACCCATTTTTGTTCCAGCAATGTTCTTGATTGGCTTCAGGAGAAGTGTCAGCTAGCTCAGTACCAATGATCCAGCCTTTGTGGTTTCCTCCAGATTCCACAGTTCCTCCCTCTTTCATGGTCAGGGTTTGGAACATAGACTTTCCTTCTGTCATGTAATGCCAGCAGCCACTGCCCAGGTACCATGACTTCCCCTTTTGTTTGGCTCTTAATCATATCTGCAACAGAAATAATCTCAGGCCTAGGTACCCATATAGGTCCTCTTGGGTTAGTTCTGAAAGGTTTAGTCTTTTGTTGCACCTTGTGTCTGGAGTTATAGTACTCAGACTTGTTCAGATACCTTGGATGTGAATCCTTTAATCTTGAATAAGTCTTAGTATCAGACACTGAGTTCTTCAGAACCTGAGCTTTCAATGGTTTTGACTCAGATTTCTTCAGAACCTTAGACTTGAAGGTCTTTGGTTCTGAGCTTTTTAGAGTCTGAACCTTTGAAGACTTTGGTTCTGTTTTCTTCAGAACTTTGGACTTAAGAGTCTTTGATTCTGATTTGTTCAGAATCTTGGATTCAGAAGTAGAAGGTTCTGATTTGTTAAGAACTTCAGTTTTGCCTGTTCTTGACACAAAGCAACCTTTCTGACCTTTCTTAATACAATAAGAATCAGATGACAAATTTGCTTTCTTTTGTATCCTTTGTCTGACATTCTGAGATTTAAAAGGTTTTGTATAAACTGGTTTATTATTCCTTGAAGGTTTCATAAACACAGCCTTTTTAAAATTAGAGTCTGAATTTTTCAGAGTTTGAGACTTGCTTGTCTTAGGTTCTGAACTCTTCAGACTTTGAACCTTTTCAGATTTAAAGTTTGTTTTCCTCATAGTCTTAGACTTATAACCTTTTGGTTTAGACTTTGGCAAAATTTTATATTCTGCCTTCATCTTTCCTTTAGGTTCAGAAGTTTTGGACTCTGAGCAGTTCAGAACTTCAGAGTCAGCAGTCTCTGTTTCTGGTAAATTCTGTTTCTCAGAAATCTCAGATGCAGGTACAAAATACACCTTGGTACCTTTCATAATATCTCCAGAACAGGATCGTAGGTTTGTTTCTTTTGAAAAATTAAATGGATCATTTTTGAAACCAATACCTTCTCCTCTGTTTCTGCTGATATTATAAATCATAGAAGCAATCTTACTTCTGTTGATTCCAGTTAAGATAAAATCTTGAAGAGCAATTTCATGTTCACTTGGAACTTCATTAGGTTTCTTATGAACCATTTCTCTGAGTTCTTTAACTTCTTCATTAATCTCATTGATGTGATTCTGAAGTTGAAGATTCTCATCAGCCAGCAAGTTATTTTTCTTTTTCAAAGATTTTAATTGATTTAACTTGCTTCTGAGAAGGTTCATAAGTTCCTTAACTATATCAATAAGTTCAGAACGAGTGAGTTCAGAATATACCTCATCTTCAGAGTCTGAACCTGATTCTTCATCAGAAGATGTTGTAGCTATCAGAGCTATAATTGCTTCTTCTTCATCTTCCTTTTCTGACTCAGATTCATTTTCAAGATCATTCCATGTTGCCATAAGACTTTTCTTGAATCTGTCTGACTTTGAGTTGGTCTTTCTGAATTTCTCCTTTGATTTGTCCTTTTGAAGTTATGGACAATCAGTTATGTAATGACCAATTTCTTTGCAGTTGAAGCAGCCCTTCTGATCTTCCTTCTTGGAACCAGATCCCTTGAAGTTACTGCTCCTGTTAGAAGATTTCTTTTGTCTCTTCATTAAGCACTGAATTCTTTTGGAAAGTATTTCTAGCTCCTCAGCATCTGAATCTTCTTCAGAATTTCCCTCAGGAGATTCTTCATCAGATTCTGAAACTTTTAGGGCTTTTGAAAACTTTCCTTTAGATTTGAGTGCTATAGAATTAGACTCTCTAACAGATTCATCTTCATTGAGTCCCAGTTCATGCACCTTGAGAGAGCTTATAAGATCTTCAATACTTAGAGTATTTAGATCTTTAGCTTCCTCAATAGCAGTCACTTTAGGTCTCCATTTAGATGGCAGACTTCTGAGGATCTTGTTCACATGATCAGCAGTAGTATAGCTTTTCTTCATAATCTGTAACACCCATATAGAGATTGCCTAGGATCTCATACGAGTATTAAAATTTCGTACTGGATACATTAAATACAATACAGAAAGTTTGCTCATAGATAATACAATACGTGAGTCATTAATACAATTCTGAAATCCGATACAAAATATTCTTGGTATTATACATCATAATACATCATCTGTGTATAAACATCCATAAACAAAGAAGTCATCACGATCAATCCAAAGCTTTCTCTTTACCTTTGCGTCATGCTACCTGCGAACCTGCACCAGAAGGAAAGGGATGAGACATAATGTTTCAGTGAGCTCCGGCCCAACCTACTGTTGGCAACCTCGGGGAACCTAGGGTCGCCATGCACTAACTTTGGCAATCTTGGGGATACCTATGATCGCCGTCTTTCTCTACATATTTCGCGATCAAGGGAAGCTAGGATCACTGAATGTCTTTTTCTTATGATTACACTCATACTCAGTGATCTAGGGACATCCTACGATCACTTTCTGTTTACTGGTGACTACTTGACCTCTCCTCATATTATAATATACATTTACATAATCATCTTTCTCAATCTTTAAGTTAGAAGTTAGCGTTGAACAAACAATAATTATCTTGGTTCATTTTATGGAGTGCATCCAGGTGGAGTAACCCCAGAATACCTCTCCCTGCTACCGGTGAAATTACTATCATATCAGGCTAACACCGGACTCCTCTTACTTTTGTGTGGCTGTCCTCGCGGACGGTAACTTCACCGTTCCAGTTGTCCTTCCGGACGGTAACTTCACCGGAACCCCCTGTATTCTAACTAACGAGACTACATGAGACACATTAAACTTTCTTGACTTTGATGTGTAGCTGCCCTCACGGACGATAACTTCACCATTCCAGCTTAATCTGGAACCCCCTGTATTCTAACTGAAGAGACTACAGGAGACACATCTAGTCCTTTAATTAATTTGTTCTTATTCTTCAATCAATTATTCTTGAATGATTAACCTATAAAAAGGTTCTAAACTTTGAATATGGAATCATTTATTGAGCTTAGTACATGATGAGTACCTTCTAAATCTCATTAACCTATCAAAGGTTCTTGACTTATCGTTCTCATAAGCCATTATCTAAAGGTTGGGAACTAAGTCCCTAACTTACTTGATAACTTAGGATTAGGGTTAACTCTTCTCATTGCCATGATTGATTCTTGATTCTTAGTGAGGTTAATCCTCAAAGATATGTGAAGTTTCTAACCCCACTCTCATGCTAATACAAGATATACCATGATCCATTCTTCCGTTACTAAATGCGTAAATACATTCTGGCACTGTGCGGACGATTTCTGGCCTTAAAAACACATTTCAAAATAGGGGTGGCCTGCTGGAATTTTTGTGGCACGCCAGCATACTGTCGTGGCACGATGGTGGCCTGATCTCTATGATCATGGCACGATGGATTCTGTCGTGGCACGACAAAACCAGTATGGCCAGGCCCTGTAGCTGTTCCAGAAAGTTCAAAAACGAGTTTTCAACCAAAACACAGTCCAACAAGTATTTATACATCAAAATCAAAGGTTTTAAACATATAAGATCATAGCATATCATGTATTAACAAAAGGGAAACTAACTTATGCAAATCTATGCAAAAATCATCATATTAATCCTTCCCTCATAAACCTCATAATTTACCCCTAAATGGGTATAAAACTTAGTGGAGCTCACCTTAATTCGTGCTTGGTACTTGCTAAGCTCTTAACTTCAAAAACCCTAGCTTGTTCCTACTCCTTTCTTTGATTCTTCTTCAACTTCTCTTGCCCTAGAAATCCCAAAGTGAGCTTGCTAGGAAAAGGTTTCACAATATTTGAATGAAAGTTTGGTGGATGGTGGCAAAAGAGAAAGAGGGCGTGAGACTAGAGAGAGAGAGGGAGAGAAATCAGTTTTGTAGTGAGAGAAGGAAAGTGGAAAATGAAGAAGCTTATGTCTTATGTTCCTATTAAAGCCCATCTCTCGCACAAATTACAATTCTGCCCTTATTTACTCATAATTCCTCTAACACTGATAAAAGTTACGTCTAAGCGGGATATTACAGAATCTGAAGTCTAGAAACCAGAGTCTGAAATCTTGAGAACATAGTCTCAATATTTTCATCCTCCTTCATTCTGAACAGCTCATACTGCTGAACCAGAAGGTTTGCTTTTGCTTCTCTAAACTTTTTGTTTCCTTCATAGTTAGAGCAGAGAGAGGTGAAGATGGCTTTTGTTGTTGATTTATCACTCAGCTTCAAGTACTCATTGTGAGGTAGAGAATCCATAATGATACCTCTTACATTGTGATGCTTTCTGCAGATCTTTCTTTCAGCATCAGTAAGGCTTCTTCTATTAACAGCTACTCTTTCTTCATCAACTGGTATAGTTATACCATCTTCAATGATATCCCATAGACTATCATCTATTCCAATGATATGACTATACATTTTGCTTTTCCACCATGAAAATTTCTCAGCATCACCAGTAAACATAGGAGGTTTATTGTGTAAGTGAGATTGCTTGTTATCTGTGCCATAGTCACCACCACCACTTCTGGATGTGGATTCACCAGAAGGCATGTTTTTCTCAGGATCTTACTGACTCACTGTTAGGTGATTGAATATCAAAACTGAAGCTCTGATACCAACTGAAGGTGAGAAAAACATAAGAAGGGGGGTTGAATTGTGTTGGCTTTTTCTTTTCTTTCCCAAAAACTTAGGTTAGTTCAGAATTAGATGTTGATCAGATTCTGAAACTATTTTCAGAGTTGTTTGCAGCGGATAAAGAGTAAATGAGAGAGAGAGAGAAAGACACAAGCAGTTTATCCTGGTTCCTTTCACAACCCGGAAGTAGTCCAGTCCCCTTGTTACTTACAAGTGATTTTCCACTATAATCACAAAGATTACAATTGCTCAAGCACAAAGCAAGAGACTTCCTATGCTCTAACACAAAGTAAGAGACTTCCTATGCTCTAACACAAAGTAAGAGACTTCCTTGCTCAAACACAAAGTAAGAGACTTCCCTGCTCAAACACACAGTCTAAGACTTCCTTGCTCAAACACAAAGTGTGAGACTTCCTTGCTTAGACACACAGTCTAAGACTTTCTTGCTCAAACACAAAGTATAAGACTTCTAGTTGCTTAGACACACAGTCTAAGACTTTTAATCAAACAGAATTACAAAGAATATGTTTGAGTTGAACACTTGATATACTATCAATGGTGTTCACAAAATACAATACAGACTGAGACTCTTTCTAATTTGGCAGTTACGTTTTCCAGAAAAACAGAGTAGCAGAGTCTTAAACCTTAACCTTCTTCTTCAAATCTTCAATCCTTTATAGAGGAATAAAGAGCTGTTGAGAAGTTGCCATATCAGCAATTAGAGCCGTTGCAATTAGAAGCTTTTAGCCGACATTAATTCCTTCTGTTCTGGTATTGTGTGCGCAACACAGAAAACAGAGCATGGCAGATTTGAATTGTTTCCTTAAAACATGGAGAATGTTTTGGCCAAGGAGACAACTGTTGCATAGAGCTATTCTGATAGTACAGTACTTCACTAATCACAGTTGCAATTGTTGACTGCTATGTTTCAGACTTCATAAGCTTCTCTTCAGAAATAGTTCTTCAGAAGCTGGCATCAGACACTGTTCATCAGAAGCACTTCTTCAGAACCTGGTCTTCAGAAGCACTGTTCATCAGACGCTGTCTTCAGAAGCTGCCCTTCAGACGCACTGTTCATCAGACGCTGTCTTCAGAAGCTGGCCTTCATACGCACTGTTCATCAGACGCTGTCTTCAAAAGCTGGCCTTCAGACGCACCCTTCAGACGCTGCCTTCAGAAGCTCTTCTTCAGACGCTGATTTTCTTCAGCCTTGCAACACAAGTTCTATATTTTCCTTCTTGCTCTTAACTTGTTCTTTCATAACCATTGTTAGATATCAATCTTTAAGTATATGGTTCTGCACACTAGAATCAAGTATTAGCATATCCAATTTTCTTTTTAACACTTTGTTATCATCAAAACTCAAAAGAGAGTTGTTCATACATTTTGTTCCAACAGACTCAATTCAAACTCGCGAACAACTTAGTTGAACTCGATAGCCTGAATCCAACCAACCAAAATTGAAAGAAAAAAATTGTGAAGAACTAATGTATTTTTTTCAACTTTATATTTGAATATCAATAAAAAAAATAAGTAGCCACTAAATCCGCAGGAATCATCTATTTCATGAATTTATCAATGCCTTATAATTTGATTCCAAATGAATATGATGGAGAGATTCACGTTGTTCAAATTACACATTAAGAACTAACCCCTAACGGGTAAATAACCAAAAAACCAACCAAATACTCGAGGCTATCCAGCGTAGAAACCATAATCTAAGGTGAACATACATCCACCACAAGCACAATCAAGTGAACTCGATGTTAGGCGCAAAACCAAATTACAAAAAAGATGATGTGTGAGTGTTCCTCCTAGATCGAAATGGGTGAATGAACTTGACTGCCAACACGAAAGAGATTCTTGAACCAACAACTCACTACATTGACAACAACGAGCATCAACGACATCGAATCAACCTGAACATGGAAAAGTATTCGGATCGCGAAGCCAAAGCTCTTTTGAGCAAACAATCTGAAGCGATCACGACATGGTGCGACAACGATGAACACCATGCAACAACAACTTCTCTACAAAACCAGCAAGAACTTGAACATAACCAAATTGAAGCTTGCAACAGTACCAACACCAATAGATCAAACCCAGCAAAGACCTAAATGGTTGCAGAGATCGAAAATTGTAGAAGCAATCTCAGATCATGAAAGACCATATTGAAAGCTACGACAAACGAAATCAACATTACCACAAAATTGTACCATATCAATCACAACAAACACACCTGCCACGATCGTAAACATGTATGTGAACGAGAGACACAAAGCTAAATCCAGTTTGGTATGAACCGAACACCCAAAAATATATCGAGGGCCGAACCAGAACAGAGACTAGCTTGAGAACCCATACGTAATCGACACTGGAGATGGTGGAGACTCTGAAGGTAATCGACCTTAAAAGGTTAAAGGATGACCCCAATTGGGGTTTGATGGTGATGCGACTTTGAAGGTCGATCGCACCACCATGAAGTTGATGTTACATCACGAACAATTGATTTGGATTTTGGGTGGAAAAGATGGTGGGCAGCGGCGGTGAATGATGGTTAGGTTTAGAAAGCGAATTGAGCAAGGGGTTTAGAGAAGGGATCTTGCCCTCCGGAACATTGATTAAGGAATCCATAAATAGAAATTTTGTCTTGAAAACATAAGTTGAAAGTCTTGTCAAGAGAGTACAATTAAACAAATTAACGTATTGAAAATTTAAAAGTTGACCTATATTTGGTAATTGTTTTTGCACTTAGTTCAGATATTTTGTGATGGAAAGAGAATTTCATTTTTTAATATATAAATATTTTTTAAAAAAAAATGATTTTTGAGAAAAAGTCTATGCACAAAAATAACTAAAATATTAAAAAAAATGTTTTTTTTTTTAATTCTTAAACATAGGGGCCCAAAATCAAGAACAACAATGGAACGACGAGACTAGAGCAAGAAAGTGCAGGGGGGAGATAGATTATTAGGAGCCAAGTAGATTTTGAAAAAAAAAATACTTATATGTTCACAACCTCAAATAAATATCATTCGGGCGCATTAAAAAAATGAATCATTTGATTATTTTAAAAATACATATTATTTAATTATCTCTTCATCTATTTTTTTCATTTGTGCTTATGTCAAAATAATGTTTATTTAAGTCTTTCTCTTGATTTTGTTACTATATGAAGAGGTCAAAAGATGACAAAAGCTCGGGATAGATTCTCATTTTTTATATAATTGTGTATGATGGTTTATTTGAATAAACAACACATGGGCCCTTTTCTTAAAGTAGTTTAGTAGATAGAAATTTACCTCTTAATGTGAATAAGTGGGGTGTTTACAGTTCGAACTCTGACTCCTGCATATATTATGTTGTGACCCTACATGAGTCCTTTTTAGTTGAATTAATAGAAAGTGAGACCTACTTGATGGGAACGAGTAATTTAGGCTATAAATCTTACTTCTTTACTCCTCCACTTATATGATAAATTAAGGTTAGAATTTGGTTGTTTGTTTTCAATCCCAATCAGTAGCTAATAGCAAGAAAATTGCTATTCTCCCAAAGGGAATTGCTTATTCTCATAGAAATTACTGAAACTACCCCTACGTGACTTAAGTCACGTTCAGTAGCATCAGCGTAACTTAAGTCACGCTGAGTCAGCGTGAGTTAACTCACGCTCGATATATACCAATGTGACTTAAGTCACATAGCTTTATGGAATAAAAACAACACAACCAGAACACAAAACCACTGTGTTTTCAAAAGAGAGTGCGAATTTGGGTGAAAATAGTGCGAATTTCATCAAACCTAAGCAAATCAAGTTCAATCACAAGTAAGTGTTCTCTAACCTTTTGCATTGGCTTTTTATGGTTTAATTTTATTTTTTTTTGGATTTTAGGATTTGATTTGCATGTTAGATTTTAGGATTGTTAATGATGAATTAAGTTAGAAATTTTTCTGTGGATGTTGATTAGAGTAGGTTTGACTCAAATGTGGTAGGTTAGAGTTAGGTTATAGTTAGAAATTGTTAGATTTTATGTTGAACTCTAGGTGTTTGATAAAATGTCTCAATGCAAATTTGTTTCATTTTTGCATTGTTAATGATGAAATTAGTTAGAAATTGGATTGTTAATGTTGATTATAGTGAGTTTGAGTGCAATGTGGTAGGTTAGAGATTGAAATGACACTGCCGAAATTGAACTGTTGTTCATTAGTTAGAAATGACACAAGTCCCTACGAAAATCATTGATTTTTTGCTTTTAAAAATGTTGTGTAGATATATCTGAGAGACCGAACAGAGTGAGAGCATGACACAAAGTGCAGGGCCGAAAAGGCGTTTGTGCGCCCTCCTCCTCGAAGGAAACAGTGCGTTAGGAGCAGGAGGAGTGAGGATAGGGAGGGGACGTCGTCCCAGACGGGTGTGTCCCAGGTAGTGGACCCCACACAACATCATCAGCAGAATGAGGAGTATCAGCCTCAGTATGAGCAGCCTCAGCATCAGGAGGGTGAGGAGGTGCAGGAGGAGGCCGGACCGGAGGGTTTTCCCGAAGGCCCTACTGACATGACGCTTCTACCGAATTTCGGTAGGCACGTGGCATGCCAGCTTTGGAGCGACGCCACGGTAAGTTTAATTGTTTAATTTTATTTAATTACACGTCAATTGCTATGTTTATTTCAATTTAATTTTACGATTTAATTTTTATGTTAAAATATTTTAATTACACGTCAATTTAATTATGTGTCGATTTAATTGTTTATTTTAATTTAATTTGACGATTTAATTGTTATATTAAAATATTTTAATTAATTATGCGTCAAATTAATTATGCGTCAATTTAATTGTTTATTTTAATTTAATTTTATGATTTAACGGTTATGTTAAAATATTTTAATTATGCGTCAAATTAATTACGCCTCAATTTAAATACTCGTCAATTTAATTGTTTATTTTATTTTAATTTTACGATATAATTGTTATTTTAAAATGTTTAATTTTTATTTTAATTATTGTTTTTTACGATTAAGTTATTATGTCTTTTTTAGTTATTCAAATGTTTATATTTTTAATTGTTTGTTGTTCGTTTAATTTTTGTATTCTAGTTTCGGAGGACGCATAAGGTGACCCCTGTCTCACACGGGAAGAAGCTGAAGAGTGAGAAGCTGACAGTTCCGGGACGGGGAGCTTTATGGTTCTGACAGCAGGTGGATGCATCCGGTCTTGCCCCCTCCTTCAGACTGGGTACGAGAACATCAGCCCTGGCCTCATCACCGCCTTGTCAGAGAGATGGCATGGGGAGACCAGCAGCTTCCATCTGCCTGTTGGGGAGATGAACATCACACTAGATGATGTGGCGTGTCTTCTACACATCCCCATCATTAGTAGACTCATGGGTGACGAGGATGTATACTATGAGAGAGGTTTGGAGGTGCTGCAGAGCGAGCTGAGTTTGATAGAGGATGAGGCTATTCGTGAGGTAATAAATAGTGGGTGGGTATATTAGTATACCTAACCTGAAGATTGTGTATGACAGACTCCTGCATAGGTGTAATGAGTTGGAGGAGTCTGCTGATGAGGAGGAGGCGGTAGAGCTGGAGAGGACTAGGACTATGTGTATTAAGGCGTTTTTGTTGTTATTGGTTTGTGTCACCGTTTTCGCCAACAAGAACAGCAAAAACGTTCATTTGTTATGGTTGACTATGTTGCAAGACTTAGACACGGTGCCCGAGTGGTCCTAGGGCGGGATGACACTTGCTTTTCTTGACACCCAGCTTTCTCTTGCTATGAACCCGACCATTGTCGCCATTGGCGGTTACATGACTCTACTTGAGGTAATATTTATTTTTCTTTTCTATAGCATATTATAAATGACTTATGATATTATTGTGTCTGTTTATGCGTTTATGATGCTGAAATATTTGTTTGTATGATAATTGTGTTGATATTATTGTGTCTCTTTGTGTCTGTAGGCATGGGTTTTGGAGCACTTCCTGAAGCTTTATCCGAGGACTCTTGCTGCGGACTACGATCATCATGGATCGCGTGCTCCGGTTTCATCCACCGAGGGGCCATGCTGCTACTTCACATTACCGAGGCCTGATTAATCTAATTGTGAATGTTGATGTCATCTGGAGGTCATACGAGGATCAGCAGGACGTTACGTCTTTCCATGACATCTGCTGATACTCAGGTTGGATCATGGCCAGCAGTACAACGATGTGTCTTCACTTGTTGGAGCAGGTTCTCAGGCAATACGGCTATGTCCAGACCATCCCCAGATCTCCCGCGACCTTTGACGCTCTTAGGCAGAGGATATGGTTGTGGCCTTTCAGGATTTTCTGGTCCATGTCCTTCCACAGGTGCTTCGGGGTCGGCAGAGAGCAGAGGCTCGATAATGGAGGTATCAGGAGGGGTACATGAGTTGGTTCTACAGTGTATCTCATCCTATTATGAGCGACCATGCGCCCGTTGCTGAGTACGCAGCTCATGTCCCTCCTTACGAGGAGGTTATTGTTCAGCAGCAGTGGGCCAGACAGGTGTGTTAAAGTATCATTGGCAGGGCATCCAGTCGGAGTATCGCATTCTTCAGTGAAATTCTGGCGCAGTAAAGTCCTGATGTTGAACGTAATGCGAAGTACACAGTTTCAACGTTGAGCTACTAATCAATACAAATAACAAGGAAAGAAATAACAGACAGAAAATAAAAGGCACAAGATATTTGTTAACCCAGTTCGGTGATAAACACACCTACATCTGGAGGCTACCAAGCCAGGAAGGAAATCCACTATAATAGTATCAATTCAAAGTCCTATGTGAACAACCTCCGGTTCACCACCTTCTCACTTAATCACTACCCGTGGTATTTCTACCTAGGAACTCCTAGATATGAGACCCCTCTCACTTCCCCTCAAACAATCACTGCCGCAGTGATCTTAGACTCAAATAACGATCAAAGACGGAGACACACTCCAAACACACAAAAGTCACTCTTGCTTAAAAGCTTCAAGTGATCTACAATTACTACTCAATAAACACAGTCCTAAGCTTGCATCAAGGTGACACAAGAAAGGCTCACAATTAACAGACTTGAAACCTAAGAATACTCTTTCAATGATGGCTTCAGTTTCAGTTGTTATCTTCAATAGAGGCGTCTTCTATTTATAGCCTTCAACAGCAAAAAATATTTGAACCAAATATTCTTCAAGGATATATTTCCAAAATTCTTCTTTATAAATATATTTCAAAATAAAATCTTTCTTCAGGCTAAAACCCATATTTGTATCAATTATTCTTTTCAGAAATATATTGACACAGATATTCTTCAGAAATATATTTTCCAAAGATCTCTTTGAAAATATATTCACAAATAAAAATATCCAATCTGAAAAATATATCTTACGAAAATATCTTTCTTCTGGAAACACATGCAGCTTGGAGAACAAGTAACATGGATGAATTCTTCAATCAAATCTTCAAAGATCAGGTGAGATAATAAACAGCTCCAAGGCACGAAAACAAGGGTACAGAAAGATGTTTCTTAAGGTACTTCTGAAGAAGTGCTTCTGAAGGTTCAGCTTCTGAAGGTTCAACTTCTGAAGTTCAGCTTCTGAAGTTCAGCTTCTGAAGGTTCAGGTTCTGAAGTTCAGCTTCTGAAGGTTCAGCTTCTGAAGACCCAGCTTCTGAAGACTCAGCTTCTGAGGTTCTGCGTCTGAAGACTCAGCTTCTGAGGTTCTGCTTCTGAAGAGGAACATCTTGATTGTATATTTGATTTTAGCAAAAATGAAGCCAACAACCAAATATCCAACTGTCGCGGTGATTTTCGAAGATCAAGCTATTGATTAGTGTTGACTCACTAATTTTATTTCACGACTGAACTTTTAATTTTTCAAAAGAAAATGGGAAAAAGTTCTGAATTACCACATTTTTAAAGATTTAGGGTTCGGGGGTTAGTTACGTTTAGGGAAGGTGTTAGCACCCTAAACGTTCGTAGTACTCTACGAGAACCTCTTGATTTTATTTATTTATTTTGGCTATAACTTGCTTATTTTTTTAAAAGGAAAGAAGGAATTAGAATAGTGAGAAAAAATGTTTTTTTTTTTTTTTTATGATTTGGAAGGACAAGGTCCTTAGCCTATGTACCCGTGAAGGATCAAAACCTCGTAGTTCGGGGTAAAAATGCCGATTGATTTGTTTTTGTGTTTTTTAGTTTTTGAAAAGGTTTTAAAGATAAAATAAGGTCAAGTGGCAAAATAAGATTGGTTTGTATTTTTTAATTTTTGAAAATGATTTAAATGTTATTAAAATGGATTAATGGTTATTTAAAGAAAATAAAAGAGAAAAAGGGACACTTGATTGAAAATCAGGGTTTGTTTAGAAAAAAAAAGATTTGTTTGTGATTTTTGACTTATTTGCATTTTTTTTCGATAATAAACCAAGACTAAAAAACATAACTAAAAAGCTAAACGCGAGGAAATTCCGTGGTGACGTTGGATCACCACGAAACCCTTTTGAAATTAAACTAACCTAATATTTTTTGTATTTTTTCGTAAAGCAAATTAAATAAAAAAGAAATAAAAGACATAAAGCGGAATAAATAAAGTGAGTGTCAGTGCAAATTCTCATTTATATTTACATTGATCCTAAATACATTCTAATAAAATGGAATAAAAATGACAAAATAATAAATAAAAATTACAAATGCACTAAAAATAAGTAAATATGCTAAGAATAAAAATAAAATGAAAAATGCATGAAATAGAAGGAAAATAAAAAAATTAAAATGCATGATGTGTTAAAAATTAAAGGCAATAAAATGCATTACAATAAATAAAAACTAAAAAAATAAATGCAAGAAATGAAAGGAAATAGAAAGAGAAATAAGAAGAAAAGGAAGGGGGTGCAGGGAGCAAAAAAGGAGGTGCGAATAGCAATCAGGAAGAGTGGAGGGGGAAGAAACTGGGCCTATGCTGGGCTTAAGGGTTGGGTCGGTTATAAATGGTTTTTCTGGACAATTTTCTTTCATTTCCCACTTCCTCTTCTCTCTCTACTCCCTCTCTCTAACCGAAAATGCTCTAATCCCCCTCTACTTCTCAGTCGCCGGAAAAACTTTCCGGCGCGGTGGTTGGCCGGCGGCGCCACCGCGCCGGAGCGATCTTTGCTTCTTTTTTAAAAAAGGTTGCATTTTTAAAATCCCTTTTTCCTACCTTTTAAGGACTGTGTTGCTTGCTTTTGGTTCGGCTTTGGGATTGTTGGGAGTGGGGAGGAAGTGGCTGCGACCGTGGGTGTGATTTGGTTATGTGTGGTTATGTGGGTTTGTGGGCATGGTTGTGAGGAGTGTGGTGGTGGTATGGGGCTGTGACCGTGGGTGTGGGCGTGGTTGTGAGGAGTGTGGTGGTGGTATGGGGCTGTGACCGTGAGTGTGGGGCTGTGGCCGTGGGTTGTGTGTGTGGTTGAGTGGGTGAGGGGTGTTGTGTGCGTGGTTGAGTGGTTGTGTAGAGGGGCCGTGAGTGGTGGTTGTGGTTTGTGGTTAGGATTTGTATGCTTGGTTGTGCGGGTTGTGGGAGAGGCCGTGAGTGGTGGTTGTGGTGGTTTGTGGTTGAGTGGGAGTGGTGATGGGGCTGTGTTTGTATGGTGGTGGTTGTGGGTAGGCCGTGTGTGGCTGGATTGGGGTTGTGTCGTAAGTGATTGTTGTGATGGTTTGACCGATTTAGTTTGGAGGTCAAGGGGTGAGGTGGTCGTATGGGTGATGGGTGGTTTGGACAGTTTTCAAGTGTTTCGCTTCAGATTACTGATTGCGTGTTTTGGATTTTTTTGTGACTGAATTCTGAATTGGCTGCCCCTTGCTACTGTTGACTGACTCTAATATATACACTAACTTGCCATCACTGTCCATAAAGGACAATGAATGGCAGCTTAAATGACAAATTAAAACAAAATAAATATTAACAAAGTCTCCTCTACAAAAAGGTCAGATGTTTAAAAAAGGTAAGTGAATAAAAAGGAAGAAAAAAATAAATAAAAATGCTAAATAAAATAACAATAAAAATATTTAAAAGAATAAAAATAAAAATAAAAAATAATAATAAAAACAAAAAGACGGACCCGGACGAAATTAAAAAAAAAGAGGTATTTTAAAATACCTCTCTGTCGAAATTTCGTCTGAGACGACGAAAAATTCCGGACCAAAAAGACGAGTAAAAAAGAAATTTTAGGTCAAAAATTGGGGTATGACACCAACAATCTCCCCCTTTGGCAAATTTTTGGCTAAAATCAATCTGAGATCAGAGAGATATCACAAGGCAAATTCTTCACTCATCATAAGTACGCAACCAACCATGAAGAACTTAAACGTAGCAACCAAACAGCAACAGAGTCAGCAACGGAACATAACAAACAAAATCCTAACAACAAGAGATATACTACGTTTCCACACATATACTCCCCCTGAAACATGTCATTCAGGAACAAATGAAGCACTCCCCCTGAAACATACACTTCAGCTCCTGAAAAACTATATTGATTCTGAACTACTGTAGTGCTTCTGAACTTCTGTAGACTACTGTAGTGCTTCTGAACTACTGTAGTGCTCTGTATTGCTTCTGAAATACTTATCTCCCTCTTTTTAGCCAAATAATTTCAAAGCAAACCACTCAGACACACATAGGAATAGTAACCACATCTGAACATAATACTTCTGAGCATTAACATATTTGAACCTCAAAATTTCAACCACATCAGGTTGAGGATTCTCAGGTAACTCAACCATATAAGAATCAGTTTGGGGGATCTCAGAACTAGTTTCAACACATTCACAAAAGTAATAAAAGCTTCAGTAACATCAAGATTTATATCCACAGAATCAAAAGGGCTTGTGGTAACAGCAACTGGTACAGGTGAAACAACAGGAGAACTCACATTTACAGCAGTCTTCAGAATGAGAATGATTTCCCTTATTTCTCGTGCAACTCTAGTTATAGTAAATAGAAAGAATTTGTTTGCACGTTTCAACACTTGTAATTGTTATAGATTCTCATATAAGCAACTACTTGCCCAGTCTGCATCACAACACCATTATCATCTTTGATTATCTTCACATGTTCTGCATCAGATGTTCTCTTATGTCTTGCATTCATAAGAGCAAAATTCTTCACCCTACTCTTGTCAATTTCACCTTTGTTGTACCCATGAGATACTAAGCGGGCTTTGTTCCTAGTTACATTACCACCTTCAACAGACTTATTCTTATAGATCCATTTAGTACCAAAGCCATTCACACCTTCAGGTCTAGAAACCAATTTCCAACCTTCATTCTTCTTCAACTGACCAAGTTGCTCTTGCATAGAATTTGTCAAGAACTCATCAGTCAAGGCTTCTTTAATGTTCTTTGGTTTGAATTTAGAATCAAAACAAGAATTGGAACTCACATCTCTGGATCTGTTGGTAATTTCTTCATTCAGATTCCCTATGATCAGATCCTTATGATGATCCTTTTGGAATGTAATATTTGGACCTTTGCTGTCTTAAACAATCTTGAGTTTCGGTAATCCTCTGATAGCTTCCACATAAATGGCTTTCTTCATTCCTCTTAGGTTTAAATGACCAAGCTTCTGGTGCCACAGTTTAACCTCTTCTTCTTTACTCACAAGGCATGTATTCAAGTGTGCTTCTCCTTGAGATACCCATAAGTAACAGTTATCTTTAGATCTATTACCTCTCATTAGCACTTCACTTTTCCCATCAGTTACCAGACATTCACTCTTGTTGAAGTTCACTTCCATCCCTTGATCACACAGCTGGCTTATGCTAATCAAATTTGCAGTTAGCCCTTTTACTAACAGCACATTGTCTAACCTTGGCAATCCATTACGAATCAAGTCTCCAATACCAAGAATTTCTCCTTTAGCTCCATCACCAAAAGTCACATAGCTACCAGTGTAGGGTCTTATATTTTCAAGAAATTTGCTAACTCCAGTCATGTGTCTAGAACATCATCTGTCAAAGTACTAGTCTTCCCTAGAGGAGGCTCTCAAAGATATGAGCTATGAGGCCAAGACTTTCACACATTGGTCTCCATTCCCTTGTGATTCTGTTTACAATGGGTTCCACTTTTCTTTGCTGAAAGTGCTTGGGGTATCCATACAACTTGAAACAGAATGGCTTTATGTGCCCCTTTCTACCACAGTAATGACATATCCAAGGACGAGATGCCCTCCTGCTCTTAGATCCCTGAGGTTCGTTCTGATGTTCCAATTTAGGTTTTCCCATCATTGGATCATATGTTCCAACAGCTGCAAAGAACCTTTTAGCTGGATTTTGTTGTTTGTTGTTCAAGGTCTTATAATCAAACCCTATTCCTTTTGGTTTCCCTTGGTTCTGACTCTCCAATATCTCTTCTAGCATGAGTACCAGTGTTCATCATTCTGACCTGCTTCTTTAAGTGTTGAAGTTGGGAGTTTAGTTGAGTTACCTCATCATTGAGATCAGAAATTTTTGCTAAATGATCACTTCTTTCAGCATGTAGTTGACTGATAGTCTTCTTCTGATTTTCTAATAACTTGCAAACTTCCTCACTCCTAGTTACAGATCTTTGTAAGAGTTAGCCAGTTCTTCATAAGACAATTCTTCATCACTGGATTCAGTATCAGATGGTGCTTCAGAACCTGATGGTGCTTCTGAAGCCTAAACTTCATTATCAAACATGCATCTATCAGTTAAAGCAGTGACATGCTTAGCAGACTCATTCTCCACTTCTCCTTCTGAGTCATCTTCATCTGACCAAGAAACAGCCAAACTTTTCTTCTGTCTCTTGAGGTATGTGGCACATTCTGTTCTAATGTGACCATATCCTTCACACTCATGACACTGAACTCCTTTTGATTGATTGCTCTTCTCATCAGTTCTTGTCTTCTTCAAATCATTTTGTTGCTTACTGATGTTGAACCTCAAGTTCTGACCATTTGGCTTGGGTCTCCTGTCAGCACGATTCAGAATCTTGTTAAACTGTCTTCCAAGCAACACAAGAGCTTCTGATATGCTTTCATCATCCTCATTATTTCCTTGTTGTTCCTCAGCATCAGCACTTGCTATAAAAGCAACACCTTTCCCATTCTTATCAGTTCGGTTATTACAGGCTATCTCAAAATTCTATAAGGATCCTATCAATTCCCCAACCTTCATACTGGAGATGTCTTGTGCTTCCTCAATGGCAGTCACCTTCATGTCAAATCTATTAGGTAGAGACCTGAGTATTTTTCTCACCAGTTTCTCATCAGACATTCTTTCTCCAAGAGAATCAAATGAGTTAGCTATGTCCAGAACGTTCATATAGAAGTCTTGTATGTTCTCATCCTCCAACATTTTGAGATTTTCAAACTTGGTGGTGAGAAGTTGAAGTCTGGACATTTTTACCTTGGATGTGCCTTCATGTGTAGTTTTGAGAATCTCCCAAGCATCCTTAGCTACAGTGCACTGCTTGATCAGTCTGAACATATTCTTGTCCACTCCATTGAATAACGCATTCAAGGCCTTGGAGTTTCCAAGAGCTAATTCATCTTCTTCCTTGGACCACTCTTCTTCTGGTTTCAGATCAACTGTCTTTTTTCCATCTTTGTCAAACACAACAGGATGTTCTCAACCCTTCAGAACTGCTTTCCAGGTCTTACTATCTATAGATTTAAGGAAAGCACTCATGCGAGATTTCCAATAGTCATAGTTGGAACCATCCAACAGAGGTGGTATGTTCACAAATCCTCCTTCCTTGTCCATTCTGCCATAAAATAACTTCCCAGGAGCTCACCCTAAAATAGGCAGGGTGCCTGCTCTGATGCCAATTGAAATTCTGGCGCAGTAAAGTCCTGATGTTGAACGTAATGCGAAGTACACAGTTTCAACGTTGAGCTACTGATCAATACAAATAACAATGAAAGAAATAACAGACAGAAAGTAAAAGGCACAAGATGTTTGTTAACCCAGTTCGGTGATAAACACACCTACATCTGGAGCTACCAAGCCAGGAAGGAAATTCACTATAATAGTATCAATTCAAAGTCCTATGTGAACAACCTCCGGTTCACCGCCTTCTCACTTAATCACTACCCGTGGTATTTCTACCTAGGAACTCCTAGATATGAGACCCCTCTCACTTCCCCTCAAACAATCACTGCCGCAGTGATCTTAGACTCAAATAACGATCAAAGACGGAGACACACTCCAAACACACAAAAGTCACTCTTGCTTAAAAGCTTCAAGTGATCTATAATTACAACTCAATAAACACAGTCCTAAGCTTGCATCAAGGTGACACAAGAAAGGCTCACAATTAACATACTTGAAACCTAAGAATACTCTTTCAATGATGGCTTCAGTTTCAGTTGTTATCTTCAATAGAGGCGTCTTCTATTTATAGCCTTCAGCAGCAACAAATATTCGAACCAAATATTCTTCAAGGATATATTTCCAAAATTCTTCTTTAGAAATATATTTCAAAATAAAATCTTTCTTCAGGCTAAAACCCATATTTGTATCAATTATTCTTTTCAGAAATATATTGACACAAATATTCTTCAGAAATATATTTTCCAAAGATCTCTTTGAAAATATATTCACAAATAAAAATATCCAATCTAAAAAATATATCTTACGAAAATATCTTTCTTCTGGAAACACATGCAGCTTGGAGAACAAGTAACATGGATGAATTCTTCAATCAAATCTTCAAAAGATCAGGTGAGATAATAAACAACTCCAAGGCACGAAAACAAGGGTACAGAAAGATGCTTCTGAAGAAGTACTTCTGAAGGTTCAGCTTCTGAAGTTCTACTTATGAAGTTCTGCTTCTGAAGGTTCAGCTTCTGAAGTTCAGCTTCTGAAGACCCAGCTTCTGAGGTTCTGCGTCTGAAGACTCAACTTCTGAGGTTCTGCTTCTAAAGACGAACATCTTGCTTGTATATTTGATTTTAGCAAAAATGAAGCCAACAACCAAATATCCAACAATCTCCCCCTTTGGCAAATTTTTGGCTAAAATCAATCTGAGATCAGAGAGATATCACAAGGCAAATTCTTCACTCATCATAAGTACGCACCCAACCATGAAGAACTTAAACGACCAAACAGCAACAGAGTCAGCAGCGGAACATAACAAACAAAATCCTAACAACAAGAGATATACTCGTTTCCACACATATACTCCCCCTGAAACATGTCATTCAGGAACAAATGAAGCACTCCCCCTGAAACATACACTTCAGCTCCTGAAAAACTGTATTGATTCTGAACTATTGTAGTGCTTCTTGTTGAGTCTTTTGGTGTTGGCTGCATGTTTTGGCAAAACCAATGTATTGAATAGAAGCATCTCCATATTTGAAACATTTCTTCAGTTGCAAGTTTTGTGTTTTGAAGCCATTCAGAAGCTGAAAATGTCATCAGAAGCTGAATGCACTGTAGCACTTCAGAAGCTGAATTCAGGTTCTGATGCCAGCGTTGACTTATGTTGACTTCATCAGAAGCTGGTTATTTTCAAGGTTTTTCTATGCAAATCTTTGCAAGATTTATTGAAGATTTATCCACGCATATGGCTTCTAGAATGTTGATTTATTTGGAGAAGATTTTATTGAAGATTTGGTTCAAAGATATGAAATTCATATTTTCCTGTTATAATCTTTAAAAGATTCAGTACAGTTTTATTTGTTACATTATTGGACCAATCTTATTTCAGTAACAAATCAAATCAGAAAGATTAGTTTGTTATTTTATTCTGCAAGACTGAAGGCTATAAATAGAGGAGGGCTGCTGCTATTCAAGGCACGATTTATAGAGTTTAAGATCAGAAAATTGAGTCTTAGTATTTTATGCTTTTAGCTTTATTGTGCACCACTCAGTTTGAGTTGGTTTAGAGTTTTATAGAGTTGTAATTCATTCTAAGCCTTTAGGTACGAATGAAGTCTTTGTGTTTTTGAAGTTTTCTGAAAAACAGAGTGTCTTTGATTAAGGGTTTCAGTAACTGGGTTTAGTTACTTGAATAGGAAGATAGTGGATTCTATTACTCAGAGTTGGGTAGAAGTCTTACTAGGTGGAGGTTAATTGCTTGGGATAAGAACTGGGAGTCAGTGTCTGAGTCTTAAGGATTAAATCCAATAGTGGATTTCCTTCCTGGATTGGTATCCCCCAGAGTAGGAGGTGTTTACTCCGAACTGGGTTAACAAACCTCTGTGCCTTTTACTTTCCTGCACTTTATTTTGCTGCTCTTGTATTGTGTTTACTTGTGCTCTGTTTTGCGATCTATTGTGCCCTGCATATTGTTCAGAACCTGTTTGGTTCAGAACCTGGTATTCTCTTGTTTTGCCTGGCCAGAATTTCAATTGGCATCAGAGCAGGCACCCTGCCTGTATTTTGGGTGAGATCCAGAGGGATTAATTTCTGGTAAGCATGGATAGAGAAGGAGGCTATGTCAATAGACCACCCCTACTAGATGGCACAAACTATGAGTATTGGAAGTCAAGGATGTGTGCTTTTCTAAAGTCTATTGACAGCAGGACTTGGAAAGCTGTGATTAAAGGCTGGGATCATCCTGTGTATACAGACAAAGATGGTAACAAGACTGAGGTTCTGAAGCCTGAGGAGGAATGGACCAAAACTGAAGATGATCTGTCACTGGGAAATTCAAAAGCTTTGAATGCTATCTTTAATGGTGTTGATCAGAACATGTTCAGACTTATCAAACAATGTACTGTGGCTAAGGATGCTTGGGAAATTCTGAAGACCACTCATGAAGGAACTTCTAAGGTAAAGATGTCCAGATTGCAGCTGCTGACCACCAAATTTGAGAACCTGAAGATGAAGGAAGATGAATCCATTCAGGATTTTTACATGAATGTGCTGGATATGGCAAATTCATTTGACTCTCTTGGTGAAAAGATGTCTGATGAGAAGTTAGTCAGAAAAATCCTCAGGTCCCTGCCCAGAAGGTTTGATATGAAGGTAACAGCAATTGAAGAGGCCCATGATATTTCAACTATGAAGCTTGAGGAGCTGATTGGGTCATTGCTCAACTTTGAAACTGCCTTTTGTAAACAGACTGAGAAGAAAGGAAAAGGTGTAGCTTTTAGTGTGAATTCTGAAGCTGATGATCAACAAGAGTCTGAAGAGGATGACTTATCAGAAGCTCTTGTGTTGCTGGGAAAACAATTCAACAAGATTCTGAAGAATGTTAACAGAAAAGCCAAAGCCAAAGGTCAGAACTTCAGATTCAATAACAAGAAGCAACAAACTGATGAGAAAAAGACCAAGTCTGAGGAGAAAAGTAATCAAGCTAAAGGTGTGCAGTGCTATGAGTGTGAGGGTTTTGGACATATCAAATCTGAATGTCCTACTTTCCTGAAGAAACAGAAGAAGAGCCTAGCTGTTGCATGGTCTGATGATGGTTCTGAAGATGATGATGTTAGTGATTCTGATATGTGTGATACTGGTCTGGTAGTGAGGTCAGGAGCTATCTTGAAGGAGGAAGCTGTTTTAGAGTCTGAGACTTTTTCAGAATCTGACTCAGAGTCTGAAGCCTCATCTGTGTCTGAGGCTGCTAAAACCTCATATGATGAACTAGCTGATAACTACAAGAAGCTGTATACCAGAAGTGCTGAGGTCTGCAAACAAGTTTTGGATCAGAAGGAGACTATTCTACAACTGGAGGCTGAAAAAGGTGAACTGTTAGTGCAGAATTCAGATTTAAAAGAAGAAGTGAATCAACTGAACTCCCAACTTGATCAATTGAAGAAGCAAGTGAAGATGTTGAACTCTGCTACTGATAAGTTGGAGGACATTTTGGGGAATCAGCAACAAGGAAAAACTGGCTTAGGTTTTGTTGATCAGACTCAGATTCCTAAACAGATGAGTTTTGTTCCTGCTACTCAAACTCATGATTCTATGGCTGGAACATCAAAGAAGAGACCTCAGAAGCGAGCCCAGATGCAAGGTCAAAAGCATATTCAGATGAGACCTCAAAAACTAGCTCAGAAGAGACCTCAGATGCAAGGTCAGAAGCATGTTCAGATGCTACCTCAGAAGCAACCCCAGAAGTACAACAGAAGAAGGAGGAATCATACATGGACCTGTCATCATTGTGGTAAGAAGGGACATATCAAACCTTTTTGCTTTAAACTGTATGGCTATCCTGAACACTGTCAATATAGAAGAGTGCAACCAGCTGCACCCAGACACAGTGTTCAAAAGGTGTGGAAACCTAAGGTTCAGAATGTAGGCCTGATTGCTCATACTTCATTAAGAGCCACCTCAAAAGAAGACTGGTATTTTGATAGTGGGTGTTCAAGGCACATGACTGGTGTGAAGAAGCTACTGAGCAATATCAGATCAGACTCCAGAAGTTATGTGACATTTGGAGATGGTGTAAAAGGTCAGATTCTGGGAATTGGTGATTTGATCAGAGAAGGTCTGCCCAAACTTAATGATGTGCTACTGGTGGAAGGATTAACCTCTAATCTGATCAGTATTAGCCAGCTATGTGATCAGGATTTAAAAGTGAATTTCAACAAGCAGGAGTGTATTGTTACTGATCAGGATGGTAAAATTCAGATGAGGGGCTGCAGATCCAAAGACAACTGTTATTTGTGGGTTTCTGAAGAAGAAAGAAGTCTGACTTCTTGTCTTATGAGCTCAGAAGAGGAAGTCAAACTCTGGCACCAGAAATTGGGACATCTGAATCTGAAAGGCATGAAGAAAATCCTAAGTACTGAAGCTATCAGAGGTGTGCCTAATCTGAAGATCAATGAGGACAGTGTTTGTGGTGATTGTCAGATTGGTAAACAAACAAGAAAGTCTCATCCCAGATTAGTTCACCAGGTAACTACCAAAGTACTAGAACTTGTTCATATGGATTTAATGGGGCCTATGCAAGTAGAAAGTATTGGAGGAAAAAGATATGCCTTTGTAATGGTAGATGACTACTCAAGATATACTTGGGTCAGCTTTGTTAGAGAAAAGTCTGACACTTTTGAAGTTTTCAAAGAGATGTGCATTCAACTACAAAGAGAAAAGGACTGTGGCATAGTCAGAATCCGAAGTGATCATGGCAAAGAATTTGAAAACAAGAGTTTTTCAGAATTCTGTGCTTCTGAAGGTATAAAACATGAGTTTTCTGCACCTATCACACCTCAGCAAAATGGTGTAGTTGAAAGGAAGAACATGACTTTAGCAGAATGTGCAAGGGTTATGCTGCATGCTAAGAAGCTGCCATATATGTTTTGGGCTGAAGCAATAAACACAGCATGTTACATACACAATAGAGTCACTTTGAAGAAGGGTACTACATCAACGTTGTATGAATTGTGGAAAGGGAGAAAGCCTACAGTCAAATATTTCCATGTTTTTGGGAGCAGATGCTACATTTTGGCTGACAGGGAAAATAGAAGAAAACTGGATCCTAAGTCTGATGAGGGTATATTTTTGGGATATTCAGTGAACAGCAGAGCTTATAGGGTGTTTAATTCCAGAACCAAGGTTGTAATGGAGTCCATAAATGTGGTTATTGATGATTTGTCTGCTGAGAATGAAAAGAATGAGCCTGAAGTTGTTCCAGAGTCTGAAGCCTCAGAAGAACAAACTTCAGAAGCAGAAAAGCATTCAGAGTCTGAAGAAGCAGAAGATCAACCAGATCAAGTTCCAAATGGTAAAGGGCCATCAATTAGAGTTCAGAAGGATCATCCTAAAGACTTAATCATTGGAAGCTTAGATCAAGGTGTCAGAACCAGGAGATCAGATGCTGCTGCTACTGATTCATGCTTTGTGTCAAAGCTTGAGCCTAAAAATGTGAAAGAAGCCCTAACTGATGAATTTTGGATTGAAGCAATGCAAGATGAGTTGAATCAATTCAAAAGGAGTGAAGTGTGGGATCTAGTTCCAAGACCTGAAGGGCTGAATGTGATTGGGACTAAGTGGATATTCAAGAATAAAACAGATGAAAATGGTACTGTAGTCAGAAACAAGGCAAGGTTGGTTGCTCAGGGTTATACTCAAGTTGAAGGACTTGATTTTGATGAGACCTTTGCCCCTGTGGCCAGACTGGAGTCCATAAGACTATTGTTGGGTGTATCCTGCATTCTCAAGTTCAAATAGTTCCAGATGGATGTGAAGAGTGCATTTCTGAATGGATATTTGCAAGAAGAGGTATATGTTGAACAGCCTAAAGGTTTTGTGGATCCTAAGTTTCCAGAACATGTTTACAAGTTAAAGAAGGCTTTATATGGATTGAAGCAAGCACCAAGGGCATGGTATGACAGGCTAACTCAGTTTCTTGTGGCTCAAGGATACAGAAAAGGAGGTTCTGATAAAACTTTGTTTGTGAAAGATGAAAATGGGAGCCTGATGATTGCTCAGATTTATGTGGATGATATAGTGTTTGGAGGAATGTCTCAGAAGATGGTCAAACTGTTTGTTCAGCAAATGCAATCAGAATTTGAAATGAGTTTGGTTGGTGAGCTGACATATTTTCTTGGATTACAAGTCAAGCAAATGGAAGATACAATCTTCATTTCTCAGAGTAAATATGCCAAGAACATTGTGAAAAAGTTTGGTATGGAATCAGCTGCTCATAAGAAGACACCAGCTGCTACTCATCTGAAGTTGAACAAAGATGAACATGGAGTTTCAGTTGATCAAAGTCAGTACAGAAGCATGATAGGGAGCTTATTGTATTTAACTGCAAGCAGACCTGATATCACTTATGCTGTTGGAGTATGTGCAAGATACCAAGCTGATCCTAAGATGAGTCATCTGACACAAGTTAAAAGGATCCTGAAGTATGTGAACAGCACAAGTGACTATGGAATCATGTACTCACATAGTTCAAGTTCTGAACTGATGGGGTTTTGTGATGCTGACTGGGCTGGAAGTGCTGATGACAGAAAGAGTACCTCAGGAGGTTGTTTCTTCTTAGGAAATAACTTGATTTCATGGTTCAGCAAGAAACAGAACTGTGTGTCATTGTCAACTGCTGAGGCTGAGTATATTGCTGCTGGAAGTAGTTGCTCACAATTGGTGTGGATGAAGCAGATGCTGGAGGAGTACAACATTGAACAAGGAACTATGACACTGTTTTGTGACAATTTGAGTGCCATCAACATCTCTAAGAATCCAATTCAGCACAGCAGAACCAAACACATAGACATCAGACATCATTTTATCAGAAACCTTGTGGAGGACAAGATTGTTCAGCTGGAACATGTAGCTACTGAAGAACAAGTTGCTGACATTTTCACAAAGGCCTTAGATGCTAAGCAGTTTGAAAACTTAAGGAGCAGGTTAGGTGTGTGTCTACATGAAGACTTATAGCAATTAATGCAAACTGGATGTGAGGAAGATAGAGTACCTGCCAGTTGTGCTTATGCTGAGTGTGATCCTGTGTCTGAATCTGATAGCTTTTCCAGGATCTGTGTTACTTGTTTTGTTTTTATTCCCTATATGAAGACTATGTTTTGTCAAAATTTTGTGGCTAAAAAGGGGGAGAAAATCTTATGTAATGTGTTGGGTCTGTTACCAAGTGTTGCTGCTCAGAGAATTAGTTCAAATTCAGCTTTCAGTGTTGTTCAGGAGTTATTTGTGAAGCTCAGAGTTCAGAACAAATATAACAAGAGCTGTCAAGATGTTATTGAGGGGGAGTATGCGCTCAGGGGGAGTACAAGATTGTTATGGTCCTGAAGAACAAATGTATGCAGCTCCTGAAGTGTTGGCTCTGATATGCTCTGATACCATAAATTCAGAGGTAAGGGGGAGTTTGATGTATGCTGAGTGTATGCTGAGTTGCAGGGGGAGTATGTGTGATGATTAGGAGTTGATTAGTAGCTCTGATACCTTGGAGTAGCTCTGATACCATGTTCAAGTGTGTTAGTGTGCTTCAGGAGATCAGAAGCATAGCTCAGAAAAGTGTTTTATCCGCTGCTTATGTTTATGCTATGATATATTATTGTGGAGTTCTTCATTGCTGAGTTGATTATAAGGGAGATTGAAGAACTTGGATGGTTTTAGCCAAAAATTTGCCAAAGGGGGAGATTGTTGAGTCTTTTGGTGTTGGCTGCATGTTTTGGCAAAACCAATGTATTGAATAGAAGCATCTCCATATTTGAAACATTTCTTCAGTTGCAAGTTTTGTGTTTTGAAGCCATTCAGAAGCTGAAAATGTCATCAGAAGCTGAATGCACTGTAGCACTTCAGAAGCTGAATTCAGGTTCTGATGCCAGCGTTGACTTATGTTGACTTCATCAGAAGCTGGTTATTTTCAAGGTTTTTCTATGCAAATCTTTGCAAGATTTATTGAAGATTTATCCACGCATATGGCTTCTAGAATGTTGATTTATTTGGAGAAGATTTTATTGAAGATTTGGTTCAAAGATATGAAATTCATATTTTCCTGTTATAATCTTTAAAAGATTCAGTACAGTTTTATTTGTTACATTATTGGACCAATCTTATTTCAGTAACAAATCAAATCAGAAAGATTAGTTTGTTATTTTATTCTGCAAGACTGAAGGCTATAAATAGAGGAGGGCTGCTGCTATTCAAGGCACGATTTATAGAGTTTAAGATCAGAAAATTGAGTCTTAGTATTTTATGCTTTTAGCTTTATTGTGCACCACTCAGTTTGAGTTGGTTTAGAGTTTTATAGAGTTGTAATTCATTCTAAGCCTTTAGGTACGAATGAAGTCTTTGTGTTTTTGAAGTTTTCTGAAAAACAGAGTGTCTTTGATTAAGGGTTTCAGTAACTGGGTTTAGTTACTTGAATAGGAAGATAGTGGATTCTATTACTCAGAGTTGGGTAGAAGTCTTACTAGGTGGAGGTTAATTGCTTGGGATAAGAACTGGGAGTCAGTGTCTGAGTCTTAAGGATTAAATCCAATAGTGGATTTCCTTCCTGGATTGGTATCCCCCAGAGTAGGAGGTGTTTACTCCGAACTGGGTTAACAAACCTCTGTGCCTTTTACTTTCCTGCACTTTATTTTGCTGCTCTTGTATTGTGTTTACTTGTGCTCTGTTTTGCGATCTATTGTGCCCTGCATATTGTTCAGAACCTGTTTGGTTCAGAACCTGGTATTCTCTTGTTTTGCCTGGCCAGAATTTCACTTCTGAACTACTGTAGACTACTGTAGTGCTTCTGAACTACTGTAGTGCTCTGTATTGCTTCTGAACTACTGTAGTGCTCTGTATTGCTTCTGAAATACTTATCTCCCCCTTTTAGCCAAATAATTTCAAAGCAAACCACTCAGACACACATAGGAATAGTTACCACATCTGAACATAATACTTCTGAGCATTAACATATTTGAACCTCAAAATTTCAACCACATCAGGTTGAGGATTCTCAGGTAACTCAACCATATCAGAATCAGTTTGGGGGATCTCAGAACTGGTTTCAACACATTCAGAAAAGTAATAAAAGCTTTAGTAACATCAGGATTTATATCCACAAAATCAAAAGGGCTTGTGGTAACAGCAACTGGTACAGGTGAAACAACAGGAGAACTCACATTTACAGCAGTCTTCAGAATGAGAATGATTTTCCTTATTTCTCGTGCAACTCTAGTTATAGTAAATAGAAAGAATTTGTTTGCACGTTTCAACACCTGTAATTGTTATAGATTCTCATATAAGCAACTACTTGCCCAGTCTGCATCACAACACCATTGATCAATATCAACACCATTATCCTCTTTGATTATCTTCACATGTGCTGCATCAGATGTTCTCTTATGTCTTGCATTCATAAGAGCAAAATTCTTCACCCTACTTTTGTCAATTTCACCTTTGTTGTACCCATGAGATACTAAGAGGGCCTTGTTCCTAGTTACATTACCACCTTCAACAGACTTATTCTTATAGATCCATTTAGTACCAAAGCCATTCACACCTTCAGGTCTAGAAACCAATTTCCAACCTTTATTCTTCTTCAACTGACCAAGTTCCTCTTGCATAGAATTTGTCAAGAACTCATCAGTCAAGGCTTCTTTAATGTTCTTTGGTTTGAATTTAGAATCAAAACAAGAATTGGAACCCATATCTCTGGATCTGTTGGTAATTTCTTCATTCAGATTCCCTATGATCAGATCCTTATGATGATCCTTTTGGAATGTAATATTTGGACCTTTGTTGTCTTAAACAATCTTGAGTTTCGGTAATCCTATGATAGCTTCCACATAAATGGCTTTCTTCATTCCTCTTAGGTTTAATTGACCAAGCTTCTGGTGCCACAGTTTAACCTCTTCTTCTTTACTCACAAGGCATGTAGTCAAGTGTGCTTCTTCTTAAGATACCCATAAGTAACAGTTATCCTTAGATCTATTACCTCTCATTAGCACTTCACTTTTCCCATCAGTTACCAGACATTCAGTCTTGTTGAAGTTCACTTTCATCCCTTGATCACACAGCTGGCTTATGCTAATCAAATTTGCTGTTAGCCCTTTTACTAACAGCACATTGTCTAACCTTGGCAATCCATTACGAATCAAGTCTCCAATACCAAGAATTTCTCCTCTAGCTCCATCACCAAAAGTCACATAGCTACTGGTGTAGGGTCTTATATTTTCAAGAAATTTTCTAACTCCAGTCATGTGTCTAGAACATCCACTGTCAAAGTATCAGTCTTCCCTAGAGGAGGCTTTCAAAGATGTATGAGCTATGAGGCCAAGACTTTCACACTTTGGTCTCCATTCCCTTGTGATTTTGTTTACAATGGAGTCCACTTTTCTTTGCTGAAAGTGTTTGGGGTTTCCATACAACTTGAAACAGAATGGCTTTATGTGCCACTTTCTACCACAGTAATGACATATCCAAGGACGAGATGCCCTCCTGCTCTTAGATCCCTGAGGTTCGTTCTGATGTTTCAATTTAGGTTTTCCCATCATTGGATCATATGTTCCAACAGTTGCAATGAACCTTTTAGTTGGATTTTGTTGTTTGTTGTTCAAGGTCTTATAATCAAACCCTATTCCTTTTGGTTTCCCTTGGTTCTGACTCTCCAATATCTCTTCTAGCATATGAGTACCACTGTTCATCATTCTGACCTGCTTCTTTAAGTGTTCAAGTTGGGAGTTTAGTTGAGTTACGTCATCATTGAGATCAGAAATTTTTGCTAAATGATCGCTTCTTTTAGCATGTAGTTGACTGATAGTCTTCTTCTGATTTTCTAATAACTTGCAAACTTCCTCACTCCTAGTATACAGATCTCTGTAAGAGTTAGCCAGTTCTTAATAAGACAATTCTTCATCACTGGATTCAGTATCAGATGGTGCTTCAGAACCTGATGGTGCTTCTGAAGCCTTAACTTCATTATCAGACATGCATCTACCAGTTAAAGCAGTGACATGCTTAGCAGACTCATTCTCCACTTCTCCTTCTGAGTCATCTTCATCTGACCAAGAAACAACCAAACTTTTCTTTGTCTCTTGAGGTATGTGGCACATTCTGTTCTAATGTGACCATATCCTTCACACTCATGACACTGAACTCCTTTTGATTGATTGCTCTTCTCATCAGTTCTTGTCTTCTTCAAATCATTTTGTTGCTTATGTTGGAACAAAATGTGTTAAACAACTCTCTTATGTATAAAGGGGGAGATTGTTGAAACATTTATGTGTAAACATATCTCTCTTTGTGGTTTTGATGATAACAATGTATTAAAGAGAAAATTGGTTATTTGCTAATGCTTTGATTCAAGTGTTTCAGAACCACATGCTTAATAAGTATAGATTGATAATGGTTATGAAGAACAAGCTAAAGAGCAAGAAGGAAAGCCAAGAAGCATGGTTGCAAAGCTAAAAGGAAAACTGGTCCTAAAGAAGTGCTCCTGAAGTAAGAACTTCTGAAGAGGTTCTGAAGAAGTGCTTCTGAAGTAAGAGCTTCTGAAGAGGTCCTGAAGAAGTGCTCCTGAAGTGAAGCCTCTGAAGTACTCCTGAAGTACAGCTTCTGAAGTCTGGGTGCCTCTGATGAAGTCAACGCAACAGTCAACTCCTGAAGCCAGCTTCTGATCCGTACAACTGAAGTAGCTTCTGATCATTGTTCACTAAGAAGCTTCTGAAGCTGATGTGGCATGGAAAAGCAACCAGTACTGTGCGCATTTAATGCCTGGATGTGTCAGAACAACTCAATGGAACAGTTGTCTCTCTGACCCAAACATTCTCCAGTTTTTAAGGTGGGCCAATTCAAAAATGGCACCTGCCCTGTTCTGACTGATAAAGTGCAGCACACAATTGCAGTAACCCAGTCCAATTGCAACGGCTAATTTCCTTAATTCAAGCAAATCTTCAACAGCTCTATTTTTATCTATAAAAGGAGGAAGATTTGAAGAAGAAAATGTCTAAGACTCTTTAAAACGTATTGCTGAAACCTTGCTCTGTTTTCTGTGTAAAAACTGTCAAAGTTCAAATCTCTTAGAAATTCTTCAGTCTTTGTAACTTAGAATTTCTTAAGGTTAAGAGTCTTAACCTGTGTTGTATTTAGAGAACACCTCTGATATTTGATCAAGTGTTCATCCCAAACTCCTTTACTTGTAAACCAGTTTGGTCCCTAAAGTCTTAGTCTGTATACTAAGCATTTGTAACCTCATTCCTTTGTGGTCTGAGTCAGAAGTCTCTTGTCTTAGTGACTTGAGCATTGGGAAGTCTCTTGTCTTAGTTACTTGAGCATTGGAAGCCTCTTCCTTGGTGGTTGAGCATAGAAGCCTCTTTCTTCGTGATTGAGCAACTGGAAGTCTCTTCCTGTGTGGTTGAGCATTGTGTAATCTTCAGATTATAGTGAAACTCTCCTGTTGGACACAAGGGGACAGGACTACTTCTCACATTGAGAAGGAACCTGTATAATTTGCTGTGTCTCTCTCTTTACCTTTCTCTTTTCATTATTGAATCCGCTGCATAACTCCTGATAGCAGTTCAGAACTGATTCATATCAGCTTCTGAACTTGACTTAAGTTTTGAAAAGAAAAGATAACAAGTTTTTAGAGTCACACAATTCAACCCCCCCCTTCTTGTGTGTGTGTGTTTTTCTCACCTTCAGCTTACTGATGTTGAACCTCATGTTCTGACCATTTGGCTTGGGTCTCCTGTCAGTACGATTCAGAATCTTGTTAAATTGTCTTCCAAGCAACACAAGAGCTTCTGATATGCTTTCATCATCCTCATTATTTCCTTGTTGTTCCTCAGCATCAGTACTTGCTACAAAAGCAACACCTTTCCCATTCTTATCAGTTCGGTTATCGAAGGCTATGTCAAAATTCTGTAAGGATCCTATCAATTCCCCAACCTTCATACTGGAGATGTCTTGTGCTTCCTCAATGACAGTCACCTTCATGTCAAATCTATTAGGTAGAGACCTGAGTATTTTTCTCACCAGTTTCTCATCAGACATTCTTTCTCCAAGAGAATCAAATGAGTTAGCTATGTCCAGAACGTTCATATAGAAGTCTTGTATGTTCTCATCCTCCAACATTTTGAGATTTTCAAACTTGGTGGTGAGAAGTTGAAGTCTGGACATTTTTACCTTGGATGTGCCTTCATGTGTAGTTTTGAGAATCTCCCAAGCATCCTTAGCTACAGTGCACTGCTTGATCAGTCTGAACATATTCTTGTCCACTCCATTGAATAACGCATTCAAGGCCTTGGAGTTTCCAAGAGCTAATTCATCTTCTACCTTGGACCACTCTTCTTCTGGTTTCAGATCAGCTGTCTTCTTTCCATCTTTGTCAAGCATAACAGGATGTTCCCAATCCTTCAGAACTACTTTCCAGGTCTTACTATCTATAGATTTAAGGAAAGCACTCATGCGAGATTTCCAATAGTCATAGTTGGAACCATCCAACAGAGGTGGTATGTTCACAAATCCTCCTTCCTTGTCCATTCTGCCAGAAAATAACTTCCCTGGTGCTCACCCTAAAATAGGCAGGGTGCGTGCTCTGATGCCAATTGAAATTCTGGCGCAGTAAAGTCCTGATGCTGAACGTAATGCGAAGTACACAGTTTCAACGTTGAGCTACTGATCAATACAAATATCAAGGAAAGAAATAACAGACAGAAAGTAAAAGGCACAAGATGTTTGTTAACCCAGTTCGGTGATAAACACACCTACATCTGGAGGCTACCAAGCCAGGAAGGAAATCCACTATAATAGTATCAATTCAAAGTCCTATGTGAACAACCTCCGGTTCACCGCCTTCTCACTTAATCACTACCCGTGGTATTTCTACCTAGGAACGCCTAGATATGAGACCCCTCTCACTTCCCCTCAAACAATCACTGCCCCAGTGATCTTAGACTCAAATAACGATCAAAGATGGAGACACACTCCAAACACACAAAAGTAATTCTTGCTTAAAAGCTTCAAGTGATCTACAATTACAACTCAATATACACAGTCCTAAGCTTGCATCAAGGTGACACAAGAAAGGCTCACAATTAACAGACTTGAAACCTAAGAATACTCTTTTAATGATGGCTTTAGTTTTAGTTGTTATCTTCAATAGAGGCGTCTTCTATTTATAGCCTTCAGCAGCAAAAAATATTTGAACCAAATATTCTTCAAGGATATATTTCCAAAATTCTTCTTTAGAAATATATTTCAAATAAGATCTTTCTTCAGGCTAAAACCCATATTTGTATCAATTATTCTTTTCAGAAATATATTGACACAAATATTCTTCAGAAATATATTTTCCAAAGATCTCTTTGAAAATATATTCACAAATAAAAATATCCAATCTGAAAAATATATCTTACGAAAATATCTTTCTTCTGGAAACACACGCAGCTTGGAGAACAAGTAACATGGATGAATTCTTCAATCAAATCTTCAAAAGATCAGGTGAGATAATAAACAGCTCCAAGGCACGACAACAAGGGTACAGAAAGATGCTTCTGAAGGTTCAGCTTCTGAAGTTCTGCTTCTAAAGTTCAGCTTCTGAAGATTCAGCTTCTGAAGACCCAGCTTCTGAGGTTCTGCGTCTGAAGACTCAGCTTCTGAGGTTCAGCTTCTGAAGACTCAACTTCTGAGGTTCTGCGTCTGAAGACTCAGCTTCTGAGGTTCTGCTTCTGAAGACGAACATCTTGCTTGTATATTTGATTTTAGCAAAAATGAAGCCAACAACCAAATATCCAACATTCAGGAGGAGTCGGTTCCCCGGAGGAGGACTATGAGCCATAGTCCACAAGAGTAGGGTCTTATTTTAGTTATTTTATGACATTTGTATATTTGTAGTTATTTTTATGACATTTCGGGGGATTTTGATGTATTATATTTACACTCGTGCCTTTGCGCATTTTTATGACATTTTCATTAGTTTTTCAGTTTAATTTTGCGTATTTTAATTTTGATTGAATGAATGATTCAAATCTTGAATGAATTTATATATGAATGAATTATTGCATGAATGGATGAATACATGGATGAAAATGAATGAATGTATGTATGTATGTATGGAAGTATGAATGAATGAGGAAAATAGGGAAAAAAAGGTGTTTATGTTGTTCTGCTTGCTGACACAAATCTTACGTGAGTTAACTCACGTATGGATATAACCTACGTGCCTTAACTCACGTTGGTGTATAACCTGTGTGACTTAAGTCACGCTCGGTAGATGTCAACGTGACTTAAGTCACATTGCATTCTTTTATAACTCAGTCAGTGCCTCATTTCTCCATTTCACATCTCAAATCTCTAAAAACTCTCTCAAATCATCCAACCTCAAATTTCTTCAAGTTCAAATCAACCAACACTCCAATAACAATTAAGTTTTCATAATCAAGTACCATTCACATTTTATGTTTATATGTTACATTTATCCTCTTAAATTAGAATTTTTTTTATTTAGGGTTTGTTTAAATTTTGATTTATTTTTGGCAAGAAATGATACAATGTTTACATGTAAATAACTTATGTTGCTTAAATGTTTAGATGTTTGCATGTTTATATTGTAGTTTTTAGTTTTAGGGTTTATGTATAATTTGCACTCCAAGTGTTTGATGAAATGTTTAAATGAGTTTTTCATTGATTGTTTTTAATTTATTATGGTGTAGATCTGAAACAATGGACAATTTGTTCAACGCTCAAGTTGCTTCAACAGTGGAAACCCTAATTTGATCAAGGTTCGGGACGATGTCACGTTAAAAGAACTAAAGGATCAACTTGATGAAATTAACCAACGACTCAACCACGGAGACACAAGGAGGGTGAAATATGTTTGGTATGAACGTCCATCGTTCGACTCTGAGGGGAATTTGACGTTCAGTCGACCGAAGTTAACGAACGACGACGTAAGGAGCATGTTCTCGATATTTGGTTAGCACATCATGTTCCCGAGGATCGAGATGGATGCTACATTGTTGAGATCGCCTGAAGATATTCTTAAGAGTTTGATTCAGTCAGATGAAGATGTTTAGGTAGTATTATTATGTTGTGTCGTTATTTTGTTGGATTTTAGTTTAATTCTTGTTAGTTTGATGAAGATGTTGGCATTGAAGTGTCTTATACTTAGCGTAAAGGTTTGCAAGTCTCTTTGGAAACTCAAAAGAATAAAGAGAACACAACATGCATTCTGCCGAATCAACTATATATGTTTTCACATCGAATTCCTTCATATAGGATGAGTGCCACAAAAGGGAATGCATTTCTAAGATGTTGTTTTGAGCTTGATCATGCTCCTCTGTCAATTGAAACTTGTCAGTTGACAGGGCAGTAGGATTAAGTTCAAAAGAATATATTGGGATGCATTCCTTTCTGTGAGTACTCATCCTATATGAAGGGATTCGATGTGATAACCTATATATTTGATTTGGTAGAATACATGTGGTATGTTCTCTTCATTCTTTTGAGTTTCAAACAGACTACCAAATTTTTACACTAAGTATAAGACACTTCAATGCCAACATTTTCGGCAAACTTTCAAGAATTTAATTTAAACCCAACATCATGATGATACCATATATTTAGGGAGAATATAATGTAACGTAACACTTCGTTTATTAGAATGGAGATGAAATTAAAACTAAAAAAATTTGTCGTATTCTATTAATTTTGGAAGTTATTACGCATACTTGTGGTTATGATTTATTTTGAATCATGAATGAATTGTTGTTTCTAAGACATTACATGTTTTTAAAAAATAAACATAACATATTTTACGTTTGGGGTATTAAAAAAATAGTATCTTTGTGCAAAATTGATGAAAACTTAACTTACCTAAAATCAACGTGTCTTAAGTCACATTGGATTTGTATCCACGTGACTTAACCCATGTTGGCTCAACGTGACTTAAGTCACGCTCAACGTGACTTAAGTCACGCTGATGCTACTGAACGTGACTTAAGTCACGTGGGGGCATGTTCGGAAGATCACGTGGGAGTGAACAATTCCCTTTGGGAGAAGAGCGATTTCTAATAGCAATGCTGATAAGGGCCAACCGATAGTAATGCTGATAAGGGCCAGGACCATATGGACCTTGGCAAGAGAATCTCACACAATACAGGCTCAATTTGTTGAGAAGTTTGCTATATAGGCCAACATTTTTACTAAAAAACTCCTCAATTTATATCTTTCAATGGTACAAACCTATCATAACATATCTTCCGGTCGGTTTTTTTTACTCAAAATCCACCAGAAGCTATTTTTTATCCACCTTTTTCCATGGTTGAACAACCTGAGGGATTTTCATGGTAGAACCCGGGGATGCTATAGAGCATCCTTCATTACTTGAAGGACTCTAGGAGGAAGGTATTTATCATAATCTTATCATTTTGATATAATGCCTTTAGAGGCTTATTTGGTCATTTGGTCCTCTAAATAATTTCCAGTTTTCATTTTGGTCCCATATCTCGAAAAATCAACATTTTGGTCCCCTTGCTTTTTCTCCGTTATTCAAAAAGGTCCCTGACTGTTAACTTTAACCTCAAATGTCTATGGTGGACCAACTTTAAGAGTGGTCCACCATAGATTCTATTAATTATTTAAATTTAAACCGTTTGATCTTTTTTAAAAAAAAATGGACCATTGGATTACGCAAGTCTATTTTAGCTTACGATGTACCACCAACATTTAACTTTTTTTTCCTTTTCTTCATCTTCTTCCCTCATCTTCACCAACATTCATAAAAAAAAATCCAAAAAAAAAACAAAAAAAACTCATAATCAATTATACACTATTAACAACAACAACAACAAACATCATCAATAACAGAAAATCCAAAAACATCAAACACCATCAACAACAACAACAAACACATATTCATAAAAAAACCTTCCTCTCTTCTCTATCTGAACGACACAACTGCAACTCCTCTCTCTTTCACTCACCACCACCATCGCAGCCACTCTCTTTCACCTCATCACCGTCATTCGTCGTATTCTGTCACAACTACCATCATCGTCGTTAGACAATCACCACCACCGTGCTCCGTTCACCACCGCCGTATTCTCTCTCTTTCACTCCCGTCCTCCGTTCCAGCACTTCGTCACCACCACGTCGTCTCATCTCGCCACCACCACATTGTCTCAGATCCGACCACCACGCCATCTAACCACCACCACCACACCCACGTGGATCGGATCTAATTCAGAGAGAGCGAGCAAGAGTGTGAGAGAGAGAGAGAGAGGGAGTTGTAGAGAAGGATTGGAGAGAGAGAGAGAGAGAGAGAGAGAGAGAGAGAGAGAGAGAGAGAGAGAGAGGTCTGGTCGTGAGAGAGGGTAGAGGGATTGAGAGAGAGGGAGATTTGTGTTGTTGTGGCTGAGAGAGAAGAGGGTTTAGGGATGAAGATGGGTCAAATGAATTTCTGGGGTTGTGATAAATTTAACCCATCCCATTTCCATTATGTTCCTCCCTCCTTCACATATTGCTGCAACTTCAAAGCCCCAATTTTGATTTTAATTTTAATTTTAATTTTGATTCATTTTGTGTAATTGCAGCAGCTGCTCATATTGTGTAATTTCATTTTGATTGTGGTTTTGTGAAGATGAATAATTAATTAAAAAGGGTTATAACTTTGTTTGGTTTATAATTGATTGTGATGATGTTGATGTTTATGTTGAAGTTGTTGTTGATGATGTTTGTTGTTGTTGTTGATAGTGTATAATTGATTTTGAGTTTTTTTTTGGTTTTTTTCTGGATTTTTTTTATGAATGTTGGTGAAGATGATGAAGAAGTTGAGGAAGAAGATGAAGAAAAGGAAAAAAAGTTAGATGTTGGTGGTATATTGTAAGATAAAATAGATTTGCGTAATCCAATAGTCCATTTTTTTAAAAAAATCAAACGGTTTAAATTACAATAATTAATAGGATCTATGGTGGACCACTATTAAGGTTGGTCCACCATAGATATTTGGAGTTAAAGTTAACAGTTAGAGACCTTTTTAAATAACGGAGAAAAAGCAAGGGGACCAAAATGTTGATTTTTCGAGATATGAGATCAAAATGAAAACGAGAAATTATTTAGAGGACCAAATGACCAAATAAACCTATGTTTAAATCTATCCTTTACAGGCCATGTGATTTTGCCACCTATTGTTATAACATCTACAATAATAGTGAATTTAAAAAAAAAAAGAATGGTTAAATTGGTCTCACGTGAAGTCAACATATATATGGATCACTTAGACCATTTACAATGGTTATACACATTCAACACCCTTCAACACACACTTTTTCAATTCCCAACACTCCACATCATTTTCTCTCTCTTCCACATAATAATTCAACACACCATTCAACACATACCCTCTCCAATGGTTTTTCATTCAACACTCTACCCCATCACTCACTCTACCCCACTACTTTTTATTTCATATTCTTATTTAATTTTATATTTTGTTTTTATAATTACATAAAATTACAAACTAATTTAATTATAATTAAATTAAAATAATAAAAACTTAACAATTTATTTTTTAGTGTTTTTGCAAAAACAAAATTTATTTAAATAATTAATTTTTATTTTCTTAAATTAAAATGCAATACAATACATTAAACACGCGGCACACAAATAACTTAAAATGCAAGACAACAAATTAAGCACACGACACAAGTAACTTAATTAGTACGATACAAATCATCTTTAATCATGAAACATGCCAAACTTTTCCCATATGTGCTTCACTAGATCTGCTTGCAATTCGCGATGAACATTTGGATCACGCAATTCGGATCTAGCACGCACATGATTTGCAAAAGCGGGTAACACCTCGGTTGAGTATGGTTGCGGTGTACTAGATCCACCTCACTAAAAACAAGTTTAAAACTTCAAAAGGATAGGTAATAGAAGGATAGTAATAAGATTAGGATACTAAAAAACTTGGTTTTTTTTCTGTGTCCAAATCAAATGAACCAAGTCTCTATTTATAGAGGAAAAAAAATCATGAATTTTGGTAATTTTTTTTTTTAAAATTAATTTACAATGAAATAATTGAGTTGAAATTATTAAGATAATAAAAATCCAGCGAGCCAATCAGATTTTGCCACGCGTCCTGCTTTATCCAAAAAGCAGTCTTCTCTCTCCGCGCTCTGACCGTTACGCGCCCTGTCGGCGCGTGTTTCACACGCGCCTGAAATCAGCAAATTGGACGAAGCCACGTGTACACGGCGCAGGGGTTAAGCTGTGTTGAACCATTTCAACATCTCTCTCCTCCAACTCATCATTCAACACCATTAAACATAACCATTGGAAAGGCTTAAGTGTTGAATCTCTCATTCATCACTACCATTGCACTTGGTCTTATGAGCCGACCAAGTACTAGATTTTTCTATAGATTGCTGAATGTAGTACTATAAGTACCATGAATAAACAATGAAAAATTTGCTCAAAAAAAATCAATGAAAAATGACAGATGAATTTAAGTACTTTATTTATTTTCTTAGATAGTGCTAGTACTTAGTTATATTCACCACCTATTAGTAACACTAATTCATTAAAAGATGAGGTTTAATGAGAATCAAATCCTCCAAATTATATGCTAAATTGAATAAAAGGTTATAGACAGTGAGATCGGTTGAGAACGATGACTCTTTTGTCTTGCGAATGACCAAAAGCGACCAATAAATAGTGATGGACACAAGACCAAATAATAAAACAATGGACAAGAAATTTATTAAAGTTGTAACCATGCAGTGAGATTCGAGAATATCAAATAAGACGTTTTGCAACAATAAATTGCACGACAAAACAATTCAAATCACATGTAGGGAAAACATTATGAACAAAAAATGCACAAGAACATGCGTTTGGAAAATGTGTACTTAAAACAAACAAAAGAACAATTGTTTTTCTAGTAGTACTAGACAGATTAAAAATAGCGAGAATACAAATAATGAAGCTTCCCTAAAAAAAATACAAATAATAAAGCTACCGTAAAGCTACGCAGTATTAATTTGTAGGGAGTAAGGACAATGCATAAATCTAAAGTAAGAATAATAAAGCTAAAGTATTATTCAAAAAGAAAAAAATAAAGCTAAAGTTGTTGGAAATTTAGGTCTTAATAAAACAGAATTCATAAAACATGTTCAATAATTATGAATCAATAGCGGAAGCAAGCAAAAAACATTGAACATAATTATGATAGGATCTACGACATGTTTGATTTATTAAGGATACGAATTAGGGATTAGGAATACCTGAAAGAAGCTTTCATGGCAGCTCTCTCATTAACAAGGATAACCAAAGAGAGGAGATGATCTGAAACACACAATAGAGTTAGCGGCGGCTGATTTGGTTCTTCCTCAATCGGTACCTTTATGCCTCAAGTTCTCTTCAGATGGGGATATGTACGGTGTATTGGGGACCATAACCTCTTTTATATTGGATGACCATTAGGGTTTCCCATTATTCCGTTAATGGGTCATCCAGACATCCGCTCATTGAGTCCATATCAACTAATTAAATATTTAATTAATTATCCAATTAGAAATCTAATAGCATTATTACTTAATTTGATCACTAATCAATTAAGGCTCACAATTGATAAATAGCTAATATAATTATTATTACGATATTTGCCCACATAATAATATCGGAATATAATTAAATAATAAAATATTCCAACAAAAGTAAGAATACAAATAAGTCTAAATCATTGAATCAGACTTAATAATTTATTTATAAATCAGGAGAAATTTTGTAAATAAGGACAAAATGTCAACAATCTAAAAAGTATACCAGCGACAAATTTTCTTTCTTTTCGAACTTTGTACCATTAACTCATTTAATCTTTTAACTTAATCAAATTAGTTAACCATCCCAAAAAAAGTATTTTGGTTTGGTAAGCATGATAGAATGAAGACAAAATATGATAAAAAGTTAGATAAAAATAGAATATGATAATGACATGATTGTCATTTATCTTATCATGTGTTTGATGTTTTTTTTAAGGAATCTTATCATATTTGATAACACATCATAAAAAATAAATTAAATATATATTTAGTCATTTTAAATATATCGACTTTCATTTTTAGTGCCTCTAAAAATTTCATTCAAACTTTGGTCTTTCTAAATTTTTGTTTTCAATTTTATTCTATGTTTTTTACAAAAAAAAAAGTTCATGTCTCATGTTACATCTTACTTAGGCAACGTTTGACCCAGATTTTAAAGTGCTTATCATCTCCTTAGAAGAAAAAGTTAGGCTAAACAACATTTTGACTGAGGTCCTTAATTAAAAAGTGACTTTTTTATAAGGAAGAAAAATAAGAAAAAAACTTTTCTTAGGTTTGATTCTCTTTAATGTCAATTTGAGTGGACTAATTTAATTTTCTAAAAAAAAAAACTTTTAAAATAAGGTGTTGAAGCTTACTTCTACAAGACAAGCAATCATTAATTTAATCACTTAACTTTTTGACATTTAACTTAACAATTAAATCTTTACTTTGAAGTTATATAGATAATTAATAAAGATTAGAGAATAATTTGTTAAATTCTTAAACAAATCCATGTCCTACATATTCCCTTAAACCAAAAAACTATGCAAAAAGAAGCATGGACCTTTGTGGGTCTGTGGATGTTTTTTTCAAGCTTTGGTGAACAGATATACAAGCTATTCACGTTCTACCAACTTATTATAATTGAAAAAATCCAAGTTATTCACATTATTATTATTATTATCATCCATCTTTTCTTCTTTTAATGGTTCTTGTTATTCTGAAAGGGAAGGAGTGGGTACTGGTGGAGGCTTGACGAGATGATGATGAAAATGAATGGGTGAGGAATGAGACGGAAGAAAAGGTAAAAACACATTTCATTATGATGATTGATGAGGTTTTTGGTGGAATAGTTGGGCGAATTGGTGATGAGCTCGATTGGAGAAAGTTGGCGGTCATTTGTTAGAAGAAGATAGGCATAATGAAATTTGACATTACATTTGAGAAATTGCTAATCCACCAAAAATTAATCAAAGTGTCAATATAATAGTAGGATTAGTCCTTAAAAAAAGAGAATAGTAGGATAAGTAAATTCCCTACTCTTATTATATTTTTTTAAGGGAAATGTCGGTCACTAGTTAATGATTTTAAATAGTAACTTTTTCTAAAAATTTGTATAATCAGTGCATTGGAAATTGAAAACTTTGACATTTTTAAAGAATAATTACTTAATTTAAAATGTTTAAAAGTGTTTCGGGGACACTCGTTAACAAGATTTTTTTTTAAAAAGGTAGACACATTTCTTTGTTTATTGTTTCTTTTTTGACTAGGGTGGATTAATACTTGATTGTCGAAATTTCTTTAAAATAAAAAAATAAAATAATGGTTGATGTGAGTACCTTGTATACAATTAGCGTAATATGTTCATATTTCCGCTTTTATCAATAAAAAACAGAAGTTGTAAAATTTAATTTGATTTTTTTTAAAAGTTAAGTCATTTAATTGATAAGAAATGATAAAACTGTATAAAAAAAAATTGAGTGAATAGTAAAATCAAAAGAAAAATGCTACACCAAATCTTAGTACAAAATATCTTTTTTATAAAAGTGTAAATATTTTTAAAAATTGATTATTTAGTTAAATAAACAAAGATTAAATCGTAAATAAAAAAGCTTATATAAAGGATAAAATTGGAAAGAAAAAACTACATAAAAAATTTGTATTCTTTTTTTATATAATATGGATTAGAGTTTAAAAGTTGTGTATCAACATCTTTAAAAAAAAAGTTCTATATTGATCATACATGATCAGAAGGTGATTTCTGATGCAGTGCTTTCATGTGGATTTGAATGGTTACGTTGACTGAAACGACGAGGGGTGTGTACCTGCAGACAATATTGAATTCAAGAATAGGGGTTAAAATAGGAGAGAGAATGTATCTTTGGAGACTGCTATGAGTCTCCTATTTATAATGTGGAGGTGCAGATATAAAATTATGTAAAAAATGAAAGATATAATTAATTAAAGGCTTAATAGGTCATTTGGTCCCCAAATTAATTTCCCGTTTTCATTTTGGTCTCATAATTAATAAAATCCATGTTTCGGTCCCTTAAGTTAATCTCCGTTTGTCAAAAAAATCCACCTCAGTTAAGTTTAACCCCAAATGTCTATGGTGGACCAACATTGTAGGTGGTCCACCATAGACCTTATTAATTTTTTTTAATTTAAACCATTTGATCTTTTTTAAGAGAATGCTACTATTGGATTATGCAAGTCTACTTTATCTTATAGTGAACCAACAACACCTAATTGTATTTCTTTTTCTTCATCTTCTTCTTTTCCACTCATGAACAAAAATTTCCAGAAACAAAAATCATGAACAGTAACGTTCTCCTTCTTCCTTCCCCTTCTCCTTCTTCCTTCTTCCTTAAATTCCATAAGTGAATCCGAAACACTTCTCCTTCTTCCAAGAAAAATCAATGAACCCGAAATGTACCCAATTTGATTTGCAAACCCATAAAATCCATAAGTGTTTGAAAAAGCCCAAAAATTGAATCTGAAAACAACCAAGAAAAATCACGAACACGAACACTGTAGCAGAACCCGAAATGTACTTTCTTGCTTCTCCCTTGACATGAAAAAAGGTTCTTTTTTCATCTTTTTTCTATTAAAAAGCCCTTTTTTCAATTCTCAGTTCCATTCGTTTTTTTCCCTAATTACTACACCACAATCATAACCAACAACAACAACTCTTTAACTCAAAATAAATCCTTAAATCCAGGTTCGAATTAGATTCGATTATTGCATGTTGAGTTTTAATGAAGATATATAGATCTTGTTCATGGATAAATTGGTGATGGAACCCAGATCCAAATTCTTCTTTCTTCTTTGGTTATGATGAGATTATGTGTTGTTGATTTTGACTTGATGAAATTATGAATTTGTAAGTTAAAGATTACGTAATTTTGAGATTTACGGGTTTTGTAAGTAGAAGAGATGAAAATTAAAAAAAGAATTTGATTTTTTAATTTCTTTTATTTTTCTGGATTTGAAGGTATGAAGATGGATGAAGGGGATGATTTTGTTGATGATGATGGTTGAAGATGATGAAAAAGATTAAGGGAGAAGATGAAGAAATGGAAAAAAAAATTAAGTGTTGATGGTTCATTGGAAAGCAAAATAGACTTGCATGATCAAACGGTTCTCTTTCTTAAAAAAGATCAAATGATTTAAATTAAAAAAATTAATAAAGTCTATGGTGGACCACCTACAATGTTGGTCCACCATAGACATTTGGGGTTAAACTTAACTGAGGTGAATTTTTTTGACAAACGGAGATTAACATAAGGACCGAAACATGGATTTTATTAATTATGGGACCAAAATGAAAACGGAAAATTAATTAGAAGACCAAATGACCTATTAAGCCTTAATTAAATGATAATTAATGAGTAAATGACGTTTAAAACTGTCAAACGAATTGTTTTGGGAAGTAGAGTCAAAGCTAAAATATGAAAGCAATTCCAGTCAAATAAAATAAAAATATAAAAATAAAAATAATAATTATGTTATTGGTGATATATATACAGCAATGGCATACCCTTCTTTCTTTCCTTCCGTCCGTGACTCTATCTCTTGGCGCATTATATAATGAGTAATGAGAATTGAGAATGTGTGAAGAAGATTAGCAATTAAGTGTTTGTGAGTGAGTGAGTGAGTGCAGTGGTGGCCGTGAAATCATCATGGATGGCCATCCTTCCTCAAACGACGTCGTTCTCAACCTTCCCGATCATCATGAACAGGTTAGTTAGTTAGTTAGTATTCAAATATTGTTTCTGGGTTATTAATTAATTATTATCATGATTAACGAATGAACAATGCAATTGTTGCAGGGGAAGGTGAAGAAAAAGGACACTTTAGTCCTTGCATACAAGACTCTTGGTGTTGTTTTCGGAGGTCTTGTGACTTCACCGCTTTATGTTTACCCTTCAATGCCTCTCAAGTCTCCTACTGAAGAGGACTATTTGGGAATTTACAGTATCATGTTCTGGACTCTCACTCTTATTGGTCTTGTTAAGTATGCAAATATTGCCATCAAAGCCGATGATCACGGTGAAGGTAGGCTACTTACACTTTCTGTCGTCAGACACTGATATGAGATTATATTGCATTAATTTATTATCTCAAATTATTATGAGTCTGTATCGTGTCTGGTGTCAGTGTTAGTGTTTTGTTACTACTTCGTAGGTTAGGATTTAGGATTACTTTCTCTAATTAATTTTAATTTCAATTGCATTGTAGGAGGGACGTTTGCTCTGTATTCATTACTATGCAGGCATTTCAATATTGGGATCTTGCCTTCTAAGCATACTGGGTTAAACTCCGATAGGACTACTGAAACTTATACATGGCTTGCTAAATTGTTCGAAAAAAGCATTGTTGCGAGAAGGTTATTGCTTTTCATTGCTATGTTGGGTACTTGTATGCTTATTGGTGATGGTATACTCACCCCTGCAATTTCAGGTTTGTCAATTTTTTTGGGTCTCTTGAATGAAATATGGTTTTATTTTGGGTTGGTTAATTTGTGAATTTGTTTGATTTCTCAGTTTTGTCTGCTATGGATGGAGTTAGAGCACCTTTTCCTTCTATTAACAAAAGTAAGTTTTTCAGTTACTACCTACTAACTTTTTATATTTTGTAGATTCCATAGTTGATACTGTTTGTTTTCACTCCCAGCAACTGTCACAAAATATTTCAATTAGGAAATCACCTTTCTTGCTCAGATTGTGTTAAAATGTTGAGCAGGATGCTTTCCTGAATGTTTACTGTTAGAGGAATGTTAAATGTTCTGAGAAATTTTTGTTTATGAAACTGTAACAAAAGGAGCAAAAAGACTTGCATTATTCATGAATAAATGCCGGTGAATAGAAAAAATGGGTAATAATGTAACCGTGTAATGCCACTTGTGTATCTTCATGCCAATTAGCATTTTCCTTACTGTTATTGTATACTGGAATACCGACATAGGATGAGAAGCCATTGACCGTCGTGCTTTTATAAATTATTTGAATAACACAGTTTTGTACACGTCTGATATAATCAAGCTGCTTGGCAAGTAAAAATATCAAATTATATGGGATTTCTAGTTTTAGAGTTGAGCTGATTTTGTTGACTTCATCATGCAATTTATTCTCCTGGTTTACGTAACTCTGATACCTGTCATTGGACATGCTTTTGCAGCAATGGTGGAAGCACTCTCTGCAGTTGTCTTGATCTTTCTGTTCTTGTTGCAAAAGTTTGGTACATCCCGTGTCAGTTTCCTCTTTTCCCCAATAATGGGTGCATGGACTCTGTGTACTCCACTTGTGGGAATTTACAGCATCATACACAACTATCCAAGTATATTCAAGGCTTTATCTCCGCACTACATTTTCCGTTTCTTTTGGAGGAATGGAAAATCTGGGTGGCTTTTACTTGGTGGAACTGTCCTTTGCATTACCGGTATGTATCTCATCATCATCATTGTCATCGTCATCCATCCTTTTTGCAACATGCAAGATATGCCATTTTTTATGCAGCACTGAGAAAATCATTTCCGTCAAACCATATAAGTTCACGTGTTATGTTCTAGTACTTGCGTAGCAAGTCAGACTATAGACTAGATAATGTTGTTATATGAGAGTTAAGCAAGAGAGTTAAGCAAAAGAGAATCTTGCAAGTTAATGTTGAGGGACCCACTAAAACATGTCCAAGCACTGAAAATTAGGTGGAGAATAGTTTAGAAGGGCAAGCCAGTTCTTTTATTGTTTCGAGTCTCTGGCTTTTGATTTGAATATAGCAATCATGTTCTCAATTTTAAAATTGACCACTTTAATGTTGCATGTGAAGATGCACTTACCCAAATGGATATGCATGCATATTATAGTACATACTTTTTTCCGTTTTTTCTTTCTTGATTTTTCACTCTGACAGGTTCTGAGGCAATGTTTGCTGATCTTGGTCATTTCAATCCGCGGTCCATTCAGGTAAATTTTATGATTTTCGGTCTTTCTTTCAAGACTGCAGTTCCTGCCAGTATTTATCTTTCTCTTCTTTGTTATTTTGGTAACAGATAGCTTTTATATTCACAATCTACCCATCTTTAGTTCTGACTTATGCGGGGCAGACAGCATACCTGATCAAGAATCCCAATGATCATAACGACGGCTTTTACAAATTTATACCAACTCCAGTCTACTGGCCTATCTTTATCATTTCAACGTTGGCTGCAATTGTTGCTAGCCAGTCATTAATATCAGCCACTTTTTCTGTAATCAAGCAATCTGTAGTGCTGGATTATTTTCCGCGAGTAAAGATTGTACACACTTCTCATAGTAAAGAAGGAGAGGTTTACTCCCCTGAAGTCAACTACATCCTTATGGTCCTCTGTGTTGCTGTCATACTTATTTTTGGAGACGGACAAGATATTGGAAATGCTTTCGGTATGCCAGTTTCTAAAACCCATTGCTTTTCTGACATAATTAATAACGTCAATTAGTTATGACTTGATTAAGAAAACATAATACTAGTACCATTTTATTCACATCATCGACTACATAATTTTTTTAATTTTGTCACCGTCGCATTATAGATGAATAGAAGGGTTTTGTTAGGTCTAGACGTGTCCAAGTATTATAAGTGGGGGATAGAAGCTATTCTGCAGTCAATAATCTGGTGGTTCTTCTCAATCTGAAAAACTGCATCATTATCATTAACTCTTTTGGCCATATAATGACATTAGGACTGTCTTCTATTTATTAATCGGAAATATTTAGTATTTACTGGTAGTTTTTGCAAACTTCTCATGTTGGTATAACATTTATTGCAGGTGTTGTTGTGAGCCTAGTGATGCTTATCACCACTATATTGCTTACATTAGTCATGATCATGATATGGAGAACTCCTGTCATACTGGTTTCCCTGTACTTCTGTGTGTTTTTTGTTATGGAAGGGGTTTATGTCAGTGCAGTTTTCACTAAATTTGCTGAAGGTGGATGGATTCCTTTTGCTATATCACTTATCCTTGCCTTCATCATGTTCGGTTGGTTTTATGGTAGACAAAGAAAGATGGATTATGAGATAACCCACAAGATAACCTTTGAGAGACTTGAAGAACGTTTGGCTGACTGCAGTGTTCAAAGGGTTCCCGGGCTATGCTTTTTCTATTCTAACATTCAAGATGGGCTGACTCCTATTCTTGGACACTACATAAAGAACATGAAATCCCTTCATAAGGTCACAATATTCACAACTCTTCGATATCTTCTAGTCCCCAAGGTTGCTCCACATGAGAGGATTGTCATCAAAAAATCAAATCTCAAAGGGGTGTATTGTTGTGTTATTCAGTATGGTTATGCAGATGCTCTAAATATAGAAGGAGATGATTTTGTAGATCAAGTCATAAATAGTTTGAAAATACATATTCAGAACTGCCCTGACAATCTTTCATCTGATTCTCAAGTGATTGCAGAAGAAGTCTCCAGTTTAGAAGAAGCACGGCATGCTGGTGTTGTTCATGTTCGGGGAAAGACAAGATTTTATATTGGACTGAACTGTGGCTGGTTTGATAAAATTATGCTTGGTTTTTATGAAGTCTTGCACAGTAACTGTAGGTCTGGCCTGCCTGCTGTAGGGGTTTCCTTACAGCAACGGATTGAAGTTGGAATGCTTTATGAAGCTTGAAGGGTTAACTATATTCAAGAACTTAAAATTCACACTATTCAGTAGCTTCACTAGCTCATGTTGTCCCATATTACAACACGAGAGAGTCCAAATACTGTAGTGCGAACAAAAGGGCTTGAGACATAGGTATATCCCATATCTGCTAAAATCCTACAAGTGAGAAACAAACATCGTATTGGTTAAATCATTAATAATCTTAGCATTAAAAAAATGGCAGCATTACTATTTATTTTACATAATATATCCATGCTTGGTTATACATATTTTGTCTATATTTTATAAGAGTAAAATTTAAAAATATGTGAAAGTTATTGTAACTTAAATATGTAAAATATATATTAAGAACTAAAATTATTTAAGATTACAGGGCGTGATGAAATATTCAAGGGTAATTCACATTGAGAAATTTTATCAATCAACTCATTTTAGACAACCATAATGAAGTTTACATATTTCCCATCATCTTTGACAATGAGAAAATCAACTTTCTTGGTGAGGTTTTGGTTGAAAATGTATTACAAATGGGCAACTATATGATTTTAGAAGGAAAAAAATAAATAAATAAATAAATAAATAAGTAGCCTATCAATGAAGTTCAAATTTTAATGAACACGATACAGATATGCATAATACATACCAAAATCCTTAGACTTTTACTTTTTCCACATTATGCTATACTCTCGCGTCCTATAAATTTTCTAAAAAAACTTTTTGTCCGGATTATAAATCCGAACAAGATTGTTAGGGTTTTTCAGGTTTTAAAATCCGAGATTTTATGAACTGCATTTTTTGTGTTATATAACCCGAAAAACCCTAACAATCTTGTTTGAATTTTATAATCCGGACAAATGGTATTTTTGGAAGAAAAAAAATAGAGCATGTGAGAAACACATAGGGTGAAAAAAGTAATAGTCAAACCCTTATGGTGAGATGGATAATGAAATATATAATTTAACTCAATTATCCATTATGGTGACCAGTTTTGTCGAACTCTGAGGTTGTTAATGCCCACCCTGCCAAGTTTGATCCTCCAGAGGGGAAACAACTGTGTGTTGGTGTAGAAAGTTTGATTGGCCAAGTTATCTGTTGTTTCTAGGTGGAATGGAAATAAGAGTCTTTCTACATAACCTTAAATGTCCCTTATTAGTTAGAGATTACTTAGTACACTTTATCGTACGGGCAAATAGTTACTTTTGTAGGCATACGTGGCTCAAGGAAATTGTGGTAGAGGTCATGGTAGGACCAAAATTGGCTAACTTTGAGATTTGGTGACTCATTCATCTATAACCAATAGTGTTTGTAATTTTAATATAATGATTTTGTTAGTTGATATAGTAGAAAGAGTTTGTCATTGAATGAGATTATTTTTGTATCGTCCCAAGATCAAATATAAATCTCTATTCATAAAATTTTAATTCTGCCTTTAATTCATTTAACTATTTTAAAAAAAATTATTTCTACATACTACTTTTTTTTGTGAGTGTGCCCAAAACAACATGTGTCGCTTGTGACTAGGGGTGTTCATGGTTTGGATTTATTGATATCCAATCCGTAACCACATAAAAACCAAAATGTATTGGATCTAAAACTAAGGCTCTGTTTGGATTGAATGGAACGTAACGAAATGGAGTGGAATGGAACATAATGGAATGGAGTGGAGCGGAGCGAAATGGAATAGAGAGTTCATTCCACTGTTTGGGTGTATTATGATGGAACATAACAAATTTCTCATTTCATTGTTTGGAAAGTTGACTGAATGAAATGAGTTATAACTTTTTTATTCATATTTTACCCTTATAAAAGACTATTATATAAGATTAAAACATATCATTTTATCGAAATAATCAATTTAAGATGAAAAAAATCATGACGGAAGGCAAAGGAAAGCCTTGTAATTTTTTTTTATCCCTTAAACAATTTTAATATAGAGAGAATTATATGATATGAACAATTTTAATATAGTATTTAATAAAATTAGATCATGGTAATTGTTAGTATGAGATTGTTTCAGTAATCCACCGATCCAATGCTGGGAAAGGGAAAAAACATTTAAATCACATTATACAGCGGCAAATATCAATGCTGGGAAAGGGGAAAAACATTCATTTGTCTTGATTCATATAATTGATAATACTCGGAGGTTCAAGAACAAAAAAAATCAAATTTAATAAAATTGGTTGAAATGATACAATCAACGAGATTGCAAGACAACAAACATAAAAACCGAACAAGAAGAAATATGTGCACAACGTAACACTTGAGCAGAAGCAGAAGAATCGGTACAGTGAACTGATGAAGTAATAAAATAGGGATATAAGAGTAATAATGTAATTAAGTGGTTCCATTCCATTGCATACCTCCCAAATTGGGGGGAATGAAAAATAGAGAAAGATGGTGGTATGGGATGGAATGGATTCCATTATGTTCCATGCCATCCCATCCAATTTTTAGAAATCCAAACAATGGAACATAACCTCATACCACTTCATCCCATTATTTTCCATCAATCCAAACATAGTCTAAATTATCAAAACCGGTCACAAAACAATTAAACTAGTTTCAAAACGGTTATTAACACCAGCCATAAAAAAAGAGAACCACATAACAACTGAACCTCGTAAAAAAAAGAGAAGAAATTGATGCTTCAATCGCCGCCGTCGTGTAAGTTGTTAGCACCATCTACGTACTATGTCGCCGCCGTCGTGCAAAGAAGTTCTATCGCCGCCGTGCGCAAAGCTTCTGTCAACGTCGCTGCAACGAAGCTTTTTCCGTCGTAGCTGTGTGTGAAGCTTCTATCATTGTCGCCAGTGCAAAGAAATCTTTATCTTTATAATATTAAATGTTAAGTAGTGTTGTTCTAACCCTAATGATTAGTCCTAATTTTTAGTTCTGAAAAAAATTTATGAAAAAACCTCTTGGTGGAGATCGAACCAAGTACCACATGCTTCCAATTCACAACTCTTACCACTAAGGTACTGATGTTTTTTATGTCATGTGATTACTTCAATGTTATGTATTCAACACATATCTCGGGTCATCTTTCTTTCAATCTCACAATCCCTAAATCATTTCGCATTCACTTTCATCTCTCTCACCATCATGCAATTGAACCTAATAACCATAACCCCACCCTTTTTGATGGACCTAATTAATTTTTATGAAAAAAAAAAGTCAAAAGAATTGAATCAGGTAGTTACATATGAAGCTCTACAAAACCCGTGCATCGCACGGGTTAGAGTCTAGTATAATTAAAAATGTGCTTTAATTTATTTTATAAATTATTTTTCAAAAATTTGAAAATTAATTTATGTGAAATGTTGTATTATTTTAGTCATGTCTAATGTAATTTTTTTTCAATGAATTTTCATTTTGCATTTACTTTAATACGTGTATTAATTTATTTAATTAACATAATAAAAAGGTGACAACTTGGGTACCCATCAATAAAAGGTGGGTAACACAACCCATGTTGAGTTGACACCAATCAAAGTTATTTGTTTGTTTTTTATTATTTTTAATGTTATATAAATACATTGTTTTGATTGGACCAACTCAACATGGGTAGTATTACCCACCTTTTATTGATGAATAAACAAGAATTTCCCTAATAAAAATTTCTGCAAATAAAAGTTTACACACAAAAACCGTCAATGGAAAATATATATAGGTCAAAATTTTGAATTCAAGACACCTTATTGAAAAAAGAGAAGTTTGAGAAAATTTATAATCCTCGGCTCATATAAAAGTTTGAGAAAATTACTCTTTAAGCTTCCATTTTTCTCTCAGCCACCTCGAAAAGACCAAAATACCTCTAGAGACAGTTGATTGTGGTTGAAAGACTTTTTAAATCGGTAAACCAATTTAAAAAGTTATTGAACCAATCCAAAAAGTGTGGAACGACACTTAACTACTGCTGAAGAGACGAACGACAGTTTAGTGCCGCTCGGCCAACGACACTTGGGAAAGTTTTGGAAGCGTGAAGAGTAATTACCGAAGTCTGATAGTTGCTCAATATACCCCTCAAAATTGTTGACCTTGTTGGAAAATAAATCAATTGGAGTTACGACCCGATCAAATTTTACACACAAAAACCGTCAATCGAAAATTATGACCCAATCGGAAGGGAAATTGAGATGCCGAGCAACTTTCTAGCCTTCATCAAGTTCTAGTTCAATGAATTCATTCTTGTTTTTACTGAAATCTATTAACATGTGTCTCACTTTCTATATCATTAAACTAAATCAACGATTCATACATTACAGGTCTAAAATTGGACCACATTCATGCCGGTGCATCTCAAGTAGACCCATTAGTTTCATTTTTTTTCTTCTTCCTCATGCCGGTTATGTCTCATCTTTAGTAGGTTCCCTCATTTTGAGAATAAATTTCTTAAAATATATTTAACGATTAATTACTTTGAAGAGCTGCAATTGCATCATAGGCAGATCCGATTAGTGTATATCCAGAAGGTCGCATTATAAAACACGTAAAAGAAAAGAGGTTGCATTATTATGAAATAATAAAATGTACCAAAAGCAGTGATGCCTAACTCGGAAGTTCAATGAAACACGTAACTTGTGTATTTGTGAATTAGACCTTGCTTAATATAAGGGTTTTTTTTGGACAGATAATACAAGGAAAACTTGACAACACTCTCTTGTTATATATTATTAATATAAGGAAAAAACTTAGGTACAATTCTTTACGTGCTTTTCGTATAGTTCTTAACTAAAAATATAAATTTTTTTGGATATAACAAGCTTTGAGAAAATTAAGGATTTAAGAAAATCATGGTGAATTTAGTTAAGAACCATACGAAAAGCACCTAAGGAATTGTACCTAAGTTTTTTTCTTAATATAATTGTTTATCAGTAGACGAATTTCACTAAAATTTTATTCAATTAAAGAATTATATATTGTTTGAAATTTGAATGATTGGGTCATTGTCTCATTGGGTGAAGTGTTAACTAAGGTTATCAGTATGAGCCAGGGTCATCGGTTCCATAGATATTGTTGTTTAGTAATTTTTTAATGCAAATTTGTTCTATAGCTGAAAGGTCTTTTATCTTAATTAAAATGTTCACTAGCTATTGTATTTTACATTGTGTTAAATCCATTTATGGCGTTAGACTAAGTACATGTTCGATATCGTGGTGAATTGGAGGTAATCACAAAAGCTACAAAGTGTAGCATTTGTAAAATAATTGTGATTTTTTCATACTCAGTGAAGTAGCAAACAGTAGTATTATTTTTCATCTCACACGAAGGAATGTGCTAATGTGGACGTTGATTGTACACAAACATGTATTAAATGACAAATGACATTATTATAACTAGACTCGAATGACATTATTGGTCAACAAATCAGAGGTGAATATTAAATGCTTATCGAAACATATTATGAGTTTATTGAAATAACAATAATTGATATTTCTAAATATAGAAGAGTAAAATCTCATATTTATATCTATAAACACAATGACTTTGATTTGGATTTTCCGCATATGAGAAATTCCATATTTGTTGCAGTCACACATCAAAAGTAGCCAAATCAAATTGTTCGGATTGCATGTGTGTAACGTTAACTTTTGATGATATTAGTGACAATATTCAAATCTCTCTTAATGAATCATTTTCTCAGATCTAAATAATTTATTTTAATCATTTATCCTTCATTTTCTCTCATCTAAAATATACTAATGTCATTAATCTAACGATAACAAACTTTCAAACTTGCCGCAAGCTATGTGTTATGTGCACCAACCTATACATAGCTTAACTATTTCAAAGAAAAACTAAGTCATGCATTTAGGCTATGTTTGGTAACACAAATAAGTTAGATTATAGTTTATTGGACTAATTTATAAGCTTGTTTTGATAGAATGAGACGTGTTTGGTAAAAAAACTTTTTTCATTAGCTTAAAATGTTTTTTAAGATGCTATTTCAAGTAGTTTTTGAGCTTATAACTTATAATATTTTCTTCCAATTTTAACCTTTTATTAATTTTATTTTAGTGTAATAAAAAAACTACCCACGTTCCTCACGTTATTCTACCCAACAAAAAAAGTGCTCACGTTGTCATTTTTTTTGGTTACATTCGGCTGTCATATATTAATATTATGGTATGGCTTTTTAATTTTTCTTGTTCATTTCCTTAAAAAAAAATCTTGTTCATTTTTTTAACATTGCTCTTAATTCATATAATAAATTATTTTATAAAATTTACAATAAATAGTGAAACAAGTTTGGTTAAATAAAATTCATAAAAAAGATTTTCTTGGATAAAAAATGTCAATTGAATTCATGAATAAATTTATTATTTTGGAGATGAAAATAATTTGAAATAAATTTAAATATTTAAAAAGAAATACAATAAGTAATAATAAGTATATATATGATTTATTAAAACAAATATGTTCTTTTATGTCATTTTATATTTACCAGTCACTTTGACAACTAATTTTATCAAACACTTTTAATTTTAATAAGCTAACTTTTCAGCTATAAACTATCAACTATCAACCATCAGTTACAAGCTAGTTTTTCAGCTACCAGCTAACTTATAACTTATTTCTACTAAACACACCCTTAATGCATTGTAGACTTTGACAATTACTTGTTGCAAAAACTAAAAAAAGTACCGGTCTAACCCACTTGAATTTTATTTACCCAAATACACAAGTTTGTGGATTTTTTGAGCACAAGAACTAGTCCATAACATTAACTTCTGTTCTTTTGACTTTTTGCGGCAGAGTGCGTCAAATACTGACACATGTCCATGGTAGTTCGAAATTAGTGAAAAAATTGGGAAAGGCTGAGATGGGAATTGAACCATGGACTTACAACGCAAACGCATATAGTTCAACCACTCTACTCGGCTATGAAACATTTAATTTATAGGCTTAAATGCAGTTTTACCCCTCCTATTTTGATTGAATTTGGATTTTGCCCCCTATTTTAAAACTCAGAATTTTACCCCCTTATTTTGATTGAATATGGATTTTGCCCCCTATTTTAAAACTCAGAATTTTACCCCCTGGTTTTATGTTTTTCAGGATTTTGCCCCCCCCCCCCATTTGAGTTCATTTTGGCTGATGTGGTAGTGATGACTTGACTTAAATTATATTATACAAATATCCACATAATTAATTATTTATATAAAATGTAATTTTTATTTTTTAATGAAAAAATTTTGAATCATTTTTTTCTTCAGAAAAATAAAAAAACAGGAAAATACTAGAAAAAATGTAGGATAAGCAAAAAAAAATTTAAGACCATCTTTTTTTTAAAAAAAGAAAAAAAAAATAAAGAAACAATCAGAAAATATTAATTCAGTAAAAAAATAAAAATAAAACCAGAAAATACAAAAAACCCAAAAAAATAGAAAAACAATACCAGAAAAAAATCAATTAAAAATACAATAAAAACTAGTTTGCACCTCTAAATATTTTCTATTTTCATGTATTTTCATACTAGTTTTATGCATTTTTATACTACATTTTTTCTAGTATTTTTTATGCATTTTTTTAGTATTTTTCTGTTTTTTATTTTTATTTTTTTGAAAAACAAAATTTATTCATTAAAAAAAGAACATTTAATATAAATAATTAATTATGTGGATATTTATATAATATAATTTAAGCCAAGTCAGCACTACCACATCAACCAAAATGAACTTAAATGTGTGGGGGGGGGGGGGGGGGGGCAAAATCTTGAAAAACATAAAATAAGGGGGTAAAATTCTGAGTTTTAAAATAAGAGGGCGAAATCCAGATTCAATAAAAATAGGGGGGGTAAAATTCCGAGTTTTAAAATTGGGGGGTCAAAATCCAGATTCAATCAAAATAGGGGGGTAAAACTGCCTTTAAGCCTAATTTATAAAGGTTCATTTAAGAAATATAAACCGCATTATTTCAAATAGTTTCCCTTAGCTTTATTTTTCTTTAGGGAATATTTCAATCATGTTTTTTTTTTCTATCAGAAATGATAACTGAACACAAAAATCCAAACAAAGTATAGACATCATATGTTACTGTAGCTTCATACATCTTTTTTTCTTTTAAATTTCCTTTCCTTTCTCCTTCAACGCTATCTCTCTACTATCCTTCTCTTTGTTAACTGCAACATCTCTCGCCGCTTCTCTCAGTTGCCACCGCCATCGTCACATCTCTCAGTGACCACCGTCGTCGTCTTTTCTTCGTTCTGTTCTATTTTCGTGTGAGTTTTGAACGGACCTGCAACGGTGAGGACGGATCTGGGCTCGGTTCTCTCTCGTCGGAGTTCTGAACATATCTGGGCTGAGTTTTCTCGGTGATGATTCGGTGCTGGTGATGACGATGGTGGTCCGAATGGATTCCCGGCGGTGCGAGAGGAGTGGGGGTCGCCGACAGCGTGAAGTCGGTTGTCGTGGTGAATAGATTAAACAGACGATGATGACAACGAGAACAATGGTAGTGGTAACCAATGAGGATGGTGGTGGTGAATGGTGGCTGACAGCGATGAGAGAGAAAAGAGAGAGGAAGAGAGAGAACGTAAAGAAGGGAGAAGAAGAGGGCGGGGTGGGCTTTTAAAAAATTGCCCCTCCTTTAATGTTGAATATCAAATTACCCTTGGTGTTGTATTTGTGTCAAATAATTTGTGTTCAGTTATTATTTCTGTTTTTTTATTATGGACCTGTTCGTTTGGGATTGTTTTGAAAAAAAATTATTTATTTTAATAAAAATTATTTTTTTAAATAAAAAATCACTTTTTATTTTTATTTTCGTAGTATTTGTTTCAAATTTTTAAAAATCCATTTTGTTAAAAAAATCATTTTTACTCTCAAAATGAAAAGCTATTCTTAGTAGCTTTTTTAATATATATAATTTTTTCTTTCTAAAAACAATAAATTAGAGTGTGTGAGCATCAAATATTAAAAAAAATGATTTTTATGATACTAAATAAACAAAAATAACTTTAATTCTTTTTAAGAATCTCTAAAAAAATCTCTAGATTCTTTTAATCTAAAATCTATTTTTTTTTAAAGTTGAAACAAACACACCTTATATCTTTTCCGCAACAAATATTAAATAGCATCCAACGATAGTGTTATTTTTATTTTATTTAATAGAAGAAAGAAAAACTCCTTTTTTTTATTTCAATCATGTTTGACTAACGCTCCTTCATTTGTACCACATCTCATATGTTTATTTATTAAAAAAAAAACCAATTTTTCATCTATTTACATCTGTTTGGATCAAAATCCCTCTTGTTGTTGTTACTTATGTCCTCATCTCATCTATCAATAATATTATTAACTTTTAAATTTTCACTGTATTTTTATTTTTTTAGTATGTTAATTAAGTATATTAATATACAAGGAAAATTAAATGTAAAGTGTAATTTCATAAAATAAAATAGGAGTATTAGTCAACGGTTAATCAATACGGCATAAATAGATGAAGAAATTGTAATTTTCAAATATAAAAAAACTAATTATTTGAAATTGGGTAGTCAACGTCGCACACCCCATTAAAAAAAAAAGACAAAAAAACAAATCTTCATTGAGATATAGCGTTCACAAACTTAATACTTACTCCATTCATCCTTTTTATAGGAGTAGTTTACAAAAAAGTTTCGTCCCTAAATATAAGATCATATACAAATTCCTAGATGCATTGATTACTCTTTTTCTAAATATATCTCATACTACCAATTTGTCTTGGTATATGAAAAGTTAATATAAATATATATTTAATCAAGGGTAATCTAGTAATAGTCACACACATTTGAGACAACTTTATTACTCCAACAACTTTTCTGAATACACGTTATTTTTGTAAAATACCTATATAAAAAGGGACGGATGGAGTATATTATTCAATGCTAAAACAAGCAACAAGCACGCATTGGCTCAATTGGTTGTCATTCTCGTAGTTTTTTTTTTCTTCTCAATTTTCAGATTTTCCAACACTTGTACACGTCTTAGCTTCACAGTGTCTCGCCGTTCCAAATGACCCGAAAGCCACCAAAAGACAAAAAAAAAACTCTGCAAAGTAGGGTATCTCTTATTTATAAAGCTTAACAAGTCAAGCTATCCCTAACCCTAAAAAAAACCTAATTCTTACCTCATATTTCCCTCCATAACAATTGCATTTAATTCCTCTATACCTATAACATTTGAATTTCGAATTTTGGCTTTCCCTCCATCAAACCCTCAACTCTTGGCTTTTCAGCAACCACTAAATGGAGCATTAAACACACACGGTTTCCTACTAATTGGAGCATTAACCACACGGTTTTCAACCTCCAACTTTTAGTTTTCCATGCTCATTTAACTTCAGAACCTTTCATCTTTCAACTCCTGGATTCAAGTACCTCTTAACTGCATATATATATATATATATATATATATATATAATCGAACTGCAGCTTCTTCATCATATTGCTCTCCTTTCATATCATTCAAACATCCATGGTTGATCGTGGTGTTGAAGCTCTACTTTCCTACCATTGTTTAACCGGTAAACTATTGCTTCACTCATACTTGAAAGTGTTTTTTGTATCGTTTTTATAACATTCATTATCACCTGACTCTAACCACATATTTACTTAATTTTTTTTTAACAGCACCTCTGCATCTGAATCCTGTTAATGAGATTGACAAGATCATAAATTGTCTGCGTCTGGAATACAGGACTTATACTATCGAGTATGAGGTTGATTGTGTAAGTGTATTTTTTTTTTGTTTTCAATATATCCTCTGTCTTTTTGTTTGTTCTGTTTTTGTGTGTGTTAAATTGACAACCTTTTTTGGTCACCTGTTTTGCTACAGGGTGCTATTATGATGCCTAGTTGTTTTGCTTCGGACTTTGGTGATCAAATCGACAACTATGCGATGCTGATTGACCGTAACAACAATCAGTTTGAAATTAAGTTTGAGAGATTCCATGGTTTCATTTTTTTTGACAAAAGGTTTTAGCGCTCTTCGTGATTTCTATGGCATAAGCCTTGGTGCGTGGCTGACTTTGGTTTTTGAGGGATATGGTAGATTTCGTCTAAAGAAAATCAAATCTAGAATTAAGAGGAAAATTGAGTTCCCTGTATTTGATCCTCCAATGAAGTTTGTCATTGAAAAATATGTTAACTCTGATCATTTCTTCACTACAACATTTTTTAGTTTAGACCACACTTGACTTGTCCACGGATAAAAAAGTGTGGCTTAAAATAGGAATAAGCCATGGATTTTAGAAGTGTGGCTTATAAATTACATATACAATATACTGAATGACTGAAAAAACAAAAATGTGCCATAAAACCTTTTAGACAACGACGTAGCCACAAACATTAACCGTGCCCTATTTAATTGTAAAAACCGTGCCTTAATACCTTCATTGCTGATTCCCAAATGAAGTAGCGGGAATTGTAAAAATGAAAAAAAAAATCTCGTTTTACGCGCTATGACAAAAAATTGACAAAAAAAAATCAGATTTAACATAAACGAAGTCAATAACTTTGGAAAATCAGATTTAACAAAAATCAGATTACACTCAACTCTTTGTCTGCCACCGATTTTCTCCTCCGATCTCTGCCACCGGCCGACGGACCTTCGTTTTCCTTTGGTGAAACTCTCTTCGTCTCCGGCGAACCACTGCTCTCTTCACTGTTCGCACAACCTCCTTTCACCTCCGCCGGACCTTCAACCTCTTCTCTCTTCACTTGTCGGACCTTGTCCTTGCCTCTACCCTCTGTTGGACCTTCTCTCTTCATCAATTTGAGTCATTCTCTCTCTGGGTAAGTTTTATTTCTCTCAAATTTAGATTATCTCAAATTGGATAACCCTAAAATTTCAAAATCCCCAAAAACATGAAATTGGTGTTCAATATGTTCTTATAGTTAGGTTTTATAGTAAGCTTACTTGGATTTCCTGCGTCGATTCACCAGTTGTCATACCGTCATGATTTGAACAATTTCAAAATTTCTTATGAAAAGCACCTAACTGCATCTGATATCACTTCAGGATTTTTGGTAAGTTAACATATATTTGAACCAGTGAATTGATACAACTTTTTTGTAACTTACTCCTTTGCTATTGTTGCAGAAGTTGGCCTACATTGGATTTTGTGAGCTATCTTTGGACAAGAATAACACTGCTTTGGCGTAATGTGTAGTATTTCGTTATGTAAGTATGAGTTTTTCCGACATATGTTTTATTTCTGGATATTCACGAACTATCGAACTTTTTTATTGTCAACAAACTTATGTCATTTCAATATCATGTTCTATTCGCACAGTGGATGTTTCACTGTAAAATGAACTATGTCATTGGACTCTTATTTCATTTCGTGTTTCATTGTCAAGTATTTTATCGATATGAGTCGTGCGTTAGCACGGGTCGATGGTCTATTATAGGTAAATAAAAACTCAGGTAGGTCATATAGGTAATTATAATTCATTTGAGGGGCGGAAAAACAAAATATCTGAAATTTGAGTGGCCAAATCATTTTCCTAGATAAATAACGCAGCTACTGTCCAGTATTTTTTGTCATGTTGGACCATGATGATGACTTAATCAAGACAAGACAAAAATATAAAAATCACTGGATCTTCCTTCATCTTGCATATGGCGTTGTTGTTGATGGAAGAATCGCTACCTACCTACAGAATCATGGAGCCGCTTTCCTTTTCCCTTTCAGCTTCTTCTTCTTCTCCTCCTCCTTCTTCTTCAGAGAAGGAATCAAATCCATCAGATGCAGTTATCTTCTTTGGTCTCAGTCTTGCTCTTGGAATTGCTTGTAGACACCTTTTGCGTGGGACCAGAGTCCCTTACACTGTTGCTTTGCTTATCCTTGGCATTGCTCTTGGATCCTTAGGTTCTTCTTCTAACTTCACCCTCTTTCTATCATTTTTTTTCTTAACAAAATTTTTCATCATCTTATTATTACTATTATTGTTGTTGTTGACATTATTAAACCACTTGTGAATTTGACTCACCAATTTTTACGGCTGTGGTGGTTGATAATGATTGAAGAGAGAACCACAGCCATGAAATTTTTGGGTTTTATGAGGCCTGTGGGAAAGTTGACTTGTGTGATGTTTTGGTAAACAACTTAATCAGAATTTATTGAGGAGAGGATCAAAGGAAAATCTTTCTACATGTGTGTGATGTTATAAGCTATTTTGTTTGTGTTTAATTTATGTTGCCAGTCTTGTTGAATCCGTGTTGAATTATGTAGTGGCTATTGTCGTAGTTGAATTATGTTATTGCTGTTGGTATTTATATGAGTTCCGCATATATACATCACTCATTTATAATTTTTTAATAGTATTATCTCACAATTTTTTTAAATAAGATTCTTTATATTATTACATTTTAGTTTTTTAATATTAAAAAAGTGTGGGTCCCAGTTAAGAATGAGAGTCTTAAGTGAGACTCTAGATCCTATATAACCCCAAAATTTTTCTCCCTAACGAGATCCTAATAGATACCGAGTCTTAAAAGTTTAAGAACTCTCCGTTAGAGATGATCTTAGAGTCAATTTTGTAGTTTAAAAAATAATCTCATTTCTGTCTTCTATTTCTTCTTTGTTTCTCTTATACCGAGTAGTATCTCAAATGTACTATATTTTTCATCTATTTCTATCTTGTCACACTCTTTCTAGTTTTTTTCTCTCATTTCAATTACTTCTCGCAACCAAACAGGGTGTTAGTGTTTCATGCTTCATCAACAATTTTAAAGGCACTATAATTTTGAACACAAAATAAGGTACAATAAGAAACTAAATAATTAGTCAAAAAACTAAATAAATTATAATTAGTAATTAATACATAATTATTGATAAAAAAATACTATAGTTATAATTTTCAATACGTGTTTTTTATATATATTTCATAATCATTTTTAAATTTATACAACATCTTTAATTTTTTAGTGAAGTTTAATTTTTAATAGTGTGAAATATGTATATCATTTACTTTTTGTTGTATTATTTTTTAATGAAAAAAAAACATGTTTTTAATTATTATTGGAGGACCTCCTATCCGAACTTTGAACATTAAACGCATAAGTACATCGATTCAATGATTGGTCCGATTTTGATTACCTTAATTTTACTAAGTTTCAAGATGTAGCGTATTTTATACTCTGGAGAGAATATGATATTGGATTTTATGTGTCTAAATAACATTAATGGATATTTTAGATATTTTTTACTCATGTTTGAATTCAGAACCTCGCATTTGTTTGCATGAGTAAAAAAAAACATAAATGGACCGAATGGAGATAATTGAGAATTGAGTGGTGGAATCATAAGAGGGAATATTAAGAATTTAGGATGCATCGAATCCGAATCCTAAATATAGAAGCAAGGCAGAATCAAACAAAACATTATTTTTGTCGTGTTGGGAAATGATGATGTCTCAATGAAGAGAAGACAAAAATCAGTAGTGGTACGCAACTGACTATGATGTTTTGAATGGCGGTGTTGCTGTTTACTGAAGAAGAATCACTGCAGCTTTCTTACACAATCATGGAAGAGCATATACCACTTTCCTTTTCTCTTTCCCTTTCTGCTCCTTCTCCTTCTTCTTCAGAGAAGCAATCGATTCCATCAGATGCAGTTATCTTCTTTGGTCTCAGTCTTGCTCTTGGAATTGCTTGCAGACACCTTTTGCGTGGGACCAGAGTCCCTTACACTGTTGCTTTGCTCATCATTGGCATTGCTCTTGGATCCTTAGGTTCTCACTTTCCACCTTTTTCATCATCACCATCATCTTCTATTATTATTATTATTGTTGTTTACATTTTTTTTGGTACAATTGTTGATAATGATTGATTGAGGTGGGAACCGCAATCACAATTTATTGTGGTCATGAAATTTTTGGGTTTTAAGAGGCTTGTGGGAAAGTTGACTTGTGTGATATTTGGATAAACAACATAATCAGAGTTTATTGTACTTTCTATAATTGAGGAGAGAATCAAGGAAAAACTTTCTATATGTTTGTGATGTTATAAGCTATTTTAAGGTGTTTATGGGAATAAAGCTGAATTTTTTCCCCATAAACTCCTCTAAACACTTTACAAATACTTTTTTTTGACCGAAACTTGTACAAATACTTATGTTATAAGATAAGTCTAAATAAGCTCTTTCAAGTGTCCTTTTACTCTATATTCTATAAGGATGTGGGCTTGGATCAACCATTTTTTTTTTTTAAATAAAAGTAATGCAAAGAGCATCACCTGTATATATAACCAAAAAACAGAGTTACAAAAAAAAAAAAGAGGGGAACTTGGTCAAAACCTCTTCAAAAGGAAGAAAATCTAAAGTTAGGTAAGCCTAACCTATTTCTTACAAAATCTTGCCTAATTTCTGCTGGAAGAGTAGGAAACCAAACATATGAAGACAGAGCTAAGCCTAGGTTAGCAAGACCATCTGCACAAGAGTTTCCTTCTCTATATATATGCTTTACAAAAAAGTTCATTCGCTTTATCATTTCTGTACAATTGATCCACCTGTTTCTTAATTCCCAAGGTATCATGGATTTAGAATTGAAAGCCAATAAGACTAGTTGAGAGTCTGTTTCTAACCAGAGATTATGCCAGCCTTTGGAGAAAGCCACCTCTATTGACAAGATTGCTGCAACAAGCTCAGCCACTTAGGAAGAGTTTGTGCTAAGGTTCTGAGCAAAACCTCCAAGAAAGTTTCCTGTGTGATCTCTAAAAAGCCCTCCACAGGCAGCTTTAGCTGGATTTTTAGTCATTGCTCCATCTGTGTTAGCTTTAATCCAGTTGATGAAAGGAGGCTGCCCGATGACTTCTTTGATTATTGGAGCTTTTGGAGGGTGTATGCTGATATTAAAAGTCTTTAATATCACAAATTCTGTCATTGAAGCATAAGAGGTTTTGTTTGTCTTGTTTCCTGATAGATGCACATTTGAGATGATGCCATTGATTACTGTTCTCCAATTGTGCTTCTTGTTTTAGAGCCTGGCCCGATTTCTCACATACCAGATACTACTAAAAATATTGGAAATGCTAGCTTTTATAACAACCAAACATTGGGGACTCCATTGCCTTTTGTAGGTTTTCCATATGTCTTCAAAATTGCTGAACTGCAGAGGGGAGTTGAGAATTGCAGCTAACCACTCCCATAGCTTTCTAGCAAATTGACAATGAAAAAACAAATGAGTGGTTGTTTCTGTGTGATTAAAACAAATACTGCAGACTGTAGCAAGACTGCAGCCCCTAGATATTAAATTCTCATCTGTTGGCATTCTATTGTGAAGGACTCTCCAAACTGTCATAGATTTCGATGACGGAATGTCTGGAGACCAGATAGTTTTACCCCAATGTTTTTTTTGGCCCTGTGGGGATTTAAAAGTAAAAGCTTCTTTGAAAGATAGGAGCCCTGACTGAGTATGATTCCAGCATAGATTGTCTTTCATTTGAATCTTTGGGATGGTAACTTGCATTGTGAGATTTCTGAGGACAGGAAAAGAATTTTGCAGGAAGTCTGGAATTCTCCATTGAAAGTCTACTATAAAATCACTGACCTTGGCTTCCAGTTGAGCTGCAAGAACCGGGTTGAGATTGAGAGTACTAGCTAAGATCTGACCACACCAATTATCATTCCAAAAATTAACTGTTTGGCCATCTCCAATAATCCAGTTTGAGTTCTCCAAAATAACTGAGTACTCAACCTTGATACTACTCCAAATGGATGAGAATATGTGACTTCTGGTAGGGGTTCTTTTAGGGCAGGCTCTGCTTTTAAGAACTAAAGCCCAATCTTCATTAGAATTAAACATTTCCCAGCAAAGTTTCAGATTAGCTGCTTCATTTAAGACTGTCAAGGATCTCAATCCTAAACCTCCCTCATCTATTGGCTTACATATATTATTCCAAGAGACTGTTACCAATTTCCTTCTATCAATATCTCCAGACCATATGAAATTCCTTATGCACTTCTCTAAATCTTTTAGTAAAGAGACTGGCCAAGAGTATATGGATAAGTTGTGGATGAGCATGCTGTATATGACCGATTTAACTAGTTGAACTCTACCTGCCAAAGAGAGAAGAGATGCTTTCCAGGATGCAAGTTTCAATTTGACTTTATCGGCAATAGGCTGGAATTAGGAGAATTTTGGTTTTCCTTTGAAAATAGGGACCCCCTGATAAATGAAGGGAAGATAGCCTATGTTGAATCCCAGCTGGTTAACAATAGCTTGCAGTTTAGATTCTGATATTGAGCTGGAAAAAATCAATGATTTTGAGGGGTTAATGAGCTGACCTGAGCAATTCGCATAATCACTGAAAAGTTTGTGAAGAGCATTAATACAGGAAATCCTTCCTTTGCAGAAAACCATAACATCATCTGCGTAAAGAGTATGAGAAGGAATGGATTGATGCCTGGAGCCACTGATTAACTCAACTTTACCTTCTTGGACCAGTTTAGTGATTCCTCTACTGAGAACATCTTCTGCCAAACAAAACAAAAGGGGGGACAAAGGATCTCCTTGTCTAACCCCTCTTTTACAACTGAAGAAGTCATGTAACTTACCATTGATTGAGACTTACAGCTTAGCTAATTCTAAAATTGACTGAATCCAATCACAAAATTTTGAGTTGAAGCCAAAAGCTTTTAGAACTCTTAATATAAAAGACCAATCAAGAGTATCAAAAGCCTTTGCTATGTCTATCTTGACTGCTAAGTTTCCACCGAATGATTTCTTGTGCAGTAAGTTAACTGCTTCTGAGGTTAACAGGATGCAATCTTTTATGTTTCTGCCTTTGATAAATCCCCTTTGCTCCTTTGAAGTGACATGAGGCATCAGAGTTGCTAGCCTATCTGCCAGGATTTTTGAGATGATCTTGAATTTGAAATTTGCTAAAGCTATTGGACTGAACTGACTGACTGAATCTGCATTGCTAGTTTTAGGAATCAGGACAATGGTGTTGGAATTGAAGTTGTTCAGAAGCTTCCCTGTTGAAAAGAATTCTTGCACTGCATTGATAACTTCTGTTTTGATAATGCTCCAGTAATGCTGAAAGAAAAGAGCTCCAAACCCGTCAGGACCTGGGGCGCTGTCTTTATTGAGAGAAAATACTGCATTGTGAACTTCGGCTTCAGAGGGAAGGATGGTCAGAATATTGACAAATTTTGGGATGCAATCTTCCACCAAAGAATTAACCTGCAAAAAAGAAGAAGCACAAAAAAGATTTTTAAAATGGTTAGTAATATGAGTTGCTATGAGCTCTGGATCAGTGATGATGTGATCGCCATCTCTAAGGAAGGTTATGAGTTTTGTGGATTGTTTGATTTTGGTGACTCTGTGAAAGTAGCTTGTGTTTCTATCTCCATGTATGTGCCAATTGGTTCTAGAATTTTCATGCCAGAAGGATTCTTCTATATCAAGGGCTTTTTGGAAATCTATTTGAGCTTTCTTTTGCTGATCAAGGAGCAAATCCGTATGACCTTGAGAGTCTATGTTGTCCTGAATGCTTTGCAACTTTTCTTCTGCTTCTTTGACTAACACATGAACATTGCCAAAGCTGTCCTTATTTCATGACTTAAGCTTTTCCTTCACATTCTTCAGTTTCTGAGACAGAATGTACATGTAAAGTTAGATCCTCTAGTTGGAAGGTGGATGAAACTATTTTGATCTGTCCAGTCTATGAAGTCTTTAATAGGAATTCTAGCAGGTGAAGTTCGACCTCTATGTTCATGAGCACCTAAGATAGTGTTGAAATCTCCTATGAAACACAAGGGGATAATGTGTTGGGAGTGAATTTGTTGGAGTTCTAACCAAAGGTTCCTTCTAGTAGTGTAATTAGTAGATGCATATACTGCTGAAATGCCAAAAGTGCAAGAGTTTTCAGTAATGGTGAAGCTGACATGTTGGGAGGATATAGCTAAAATGGTGGGTGTTAGGTTAATTTTACAAATGCACCATATGTTAGGAATCAGCTGGTTTCGATCATTTAAAGCAAAAAGTTTAAGCCCTAATTTAGCTAGCCAGTTGTTGGGGAAGTTTTGGAAATCTAACCAGGGTTCTGCAATAATGATGAAATGAGGATTATGTTTGATAACTAACCTTTTAAGAGCTAACCTTGATGGGGAGTTAGCTAAACCCCTTATGTTCCAATAAAGACCTATCATTTAAAGGGTTTGGTGTTACCAGATTTGGATCTGGTTGTGTAAGCTGTTTTGATAACTGAAGAGGAGGCTTTGAGATTCTTTCTTTTGCTTGTTTTGTGTGTGACAAGTTTAAAGCCTGAAGCACTCAAATTATGAAGGTCCTCCTGTCTCAGTGCTCATCTATTTCTCTTTCTTTTTCTGCTATCGCTTGATGCTCTTCAGCTTGTTTTCTAATTACTTCTTCCTCCTCTTGATCAGCTAGGTTGGCCCAGGATTTCTGCAAGAACAACATGCCATTTTGGACCCTTACTGGAGTGTTCTCCTTCTGAGTTACTGAGTCCTCATTGAACTGAGTATTCTCCACAAATGCTGATGCTTTTGTGCTGTCATGTGTACTTCTTGAGGCATTCCCTTCTAATTCATTATGAACTGTATTCCCTGCATTCACCCTTTCTTGTGTCCTGCTTTCTTCAGATCCTTGTTCACTTCTGTCTTCTTGCCCCTCTTTATCAGGATTTTCTTCGTCTGCTTTCTCAGTTTCACTCTCTTCCAGGTTAACCAGAATTGGAATTCCTTCGTTTTCTTTAAAGATCCTTCCTGTTTGGACAAATTCCTTAGCAGGTTCTTTATCCTTGTTCCTTTCCTTTTCTTTCAATTTTTCTTTTCTTTCTCCATTGTTATCTTTCAGATTTTCCTTAACAGGTTCATTGCTTGCTTTGTATCTTCTGCAGTTGCTTTCTAGGTGTACAACAATGTTACAATTTGAGCAAAAGTGTGGCAGGTTTTCATATTCAAAATCAACAAACATGGCATAACCTACTCTTTCTACCACTCTATATATCAGATCTTGAGCCAAGTCAATATCCACTAACACTCGAACAAAGTGTCCAAATGTTCTTTCAAACATGTTCTTACCAGTCACAGAATCAATACATATTGGATTACCTACACTACTTGCTATAGCAAAAAGTATCTTTGGTCTCCAATATTCCTGACCTAGACCAAAAATTATTAGCCATACCTGCGCATAAGTGTTTTTTTGAGCACTAGAATTGAAATCTGTTGTCCAGGCAAAGAGCTTCAATAATCCTGGATTTAAATTCCAAGATCCTACCATCCTTACACTTCTAGCATCCTCTAAAGAAGAAAAGCATAGTTCATAATACCCTTTTCCCAGCGATGTGATTCCCCATCTCCCTAAGTTCTTCCACAGTGGCTGTAATTTTTCACGTAGAGCAACAGTTGATAAAGGGGTTGAGCCCTATGGCCAAATCACACGGGCATGGAGATTGTTTTTGCAAACTTCCATTCCTTTGTGATACTCCTCCTCTGGTATTGAAATTGCTGTTTTGTTTCCTTTGACACAAGGTTTAGGTAGTTGACTGAGGGGGATGTCGCAGACTGTGTTCAGGGCTTGGGCAAAGGTCTTTTGGGTGGTTTGATTTGGCTTTGGCGGTGGGTTAGCAGCGATTGGAGTTTTAGTGTTGTTTGAGAGGCAGGGCCATGCGATTTGGAAAGGTTTGGCGGTTGTTTGAGATGGTTTGGCCATGGCGGCGGTGGATAAAAGGCTGGATTTGAGATGACGAAGCACTGTTCACTTGTTTTCTCCAGAGCTCATCGCGATGATGTGACACTTTTTGTACTTTTAAACTCCAGAAAGCACCAATAATCAATTTAAATTCCAAGATCCTACCATCCTTACCCTTCTAGCATCCTCTAAAGAAGAAAAGCATAGTTCATAATACCCTTTTCATTGTAGCACCAAAAAGGACAAAAATTGGAAATAGACAATAGTTTCTTTTATAATGCTTTACTCTGTTCATTGTGTATGTGTATTTTACGTGCAAGGGCTAAGAAGATCTTCTGTGTGTGTTTACAGGAAGTCTTCTTCTGAATCTGAACTCTTTAGTAAAAGATATTTGAAGTTCCAACCAATGACCAACATAAAACATTGCAAAGATAAATTCATGATATATTAAAATTCAAATAAATGAAAAAAAGGAATAATGGTAATTTGACTGAGGACATAAATTAAGATGTACTGCTAAAAACTGACGTGACAGTGGCGTAAATAGGATGCATGAACTCTAGTGTTTAATGGAAGAAAAACAATTCTACTTTTCTAATAACATATATGGATATAATTTTCATCTATTTTTGGTTGAAAGAGTAAGTTTTATTGGTATCAGTTTCATGTTATTGCCAACAGCCTTAATTGGCGGTATTTCTGGACTGCCATCCTTGCAACCACTAACACCTTCATTGTCCCGAGTGTAAGAGGCGTGTTTAGTTGCGCAGATATGGCCCAGTAGTGCTTATAAGGTTAAGGGAGTCCTCACCTTACAATTCTGTTTTGAAGAATTGAATTAGGCCCTAAACCCAAATTATTGGAATAGCTAAACTAGTCATATATATAACCATGTAGGCTAGCATGTACACCCTTGATAACATTAAGGTAAGCTGGGTTGATGGAATTCTCAATGTGACTTGGAAGAGTTAGAAAGTTCTGTCTGCGTTTTTCTTTAGGTTTTTGGTGCTTTGTAGAAAGTATAAAACTCATAACACGTCGATCATCATTTCTGTTGACCAGATTCCTGTCACGAATGATGGCTTGATGCCTTTCTCATTGTTGTTCCTTGTGTATATACATAGAGGTTACAAGGCTATACAGGTAATTACAGTAAATAATAACAATTAATAAGAACAAATCAATTTCTGATTTGTGTCCTTATTTTTAGGAACAAACTAATAAATATAATAAGGAGAACAAGTCAACTTCTTATTCACAATTCCTATCATTGGAAAATATTTTTGGTACCTGTCAAAAAATCCTGGCAATGGAAAAACTTCTTAAGTGGTGTTTCCTTTGTTTCTTATAGATGGAAAACTATTTTCTGTCATTCTATGTCACAGCTGACGGACTGGGTTTCTCCGCTTGTTAGCTTTTGCCCTTTGAACAGTCTCCTAACTTTCTTCTCATTGAAAGTTATCAGTATTTTCCCTCCCCGTACAATATGTAGACTGTTTATAATTAATATTTATAGAAATATTTCCATGTATTTACTTTTTTATTTTTACTGAATAAACTTGATTAACGGTGGATTTTTAAACAGAATATGGTACTCATCATCGGCTGGGAAAGATTGGGGATGGAATTCGTCTTTGTAAGTTTTGATTTGATTCTAGTTATTTTGAAATTTATGTACTTTTCTATGGAAGAAAACAAGGCTTTTCATTATACAGCTTTGGATAATGTGGATGGACTGGGATTTTGGAAAATATTTCAACTTAAGGAATTTTGATCTTCACTACTTTTTGTTAAAAAATGAAGTGATTATTATTAAATGTAGGGTCAGAGATTGATCCAGAGCTCCTGCTAGCTGTTTTTCTTCCTGCTCTCCTTTTCGAGAGCTCATTCTCAATGGAAGTTCACCAAATTAAGGTTTCTTTTCTTGAATTTTTCAATGAATATTAATTATTAAATCACTTCTATTTTAGTCATAAAGTGATGGTGTCATACTGTTGTGCTAGTTCTTGTCTCACATGTTTGCATGTATTGGCACACACTTATATGTTTGTGTACGGACTCATTCAATTTCTTACGCATATTATACGAACACTTGCCTACGTTTTTTCTGCTGTAACTTGAAAATCGTTCCTATCCAAAAAAATAACTTGAAAACCGTTGTGTGTTTGTTTGCTACCTAAATTTCATGAAGCCTCAACTTTTTCCTTTGTAAAAAAAACGAAAAAAGGTGTAGCAAACAGACAGAGCCATAGAAATTGATCAACATGAAAATTGTAGATTTATCTCTTAGCTCACTGCAGCCAAAGGAATTGTGCTAATTGTACTTCTTAACTGAAAATTATGCTTATTTTACCACGACAAAATGTTTGACAGCAAAAGTTTCCCAGAATAACACATGATTTCCTTGCGTCTTGGAGTTCCTTCTCAGCATTCCACCTTCAAAACACACCAAACAATCACAGTTGAAAATCCTCAATAATTAAAAGCTTGAACAAAATAATCCAGATGCCCAGCAAAATCTAACCAAAGATATATTAAGATAAATTAAAGGAGACTTGTAGAAAAATATATGGGTGATAATTATCGTTATATTATTATGAAGGAGAAAGAGCTCCTTTTATAGGAGAGAAAATACAAGGTCAACTCCTTTATTTTAGGAGTAATAATGACTGTTAAATAAGAAAAATAAATAATACTAAATAAGAAATATTTCAACACCCCCCCTCAAGTTGGTGCGTAGAGGTCAATCATGCCCAACTTGCTGATCAAGTATTCAAATGTTGTTCTTCCCAAGCTTTTGGTCAACATATCAGCGGTCTGTTGGTTGGAAGGGATAAATGGCAAGCAGAGAGTACCAGAGTCTATCTTTTCTTTGATGAAATGACGGTCAATCTCGATATGTTTTGTACGATCATGTTGAACCGGATTATGAGCTATGCTTATAGCTGCCTTGTTGTCACAGTATAATTTCAATGGGGGTTCTACCTCTATCTTTAGTTCTTTTAGGACTCTAAGAATCCACATACCTTCACAAATTCCTTGGGCCATTGCTCTGCACTACTTCTTGCAACTACTCCTTGTTTTTTGCTTCTCCAAGTCACTAGGTTCCCTCACACATATGTGCAATAACCTGAAGTTGATTTTCTATCAATAATGGACCCTGCCCAATCTGCATCAGTGAATATCGCCACATTTTTATCATTGGTTTTCTTGAAGAATAACCCTTTTTCAGGAGTTGCTTTTAAGTATTTCAAGATTCTGTGCACAGCTTCAAGGTGTTCTTCATATGGTGCATGCATGAATTAACTCACAACACTAACAGAGAAAGCAATGTCAGGACGAGTATGAGCCAAATATATTAATTTTCCAACCAACCTCTGATATCTTCCAGTGTCAACTGGTGTGTCCCCTTTCTCCCAAAGTTTGGCACTTTGGTCCATCGGTGTGTCAACAGGCTTACAACCACTCATACTTGTCTCTTGTAGGAGATCAAGAACATATTTTCTCTGAGAAACAACAATTCCTTTCTTTGACCTTGCTACTTCCATGCCAAGGAAATACTTGAGGGGACCCAAGTCTTTGATTTCAAAATCTGCTGCTAAGTTTCTTTTTAATCTCTCCATTTTTATCTCATCATTACCTGTAAGAATAATATCATCAACATAGACTATCAAAACAGTTATCATTCCATTTTGACCTGACTTTGTGAATAAAGTATGATCTGCTTGTCCTTGAGTATATTCCTGTTTCTTCACAGACTGAGTAAACTTTTCAAACCAAGCTCTCGGAGATTGTTTCAACCCGTACAAGGACTTCTTTAGTTTACACACCTGTGACCCAAAGGTTTCTTCAAAACCTGGAGGACAATCCATATATACTTCTTCTAAATCACCATTGAGAAAGGCATTTTTGACATCTAGCTGATGGAGAGGCCAGTCTAAGTTAGCAGCAAGGGATAAGAGTATTCTAATTGTGTTAAGCTTTGCAACAGGAGCGAAGGTCTCTGAGTAATCTATGCCATAGGTCTGAGTGAATCCTTTTGCAACCAATCGAGCTTTGTACCTTCCGATTGATCCATCAGAATTGTACTTTATTGTGAACACCCACTTACATCCCACAGTTCTTTTACCTGCCGGTAGAGTTGTGGCACTCCAAGTTTTATTCTTTTCAAGAGCTTTCATCTCCTCAAGAACAACTTCCTTCCACTTTGGAATTTCTAGAGCCTCCTGTACATTCTTAGGAATTTTGACACTAGATAGATTAGAAGTAAATGCAGCAAAAGAGGGAGACAAGTTTGAATATGATACAAAGTTAGACAAGGGGTGCCTAGTACATGGCCTACCTGGCTTCCTAAAGGCTATGGGAACATTAAGATCAGAAGTTGCTTGAAGTGCACGACCCTCACCCTTCTTTTTCCAATTAGGAGGCCTTCCATGAATTTTCCAACAAGTCTCACGTGTGTGATAATAACGTTCGCAGTGATCACACCAGAGTTTACCATCTTTCTTACAACATTTCTTGCTGTCTTTATTGAAGTTGTTGGTGACAAGGGCAGAATCATCAGTAGCTGAGTTTGACTTTCCCATCATCACTCTTTGTCTAGCCTCCTCCCTTCTGATTTCTGAAAAGGTTTCTCGGATAGTTGGCAGCGGATTATTTCCAAGGATTCTACCTCTTACTTCATCGAGTTCCTTGTTGAGACCAGCAAGAAAAATAAAGACACGGTCGTTCTCCTGAGTCTTAATAAACTGAACACTGTCTTCAGTACACCTCCAGTTATAATCATAGCACTGATCCAACTCTTGCCAAAGGACCATCAATTCATTATAGTAGGTAGTGACATCCATGTCATTCTGCTTTAAATTCCATAACTTTGATTTTAGATCATAAATTTGAGAGAAACTTTTAATATCAGAGTAGGACAGTTTTACAGCATCCCAAACATCTTTTGTTGTAGGCAGATACATATATGTTTTTCTCATACCTACCTCCATAGTATTAATAAGCCAGGCAATAATAGAAGAGTTTTCAGATTTCCAGAACCTGTAATTAGGATGTGTTGTTGCAGGCACCTGAACATCACCTGTAAGAAAACCCAACTTGCCTTTGCCCTCTAGAATAAGTCGAACAGTTTGGGACCATTCAGCGTAGTTTGAGCCATCCAGTTTCTGAACATTAATCTGAAGAGAGTTATTTTGACCTCCACCTCCTGAGTTACTGTAACCACCATCAATTGGGTAGCCATAACCGAACCCAAAAAAGTTGTTGTTGGGATCACCTCTGCCATAACCTAACCCACCGTTAAAATTGTTGTTTGTCATGAAACTGGGCATTTGTGGCATGGTAAATCCACTTCCTCCGCCGGAATTGTTGCTGGTGCCGCCGTAATTGACGTTGGCGCCGCCGCTGCCTCCACGACCTCCCCGAACCCCACTAGTTAGGGAAAGCTTTACAGTATCACCCTAGCCCTAACAGAGCTCATGATACCATGTAGAAAAATATATGGGTGATAATTATCGTTATATTATTATGAAGGAGAAAGAGCTCCTTTTATAGGAGAGAAAATACAAGGTCAACTCCTTTATTTTAGGAGTAATAATGACTCTTAAATAATAAAAATAAATAATACTAAATAAGAAATATTTCAACAAGAATATCTTGAAATTAACCTAAAAACTAAGAATTCTAAGGTAAATATCAATGGCTTAGAAATCTTTAGCCCACTAATGAGACTTATAGCTCTATCCCAGAGTTATTAGTGATCCCATATAGAGGATGAGGAAACTAGATCAACAAAATTAGAAGAAGCTATGGTTGTACCCTAGTAAGCAAGGTGCAAACTTGATGTTTCATTTTAATGTAAGTCGTCATCTGTTGACTTATAAATGACTGATATAGCATCACAAGATTTCTTATTCTCAATTTATTTTTGACTGAGTGCAGAGGTGTATTGCACAAATGATCATACTAGCTGGTCCAGGTGTTGTAATTTCGACCATTTTTCTTGGATCTGTTTTGAAGGTATGAGAACCAATGTGTTCAAAATTCATCATTTGTGTCATACGATTATAAGTTACAACTCATTTGTCACAATACAGCTTACTTTTCCATATAACTGGAGTTGGAAAACGTCGCTGTTGCTTGGGGGACTTCTGAGTGCAACTGATCCTGTTGCAGTTGTAGCCTTGTTGAAAGACCTTGGTGCCAGCAAAAAATTAAGCACCATAATTGAAGGGGAGTCTTTGATGAATGATGGGTATTTTGGTTTAGACCCCTTGGCTCTTATTTTCTCTAACATCTACCATTCAAGTGAATTACCGAATTTGCTTATAAATCCAGGTCATAGGAAGTAGCTTAATGACTTGAAGTTGAACATTAGAATGAGTGCAGGCGCAGCATTTCTGCACGTGATGGTTCTTTTAGATGTCTTTTATTTTACCTTCCAGAAAGCTTAATCTTTATTCTTGTCCAGGACGGCTATTGTGGTTTATACCCTATTCTATCGGATGGTTCTTGGAGAGACCTTCAACTGGGCTACCATAATCAAGTTTCTAGCACAAGTTTCACTTGGAGCGTAGGTATCACCTACTTCTCTGTTGCCTGTGGCAAAAGATGTCTTTGCTTATGTGATACTTTGATTGGTCCAGTGTAGGAATTGGCCTTGCGTTCGGGATCGCATCTGTTTTATGGCTTGGGTTTATTTTTAATGATACAGTGATTGAGATTTCTCTAACACTTGCTGTTAGCTACGTTGCTTACTACACTGTAAGTTGCTTTCAAACTTGGGTTCATCTTTTAGTAAGTTGAGAGATTATATTTGTGATATGAATAATTAGTGCACATAAAATGTGTAATACCCTAATTTTTTTTGCATGCATCTGTCAGTAATATGAGAGATTATACCTGTTAAAATCATATCATCATAATTTTTTTTTTTTTTGTGTTTGGTATTATTTGGAATTACTTCCATTCTTTAGCACTGAGAAATTGATAGCCAAAATATTTTATAGGCTCAAGAGAGTGCGGATGTTTCTGGTGTTTTGACGGTGATGTCACTGGGAATGTAAGTTGACCTCTAGTACAAAATATCTACTCCACTTCTTGGAATTTGGTATTGAAATCTTTTTCTATAGGTTCTATTCTGCATTTGCAAGGACAGCTTTTAAGGGTGAAAGTCAACAAAGCTTACATCACTTTTGGTATGCCTTTTACTCGTCCAGGTGTTAGTTCTATATATAATTAGATGAGTTAGATTTATTCTATGGGAGGATATTTTATTCTTCCTAATTTTCAACTTCCACTTGTTTTTGTGGTAATTAAAGGAACAAAGAAAAGGAATAGTAAGTTCTTCACAGAGTAGTAAAGGCATATTTTACTAACTTACTTCTCTTGTTCAGTCTAAATATTCTTATCCTTAAAGTACTCTAAAACTTTATGGGTTCATCCAATGGCTTCATTAAGGGGTCACTCATTTTAAGTTTCACCGGGACGGATGTTTTGCCAGCTAATTATTTCTCCTTGAATTTTTGTTTGTTTTTGGCTGCTTTCTTTGCGACAAGCATAAATGACATTTACCTTTTTGGAATTTAGAAAATAATATAGAATGAATTAAATGAAACAAGTCTAAAAAGTATATGATTTCAAATAGTAGTTGCAGAAAAATTTGCCTATATAGTTGAGGAGTTAATGGAACTAGAGGAGTCAGAGGAAGTATATAAATAATTTCTTTTTAAGGTAGCTGTGATATTTGTATTTATAATTTCTGGTCTGTGAATTTTGCTCTGCTTCTTAGTTTAGATAAGTCCCATTTTTTGCTTCTCTTAACATGGTATCTAGAGCTGGCAAGAGGCAATTTTATTGTGTTTCATTTTCCATTATTTTGTTTTCAAATGTAAAGTGTTTTAATCCTTTATTTTTGTCCAGGGAAATGATTGCTTATATCGCTAATACAATAATTTTCATTTTGAGGTAAGAGCTCAGTTGGACCCTTAAATCATAATGATATGACTTGTGGAACAGGCTGTTAATGCCATTTGGATTTAGTAGAGAATAAGTTTTTCTGGTTTAACACAGTTTTGAGCTGCTGCAACACATTCTTATTAGTATATTACTTTCATTAATATATTCTTTGCAGTGGAGTTGTTATAGCTGAAGGAATACTTGGTGATGACAAAGTTTTCCATCATGGTAGTATTCTCTTGAATCACTTCCTAAATTCTCTTATTTGTTCAGGATGCCATTGAATTATATTCTTACATTTCATTCAGGATAAACCATTGATCCTCTTCTTTATATATTGCATATAATCCCACTACATCACTTGATCGTGTTGCTCTTTGTATCATCTTCATGTTACTTTGCATGAGAGGAGCTCTTGCACAAATCTTATATTGTTATAAGGATTTTAATTTCAGCATTAAAAATGAGTGATGATAATTTGTATTTTCAGATTGTGGTTTCCCTTGATGTAACACACCTTATACAGTGATAGGGCCAAGGGAAGTCGAGAAAAAATTACAATGATGATCGTATTCTTTCTGAAAGAGATGACTTAATCTGGATACTTAGATAATCTTATGTTTTCTAGAAGCCCTTGACAGTGTTGCTTGCCTTTTTTGTTAAAATACCCATGTTTGTTAAGTCTAAAGGAATAGTTACAAACTATTGGTTCTGTTGTGTAGGAAAATCATGGGTCTACCTCCTGCTTCTCTATGCATATGTTCAAGTGTCTAGATGCATTGTTGTTGGAACATTATTTCCCTTTCTAAGATATTTTGGATATGGTTTGAATTGGAAAGAAGCTATTATTCTCGTCTGGTCCGGATTGCGTGGAGCAGTTGCCTTGTCACTTTCACTATCGGTTAAGGCAAGTATTTATTGATTGATGATGCATATTTAATAGCCCTCTCTATGGATGTAATTCTTTATGGACATAGCACCTTCTCACTATTTACAAGTAAGATAGGTGCTATTTGATAAACCCATGAAACTAACCAAAGCTCTAATACCAACTTAGAATTTGGGGAAACTTAACAAAATCGACCTTTAAGTTGAGAATTGCCCTCAATGTATAACCACTATTCAGTCCCTATCTCTATCCAATGTGGGACTCTCAATACTATACTATAAATTTAGGCACTATTTACGTAATAATGTTCTCACTCCTTCAAGTTGACGTTACATAGTAAAAACATATTGAGGTAGTAGATTTGAGGACATAGTAAAAACACATGCTAGAAGATCATTTGCATCGACAAGATTAGAAATAATGTTTCTATATAGGATCATTTATTGGATAAACTGACAATCTATCCCAACATATTGAGGGATGTAATGGAGTTTTCCTCGAAAAGATAGTGTGTGTGTGTGTTTTAGCCTAAAACAACTCGTGTATACATTCATACAAGAAATAATCAAGTTCTTCCGTTGTTCATCCTTTTTTCCCCCCTCTTTATTCTCTCCTTTTTCTTTGTAGTGACATCAGTTGGGAAAGTGATTCATATTTTTCCCTTTCCATTTTTATATGCTGTACATGCTTACAAAAACAGGTCAAAGTACTTGCTATGGTATTTGGAGTTATGTCCTAACAAAATGCATTTAAACATGAAATTCTGTATTTAAGATTCATCATAATTAACTAACTAAAGGATATGGCATATGTTACCGTATCCATCTATACAACAGAAAATTTTCATCGCAATTTTTTTTATCTACAATGTATTTTGGGGAAAGTAGGGGAAAAATGTGCTTGGACGAGGTTACCATAGATACTCATGTTCATATTTCTGTAGTTAATTTCTTACTTCTAATATTTTTGGTTGGTTTAGCGTTCGGGTGGCAGATCAATTGAATTGACTCCAGAGACTGGAACAATGGTATTTTTGCAATTTATATTAATAAAACCCTTGGAAAATTATCTGTATAACTAACGGATATGTTTTTGATTGTGCAGTTTGTTTTCTTCACCGGTGGAATTGTGTTTTTAACACTTATAGTGAATGGTTCAACCACGCAGTTCATATTACACTTCCTTGACATGAATAAGTTATCATCAGCTAAGGTTAGGGTTCTCCAAATCTTCTATTTTAAAATGTCTTCTTGTAATGAGAGATGAAATGGTTTGATATCACATATTATTAGTGTTGCCCTAGTGTATTAATTTTTTGTTTGAATTCTCCCTCCCTCTCTCTTTCTCTAATCTATAAAAATACTGAGAAAATTTTCATATACTTGAGTAATTTAGAATGTTGGAGCAATTTTGGGATGGGTGGCCTTCTGGGAAGTTTCCCGGAAAGCGTGCGAGTGAGTACAAAACACACTGAAAAGACTCGTGTTGGTTTGTGGGGGTCAGTCGGCAATCCTGAAAGCAACTTGGGATGTTACAAATAGCATGTCTATTACAATGAGGTGTTCAAACTTAAATACATTAGAGAATCTCTCAAAAAAGGAAAATAAGGAAACTAAATCAACCATAATAATTGAGAATAATCAACACTTTCCCTCAAGCTGGAGCTTATATAATCAATCCGAAGTGCCCGTAGAGGTTTTTGTGAAGATGTTGGCTAACTGATCATTGGAGCTCACTGAAGAGGTTTTGATGATGCCTGGAAGGATGTTCTCTCTGATAAAGTGACGATCAACTTCTATGTGTTTAGTCCTCTCATGAAAAACTGGGTTTGACGAAAGATAAGATGCCGACTGGTTATCACACATAAGTTCCATAGGACCTAGTTCACAAAATTTCCACTCTTCTAACAAGTGCTTCAACCATAAAAGTTCACAAGTAGCATGTGCCATAGCACGATACTATTCAAAAATAAAAATTCATGACATTTTTCATATTTACGGCTAAGACGGTGATACTTGATTGATGTTGGTTTAATACAAGCTACATATTTATTTTCCGTTGTTATAATCAAACTGGTATCAATTAAGTCATTATTTCAATCGTAAAAATGAGGAGAACCATTAAAATCTATTACCAAGAGACGACGTCTATCGTTGTTGAATTTTAAACATTTTTTAAGTACTAGTCCACGGTGGACCACTTATTAAGGTGGTCCATGTTAGAATTCTTCATAGCTATATAAGCATATAACCATTATGTAGTTATATAATCCACATTTAATTGCTTATAAGTTTATGTAACTACATTAATGGCTATATGCTTATATATCTATATAAGCATATAACCATTATGTTATATCTATGTTAAATGAATCCTTGTAAATTGCATCTAAGCAAAAATATCTACATATTACCTTGTTATCATGTTATAGTTGGTTTTGGTCCTCATGTTTTGCTCACATAATAACAGAGACGTATCCTTGAGTTTACAAAGTATGAAATGCTTAACAAAGCATTAGAGGCTTTTGGTGAACTTGGAGATGATGAGGAACTCGGGCCTGCTGACTGGCCCACAGTGAAGAGATATATTTCTTGTTTAAATGACATTGAAGGTGAAGGTGTTCATCCTCATGGTGCATCTGAAAATGATAGCAACTTGGATCCTATGAATTTGAAAGACATACGAACACGCCTTTTGAATGGTATGTAAACATTTACAATTTTTTTTCGATTCTAAGAGTTTTTACATTTATAGTTTCACATTATGTGCATCTTTTAACTTTAACAATAGCAGGAACCACTTCCACTCTATACCTCGTGTTTCTGTTCGATTTACTGCTTCAATTATTCTAAACCTTTGTAGTCATTAAATTGAAGGTAGATATAAAGAGAAGACGGATAATATAAGATGATTTATCACGTCTTTAAGAACAAATATATTTTAGGGGACTATGATTTATTGAATTGGATGTTTTCCAATTTTACAGAAGCTTTTTATAGAACTAGTTGTCCACATAGTTATATAAGAATCTCATTCAAAACTTTTCAATTCAAAGTTATAGTAATGCACTTTCTAATGTCTACAAACATTTCAGCTGTACCTGTTGTCTCCTTTTTTACTTTTCAGTGTTGTAGCATTTACAGTTGTAATGAAGGGTTAGAGCTTGTCTTCTTGGCAGATTTTCCTACTAGAAAAGAGCTTTGGGTTGATTTTAATTGTCTAGCAACCAATCTCTGCATATGAATTAAAATTTGTACCCAACTCCTCCTGGCAAGAAAAGACTTGGATTGTCATTTTTAGAATTTGTGCAAAGCCTAATACAAACCCGAAAGCTGGCTCAATGGGTAAGGATTGCCTAAACCTCATAAAGACTACTTTGGCCACACCTCTAGCCGATGAGAGATATCGGCACACCCCCTCACACCCAAGACAAAGATATTGGAGGTTGCAATAAAGGCATTCCAACGTAACCGCAATGAAGGTTGCTTAGGTTTTCAATACACATATCACGTCCAAGACTAGACATCTTGAGTATGACCAAATGTGGGTGGTTCAATAATAGATCGAGAATAAACTCGGATATCATCTTAGAATTAAATCTAGGCCCAACTAAAACCTAAATCTAGCTCGAGGGGTGATGCTTGCTTAAGTTATTGAGACTATTTTGTCCATATCTGTAGTTAATGTGGGATCTCAACACACACCCTTACACCGAACATAATGGAAGCGGTGGAGGCTGCAATGAAGGCAGTCTAAGGTGGACACTGGACACAATAATGGCGTATAATGGTTTCCAATAGTTATTGCTGTGTATGATGAAATTTAGTTTTGATGGATGGTTTTTTTATGATGGCAAAACATTACATTCATCTAGAGGCTTGTTCCCCTCGTGTGTATATACACAGCGTGCACGCACACACATATGCAAGTTCTTTACAAAGTTGCTTCTGTTATTTCAAGTTACTTTTTTTAATAGGCATGCACACACATAGATAATTTCACATAAGATGGTAGTATTTTTTGTTGGCTTAGTCCTCTATAAAGTTCTCATTTTCTAATAATACTACGAATTTAAGAACTCATTGCTCATATTAGGTGTCCAAGCTGCTTACTGGGAGATGCTTGATGAAGGGAGAATTACTCAAACAACAGCTAATATCCTAATGCTATCAGTGGAAGAATCAATAGATTTGGCCTCATCTGAGCCCCTATGTGACTGGAAAGGTTTAGAAGCTAACGTTCACTTCCCAAGTTACTACAAGTTCCTCCAGTCAAGTATGTTCCCACCGAAGTTAGTTACATTTTTCACTGTGGAAAGGTTGGAGTCAGCATGTTATATTTGTGCTGCATTTCTTCGTGCCCACAGAATTGCTCGACAACAATTACATGATTTCATAGGTAATAGTCTGCCTTTGTCTATTTATCTTCCCAGTTCTATTTCCAATTTTATAGTTATTTCCCTCTTTCCCACTTTGTTTTCTATCTCTACCCGTTAACTTATATTTTCAGTTTCCACATGTCAGTTGTTCAATGCTTCCTAGAGCATGTTTCTATATTTTGTCTTTTTATATAGAATTGCAGTATATGTCCAACTTTATGCTCTCACCTGGGTCAATATTCTAGTTATTATTTATATCAATGTTTTCATATACTTATATAGGTGACAGTGACGTTGCTTCTGCTGTCATCAATGAAAGTGTTGTAGAGGGAGAAGAAGCACGAAAGTTCCTAGAAGATGTTAATTTAACATACCCTCAGGTTTGCTAGTTCAACATATCGTTCAATGTTTTAGTTGCACTACTCTATTTGGACTAATCCTGCGAATTTCAAGTTGGTCGATCTTTTCTCTGTATAGCAAGTTCATAGTACCTCATATTTTTTTGGTTATGAAGTGTTAAACAGCCTCTTTTTTCTCAAGTTTTATGTATAAATCTCAGGTTTTACGTGTTGTAAAGACAAGGCAAGCTACATATGTAGTGCTAAATCATTTACTTGAATATGTTCAAAACCTTGAGAATGCTGGGATATTGGAAGAGAAAGAGATGCTACATCTTCATGATGCTGTCCAGGTATCTTGTGGTATTATTTATTTCTCAGTTATTTTTTTATTTGATGATTCACTCTTCTGAGATAAATAGTTGGGTTGTTCGTCTATTAATTAATTCATTTATTTTTCAGACTGATTTAAAGAAATTACTTAGAAACCCTCCTTTGGTTAAGCTTCCTAAAATAAGTAATATACATCCTATGTTGGATGCTCTGCCATCTTCAGTTCGTGGACCACTTGTAAGCGGTACAAAGGAAGCAATGAAATTACGTGGCTTGACACTTTATAAGGAAGGGGCCAAATCAAATGGTATTTGGTTAATTTCTAATGGGGTGGTGAAGGTATTAAGTTCTCTCGGTATGAAGTTTACCTTATAATTTCTGATTGTGCGTACAAAGGATTTGAAAGTTGCCGTTTTTCCAGTTGGAAAGCAAGATGATTCAAAGCAAGCACCCATTTTATCCAACTTTTACGCATGGGAGCACATTGGGTCTTTATGAAGTGCTAAGTGGAAGACCATATATCTGTAATGTTGTCACAGACTCCGTCGTATTCAGCCTTTTTGTTGAAGCAAATAAGATAATTTCATGTCTCAAATCCAACCCTTCAATGGAAGACTTCTTGTGGCAGGTATGGTTCCATTATTGCTTCTACCACTGACAAGTGACAATAATAGCTTCTGAGGGATCTTGTCACTGCATTCTGAAATTTCGGTATGCATTGTCTATGAAGTTAATAACTCTGAGAGCTCCGCAGGGACTAAGTTGTATTTTATTTTAATTTTAATTTAATACATTTTGGTCATAGTCATACAATACAAAAAGTTTATCATGATTTGCAGGAAAGTGCTATTTTCCTTTCCAAACTATTGCTTCCCCAGATATTTGAGAAACTAACGGTGAAAGATTTAAGAGCTCTTATTGCTGAAAGATCTGAAATGACCATATATATAAGAGGGGAAACAATGGAAATCCCTTATCATTCAGTTGCCTTTCTACTAGAAGGATATGTCAAACCTCAAGGTCATCAAGAACTGGTAACCGCACCAGCAGCTCTGGTTCCTTCGCATGGGAATCGAAGCTTCCAAAATTTGTCAATGTCAGGTATGTTAGCTTGTCTCGAATATGATTCCCTGTCTAATACCTTTTTCTGAGTTTCCATTAGGACAGCTGATTAGTAGACATGGGGTTTTGTATGAAGGTTTGGGGAAATACGAAGGCACAAGAAAGCGGAATTCAAGTCCAAATACTAGGCTGGATGAGAAAAATAAGTTTATCCAAGTAGATTCAGCTTTTATTTTCTACTATTTACCTAGCATGGCTAAACACACCTACCCCTTACTTAAGCATTCTGCACATTGATGATTCACTCTACCCTTCACTGTTTCAGGAGAAAAAGGGACTTGGAACATTTAGGCTTGACATTTTAATAAATGAGTCATCATGTCTCTTATATGCTTTGCTTTCTCTATTTTGAGAGAAACTCCATTAGCAAGGAAATTTTAGGGCCTACTTGGTTTGAGAATAGGTTTTTTGTCTTTATTCTATTTTTACTAATTATTTCAAAGATGTCACTTTGTTTCCGGTAAAGTATTTGAAAATAGTAACTAAAACAAAACAACACTTTTGTAATTATTAGTGAAAATAGGAAATGAAAACAATTTTTTTTTGTATAAGCTTGTATTTATTGGTGTCTATTAAGGACCTACTCTTCAAATGGTCATGTTTTCAGATGGAGGCCTAATAATGGTATATATCTCTAACATGCCTTCTCACACTAGAAATCTTGGGCTTGAAGCCTGAACAGTGTAAGTCTGATTATATTCGAAAATGATGCTCAATCTTTTACTTTTATACCAGGTACTAAGGAAGCTAGTTTTATTCATCAAGGGTCTTGTTATCTGGTTGAAGCTAGAGCAAGGATAATCGTGTTTGACATCGCTGCATTTGAGCCTGATGCTGCTCTTGTTAAAAAGTCAAGTTCAGGGTTATTACATGCTGCGGATCATCCTCATAAATCTTTCCGTAGACAACATAGTGCTCTTATGAGTTGGCCTGAACATTTCTACAGGCAGAATCAGCATAAACAGAGCTCTGAACAACAATCCAATAGTTTGTCCGCAAGGGCAATGCAGCTGAGCATATATGGGAGCATGGTATGTCAGTGTAGAATAACATAGCTTGATAGATGATTTTTTTTCCTTTCAATTTCATGAATTTTACACTCAAAGGAGCATGGTATGGCAGGGTTTTCAAAGGAGAATCTGCTGTCTCTTGCACATTTAGTGTTGTGTGTCTATAGTGTACATCAAGTTTGTTTTACCCTATTGTATTCATTTTCATTAATTATTGTTATTTTGAAGGTGGACATTCCTCCCACGATCAGAAGTTTGTCAACCAATCGCGCTATACCACCACCTCAAAGTTTGTCATATCCATCCTTTGTACCACATCAAGGTCGTCCACTTGGTGCAGTCAAATCAGAAGGAGCTGCACCCAGCAAAAAGAACATTGGAGTGAAGGGGTTCATGCAAGATGTTACAAATCTCCCTTCACAAAGCACAGATCGAAGAGTGCATCGTGAAGATGATTCAAGTGATGATTCAGCTATTGAAGAAGATATTATTGTGAGGATTGATTCACCAAGCACACTATCTTTTCGCCAGTCTTGAGGGGAAGAGGTGAAGAATCTGTTTGTGATTATTTGTTTGTGTAATAAATGTTGCTTTTCTGTTAGGAACATTATACATAGGAAACAAACCATTAGATTACACCACGAGAACTTTACAATTGGTCATGAAAACTCTCAAAGTTTGTTGTTTTTTAATTAAAAAATAAGCAATAAATAAATTGGAAATGGTTGTTGTTACTCAATTTTTAAAGTTGTCCTGATCATTTGTTATAACATTAGAAACTTCAGAACATCTTCTCATAGTCAGAAAATTTCTAGCACAGGAGAATATAGGAGTAGAAATTTGATAAAATCTAATTCAAATCTGGTACCAGAGATGTCCTTTATTCTCACATGTCGAACTCTGAGGAGGATGGATGGCTCCGTATCGATATCTTCCCAGCAATAGGATGTAGGTGTCAGAAAGCCAGTCTGCTCCTCCGTGTCAGTGCCTAGATGCAATTGTTACACATACTTGAATCAAAGGGGGAAAATATTATGCACAAAAGAGATATATAGCATATTAGAACTCTAAAGGTAACATTGTATTGATTGATTAAAGCTTGAAAATGAGGTACTCTAGTCTCTTATCTATAGGACTGTAATGCACTAATTATGTAACTAACTCTATAAATTGCAACTGTTTCATAACTTCTGTCAGCAATCATAACTCACATGTACAAGTCTTAGAAACAAACTTCCAAGACTATACAATAAACAAATGCTTAAGGCAAAAAAGGTATGCAAAACCTTAAGCTTTATAACTTTAAATAAAAACTAAAATAGGATGTACCAGTACAAGTGCAACCACAAATCAGAAAGGAAAGCAAAATCAAACCAAACTAAATGAGTACTCACAAACATTCCGAAATCTTGAATATTAGGTGAGCTTTTGAGCAAGCAAAGAACAACCGAAATTTCTTTCCTGTCATTGAAGTTTATGCTTAACGGAAGCGATATTAGATTAATAAAAGGTGTAGGAAACTTTGCTGGCACAACACCTACAATCAAATACTAAAGCAAAACAGAAGAACGTCTCTAAATCAGAATATAATATTCTTAATACTTACATATCAAGAGTTACATAGACATGATTGTGGTTCATATTAAAATTGTAGGGAGACGGGGGACTTAAACAAGCATTAGGTGGGTCACTCGTATAATCAAATTCTACATTCAAATAATCACCAATCACTAGGCTCTGTATGTGAGGTTGATGAACGAAAAGTTTGATCAAATTGCTAGAGCATCCGTGCAATCTACTTTGATTGCTTTCAGAGTTCGGATACATATTTAAATCAACATATACGTTAGTTAATTGGAAACTGTTTTCAAAGCTAATATCCACAAATTTACCAATGAAGTAAAAAAACTTGAGATTTGGTGCCGAATATTAATCTGGGTTAAACCAAACCATCAACATCTCTCATTACCAATCTTTCAAGCAGGGGGCGGCCAGATATCAAGTTTTCAAAAGCATCTTGAGCAACGGTAACCTCGTACAGATGTAAACTTTGACAAGAGAATAAGCACCAAGGTATCCTATAGCGTTGCTGTCTCCAAATGTCCAGCACAAGCTCTTTAATAGACCTTCCCGTTAGATGAAGAATCCACCGGTCAACATCAGCCATAGAGTTCACACCAATGAGATTACTACGAGATTTCAAACTTGTTGATTTGCCTAGAATGAAGTAAAAGTACATGATCAACGATTCTCAAAAACTTGCTTTCAACAACTGAAGGATCTTCTGAAGCTGCAGCAGATACACATTGTTTGTCTAAGACAAGATTTGGTTGTGTGGACCACTTCTTCCTCCTTTTGCTTGATCAAACACCTGTTCTCCCAGCATCCTTGATTGGCAAATGTGAGAGAATCTTGCCATTATTTGATCTGGTAAACAACTAATTTCTATGCCAATCCACATCTGTCATTTTTAGGTGGGTAGACTTTGATGGTTTTCTTCCCTTTACATAAATAAATTCATATTCTAACAAAGGGTACATACAGGAATCAAAAAGCAAACTAGAAGAATTGAACTAGATTCGTGTATTAAAAATAAAGGTAACTTCACATATTACTATTTACACTATTATTTACAACACTTCCCCTCAAACTCGTGAATGGATATCTATCAACCCAACTTGCAAGTAAGTTGACTAAATTTTTCGGTTGGTAAGTCATTTGTTAACACGTCTGTCAGCTGATACCCAGAAGGAATGTAAGTTGTAGTTATCAATCCATCATCCAACTTATCTTTGACGAAATGTCGGTCAATCTCAATATGTTTTTTCTGTCATGTTGAACAAGATTATGTGCAATACTAAAGGGGTAGTGGAAGAAAACGCCATATTTTCAACAATATTTGTCTCGTGGAATAAAAGTTATTTTTTGTGGGTAGGTATATGATAGAATATTGGGTGGAAGATAATATAACTCATTGTTTTCTTTTTTAACTTTTAACTTATTTAAAAAAGTAAAAAAGAAATGTGTTTTGTTTAGATTGGTGCCTCGGTGGAGTGTGTCTTCATACTACCATTGATTTGATAAGGACTTCACTTGTCTACCATTAAGGTGGAAATGTCACATACATCGATCAATTCAATTGTGACACATAAGTCAATTCAACTTCTCTCTCTCTCACACACACACACACACACACACACCTTTACGTTTAAAAAAATTGTATTGCCACATGTCACACTTGAATTGGCCAATATCATGTGACATTATATCACGCAAGTGCAATCCGTTTTGATAAGAGGTAGTGAAAGAAAATGTCATATTTCCAACAATATTTGTCTCGTGCAATAATAGTTGTTTTTGGTGGATACCACATACTAGTATATTATAAAATATTAGGTGGAAGATAAAATACCACATTGTTCCTTTTTGTTTTTTGAGGATACCACATAATAGTATATGATAGAATATTGGGTGGAAGATAAACACCACATGTTTCCTTTTTGTTTTAACTTTTTATTTTATTTTATTTTATTTTATTGTTTGTCTCATGCAATAAAAGTTGTTTTTTGTGGATACCACATACTAGTATATTACAGAATATTGGGTGGAAGATAAGATACCACACGGTTTCCTTTTTGTTTTAAGTTTTTATTTTTATTTTATTTTATTTTTTGGCTCGTGCAATAAAAGTTGTTTTTTGTGGTACCACATATTAGTATATTATAGAACATTGGGTGGAAGATAAGATACCACAATTTTTCTTTTTTGTTTTAACTTTTAATTTTATTTTATTTTTTGTCTCGTGCAATAAAATTTGTTTTTTGTGGATACCACATACTAGTATATTATAGAATATTTGGTGGAAAATAAGATACCATATTGTTTCCTTTTTGTTTTTTGTCGATACCACATACTAGTATATTATAGAATATTGGATGGAAGATAAGATACCACATTGTTTCTTTTTTTTTTTTTTTTGTGGATACCACCTACTACTATAGTATAGAATATTATGGGGCTGTTTGGTAAACCAAACAAACTAGCTTATGGCAGATAGCTTATATCGGATAAGCTTGTATGCCTAAAAATGTCTTATTTTTTGGCTCGTGCAATAAAAGTTGTTTTTTGTGGGTACCACATATTAGTATATTATAGAACATTGGGTGGAAGATAAGATACCACAATTTTTCTTTTTTGTTTTAACTTTTAATTTTATTTTATTTTTTGTCTCGTGCAATAAAATTTGTTTTTTGTGGATACCACATACTAGTATATTATAGAATATTTGGTGGAAAATAAGATACCATATTGTTTCCTTTTTGTTTTTTGTCGATACCACATACTAGTATATTATAGAATATTGGATGGAAGATAAGATACCACATTGTTTCTTTTTTTTTTTTTTTTTTGTGTGGATACCACCTACTACTATAGTATAGAATATTATGGGGCTGTTTGGTAAACCAAACAAACTAGCTTATGGCAGATAGCTTATATCGGATAAGCTTGTATGCCTAAAAATGTCTTATTTTTTGGCTCGTGCAATAAAAGTTGTTTTTTGTGGGTACCACATATTAGTATATTATAGAACATTGGGTGGAAGATAAGATACCACAATTTTTCTTTTTTGTTTTAACTTTTAATTTAATTTTATTTTTTGTCTCGTGCAATAAAATTTGTTTTTTGTGGATACCACATACTAGTATATTATAGAATATTTGGTGGAAAATAAGATACCATATTGTTTCCTTTTTGTTGTTTGTCGATACCACATACTAGTGTATTATAGAATATTGGATGGAAGATAAGATACCACATTGTTTCTTTTTTTTTTTTTTGTGTGGATACCACCTACTACTATAGTATAGAATATTATGGGGCTGTTTGGTAAACCAAACAAACTAGCTTATGGCAGATAGCTTATATCGGATAAGCTTGTATGCCTAAAAATGTCTTATTTTTTGGCTCGTGCAATAAAAGTTGTTTTTTGTGGGTACCACATATTAGTATATTATAGAACATTGGGTGGAAGATAAGATACCACAATTTTTCTTTTTTGTTTTAACTTTTAATTTTATTTTATTTTTTGTCTCGTGCAATAAAATTTGTTTTTTGTGGATACCACATACTAGTATATTATAGAATATTTGGTGGAAAATAAGATACCATATTGTTTCCTTTTTGTTTTTTGTCGATACCACATACTAGTATATTATAGAATATTGGATGGAAGATAAGATACCACATTGTTTCTTTTTTTTTTGTGTGGATACCACCTACTACTTTAGTATAGAATATTATGGGGCTGTTTGGTAAACCAAACAAACTAGCTTATGGCAGATAGCTTATATCGGATAAGCTTGTATGCCTAAAAATGTCTTATTTTTTGGCTCGTGCAATAAAAGTTGTTTTTTGTGGGTACCACATATTAGTATATTATAGAACATTGGGTGGAAGATAAGATACCACAATTTTTCTTTTTTGTTTTAACTTTAAATTTTATTTTATTTTTTGTCTCGTGCAATAAAATTTGTTTTTTTGTGGATACCAGATACTAGTATATTATAGAATATTTGGTGGAAAATAAGATACCATATTGTTTCCTTTTTGTTTTTTGTCGATACCACATACTAGTGTATTATAGAATATTGGATGGAAGATAAGATACCACATTGTTTCTTTTTTTTTTTTTGTGTGGATACCACCTACTACTATAGTATAGAATATTATGGGGCTGTTTGGTAAACCAAACAAACTAGCTTATGGCAGATAGCTTATATCGGATAAGCTTGTATGCCTAAAAATGTCTTATTTTTTGGCTCGTGCAATAAAAGTTGTTTTTTATGGGTACCACATATTAGTATATTATAGAACATTGGGTGGAAGATAAGATACCACAATTTTTCTTTTTTGTTTTAACTTTTAATTTTATTTTATTTTTTGTCTCGTGCAATAAAATTTGTTTTTTGTGGATACCACATACTAGTATATTATAGAATATTTGGTGGAAAATAAGATACCATATTGTTTCCTTTTTGTTTTTTGTCGATACCACATACTAGTATATTATAGAATATTGGATGGAAGATAAGATACCACATTGTTTCTTTTTTTTTTTTTTTTTGTGTGGATACCACCTACTACTATAGTATAGAATATTATGGGGCTGTTTGGTAAACCAAACAAACTAGCTTATGGCAGATAGCTTATATCGGATAAGCTTGTATGCCTAAAAATGTCTTATTTTTTGGCTCGTGCAATAAAAGTTGTTTTTTTGTGGGTACCACATATTAGTATATTATAGAACATTGGGTGGAAGATAAGATACCACAATTTTTCTTTTTTGTTTTAACTTTTAATTTAATTTTATTTTTTGTCTCGTGCAATAAAATTTGTTTTTTGTGGATACCAGATACTAGTATATTATAGAATATTTGGTGGAAAATAAGATACCATATTGTTTCCTTTTTGTTTTTTGTCGATACCACATACTAGTGTATTATAGAATATTGGATGGAAGATAAGATACCACATTGTTTCTTTTTTTTTTTTTTTTGTGTGGATACCACCTACTACTATAGTATAGAATATTATGGGGCTGTTTGGTAAACCAAACAAACTAGCTTATGGCAGATAGCTTATATCGGATAAGCTTGTATGCCTAAAAATGTCTTATTTTTTGGCTCGTGCAATAAAAGTTGTTTTTTGTGGGTACCACATATTAGTATATTATAGAACATTGGGTGGAAGATAAGATACCACAATTTTTCTTTTTTGTTTTAACTTTTAATTTTATTTTATTTTTTGTCTCGTGCAATAAAATTTGTTTTTTGTGGATACCACATACTAGTATATTATAGAATATTTGGTGGAAAATAAGATACCATATTGTTTCCTTTTTGTTTTTTGTCGATACCACATACTAGTATATTATAGAATATTGGATGGAAGATAAGATACCACATTGTTTCTTTTTTTTTTTTTGTGTGGATACCACCTACTACTATAGTATAGAATATTATGGGGCTGTTTGGTAAACCAAACAAACTAGCTTATGGCAGATAGCTTATATCGGATAAGCTTGTATGCCTAAAAATGTCTTATTTTTTGGCTCGTGCAATAAAAGTTGTTTTTTGTGGGTACCACATATTAGTATATTATAGAACATTGGGTGGAAGATAAGATACCACAATTTTTCTTTTTTGTTTTAACTTTTAATTTTATTTTATTTTTTGTCTCGTGCAATAAAATTTGTTTTTTGTGGATACCAGATACTAGTATATTATAGAATATTTGGTGGAAAATAAGATACCATATTGTTTCCTTTTTGTTTTTTGTCGATACCACATACTAGTGTATTATAGAATATTGGATGGAAGATAAGATACCACATTGTTTCTTTTTTTTTTTTTTTTTGTGTGGATACCACCTACTACTATAGTATAGAATATTATGGGGCTGTTTGGTAAACCAAACAAACTAGCTTATGGCAGATAGCTTATATCGGATAAGCTTGTATGCCTAAAAATGTCTTATTTTTTGGCTCGTGCAATAAAAGTTGTTTTTTGTGGGTACCACATATTAGTATATTATAGAACATTGGGTGGAAGATAAGATACCACAATTTTTCTTTTTTGTTTTAACTTTTAATTTTATTTTATTTTTTGTCTCGTGCAATAAAATTTGTTTTTTGTGGATACCACATACTAGTATATTATAGAATATTTGGTGGAAAATAAGATACCATATTGTTTCCTTTTTGTTTTTTGTCGATACCACATACTAGTATATTATAGAATATTGGATGGAAGATAAGATACCACATTGTTTCTTTTTTTTTTTTTGTGTGGATACCACCTACTACTATAGTATAGAATATTATGGGGCTGTTTGGTAAACCAAACAAACTAGCTTATGGCAGATAGCTTATATCGGATAAGCTTGTATGCCTAAAAATGTCTTATTTTTTGGCTCGTGCAATAAAAGTTGTTTTTTGTGGGTACCACATATTAGTATATTATAGAACATTGGGTGGAAGATAAGATACCACAATTTTTCTTTTTTGTTTTAACTTTTAATTATTTTATTTTTTGTCTCGTGCAATAAAATTTGTTTTTTGTGGATACCACATACTAGTATATTATAGAATATTTGGTGGAAAATAAGATACCATATTGTTTCCTTTTTGTTTTTTGTCGATACCACATACTAGTGTATTATAGAATATTGGATGGAAGATAAGATACCACATTGTTTCTTTTTTTTTTTTTGTGTGGATACCACCTACTACTATAGTATAGAATATTATGGGGCTGTTTGGTAAACCAAACAAACTAGCTTATGACAGATAGCTTATATCGGATAAGCTTGTATGCCTAAAAATGTCATGTTTGAGAATTGTCATCTTGTCACAAACTTATAACTTATTTCATAGGCTTAAAACTTAATTTCCAAACGCTGTTTCAAATAGCATTTGAGCTTATAAATTATCATTTTTCTTTCATTCTTACCCTTATTATTTTATCTAAAATCCAGCTTTACCCTTTATAGTTTATTATAATTTAATTTAAAATAGGTTTAATGTTGCATTATATATATATATATATATATATATATATATATATATATATATATATATATATATATACTTTTTTATGTTCACTTATATTTTTTTAACTAGACGTTAACATAGGCCAAATATTAAGTTTAAAATAGTAATTTTTTGTAAAGAGTTTCAAATAATATTTTTTTTCGATCGTTTCTATTTTTTTGACGTTAAGTTAAAATATGTTTAATCTTTTTTTTAAAGGAATTCAAATAGGCTTTGATGTTACGTCTTTATTTTTTATGTTACGTTATTTTACTGTCATGTTTTTTTTATATAGTATACAAAGTTAAATTACTATAAATATAAAATAAAATTTCAGCAGAAAAAAATTAATTTAATCATAATACTTAATATATATTAGGTTTTGATGATGAGACTTTCCTCTATTGTGTTTGTGATTGTAACTTCTCTCGAATTATTTGGCAACATGTTGGCTTCCATGATGCGAATTTCTACTCAAATATGCATGTGATAGATTGGTTGAAGGACGGTTCTATGGGTCTTCATTCTTTCCTCTTTGCTGCTACTGTTTGGTGGACTTGGCGCCACCGAAATCTTATGTGTTTAAGCAATGAAAATTGGCCGCTTAGTCACCTCTCCTACAACATTCACAGTATGGTAGATTCTCTCATATCTTGTTTTGCTCCTAATTCCAATGGTGAGTCAGTTGATATTGATAGATTCATCAAGTGAAGCAACAATAATCACTCTTGCACCATCCTTAATGTAGATGGTAGTTGTCTGTGCACCCCCGTGAGAGCTGGCTTTGGAGGAGTCATTCGAAATAATGCTGACTTTTATTTATCAGGTTTTTCTAGATATATTCATGACTCTTCTGACATCTTGTATGTTGAGCTTTATGCTATCTATCAGGGTCTAATTTTGGCTAACAACTTAAATATAATTGAGCTCGTTTGCTACTCAGACTCTTTGCACCGTATCAACCTCCTCAAAGGTCCAACAACCAAGTTTCATGTCTATGCGGTCTTGATCCAAGATGTGAATGATTTGATTGAGCAGAATAACATCATTGTTTTCCATACTCTTTGAGAGGGGCAATCATTGCGTGGATTTTATGGCTAAGTTAGAAGCCTTTTCGAATAATGAGTTGTTGTATCATGCCTCTCCCATATTCTTTTTTGTGTTGTTTTCTTTTTCTTCTCCTTTCCTTTTTGCATTGTAACGAAAAAAATATATCAAATTTATAAATTTAAATTATAAGTATATCAAATATTTTGTTGAAAAAAGTATTTTAAATATTAATTGATATAAATTTTATTATAAATTAATAATGTCTTTTTATATCTATCAGTTAATTGAACGGTTAATTTTATCAAACCCTTCAATTATTTTATCCACAAATAAATACAGCATCAAAATCAAAATGATTGTTTAATTGAACAAGAGAAGCGAACATATTTTAATTGTTAAACACCAGAAGCAATGACATCAGGAATGAGTTTGTACGGCTCAATGCTACGACGACGACAACAATGTTTCACTACTTTGTGGATTGGTGCGCAGTGATGGTTGTGAAGGCAGCAGAGTGAAAGATAGGTTAGAGAGAAAGAACTTGTCGTTTGTGATTGTATTGTATGAGAAGAGGGGTAAGTGTTCTCTTTTTAAATTCTAATAGATCTAAACCATTGATTTAATCTGAGGGTAAAATCGTATTGGTCCACCGGTGAGGGACTTAACAGCTCCCTCACCTTAGAGTTTACCGTTTTTTTGGTGATGGTTTAGTTAAACTTTTGAGAGCCGCAACATTACATTTTGTCGAGAGTAACGAATGTGATGACTCACATAAATCCAAAACAATACTAGAGAGAGAACGAGAATGAGAGTGATGGAGCAACAACAACAAGCGCTTTCAGAGAATGAATCATCAACTCCATCAGATGCGGTTATCTTCTTCGGTCTCAGTCTTACTCTCGGTGTTGCTTGCAGACACCTTTTGCATGGCACTCGAGTTCCTTATACTGTTGCTTTGCTCATCATTGGCATTGCTCTTGGATCCTTAGGTTCTTCTTCTTCTTCTTCTTTAATTATTATTATACTGTTCTAATTACATATAAAGAATGGGACATTTTTCATCATCTATATTTATTTGAAAGAGTAATTTTAGTTGTATCAATATCATATCGTGTTATGGCGCAATGGACATGCTTATGATAATTGCGATGTTTAGAGAATCCTTTCACAATTTTAAACTGTTGGAAAATTGCCTTAGCCTATGTTTGGTTTCAATTCTGGAGCAGCCAGAATTGATTCTGGACGTGTAGAATTGATTCTGGCTTGTTTGGTTTCTTAAAAGTAGAATTGATTCTGCCTCCAGAATTGATTCTACTTGAAGCTAGAAATCGTAGCTTCTGCCTGCAGAATTGATTCTGGGTAATTTTTACACTAAAATTTATTGTTCAACTCACTTTTATATTAATGTATCCAAACATAAATCAATTCTGCTAAACTCAATTCTGTCAAAATCAATTCTGCCAAACTCAATTCTGTCAAAATCAATTCTATCCACCGCAGAACCAAACACACACTTAATTGCGGCATTTTTTTACTGTCATCATTGTGACCACCAACACCTTCATTGTCCTAGCTAGGTGCGAGGGGTGTATTTAATTGCATCAAGTAATGCTTATAAGGTTTGGATACTCTTCACCTTACAATCCTAGTTATATCCATAGCCATCTAGGCTAGCATGTATGCCATTTGCTTTTGACCCTTTTGGCTTCCTAGCACCAGATGATGTTGACCTTCTACATAGAGTTCAAAAGGTCATGCACAACAATGTCGTGATTCATAGGTCCATGAATGTTGTGTTTACGAGGATTGGTTTTGCTATCCAAAAAGGTCTGGCGGCGCAGCTTGTTGGCCGCTTGCCTTCTATTCAAGTGTAATTAATCATTGATATATAATATTAAAATACTTGTGCAACAAAAAAAAAAAGTATAAAACTCATTCCATGTTGACACTCATTTCTGTTTATAATTTTCCTTCATTCATTAGAGATCAGTTGGGTCTCTGAAAACTATCCTATCATTGGAAAATGTTGTGTTACCATTCCGATGGATAGTGTTTCTCCACTGGTTAGCCTTTTCCTTCAAACAGGGTCCTAACTTTCTTCTCATTTGAAGTTACAATTATTTTCCCTCCCCATATACACATTGTTTTATATTTATAGAAATATTGCATGTATTTACTTTTTCATTTTTACTGAAAACTTGATGATTAATGGTGGATTTTTAAACAGAATATGGTACTCATCATCGGCTGGGAAAGGTTGGGAATGGGATTCGTCTTTGTAAGTTCTGATGTGATTCTAGTTATTTTGAAATTTATGTAATTTCCAATAAAAGAAAACAAGGCTTTTCATTATACAGCTTTGAATCAGTTGGATAGACTAGGCTTTTAGAAAATATATCAGCTTAAGGAACTTTCATCTTCACTTATTTATAACTGATTGAAGTGATTATTATTTTTAATATGCAGGGTCAGAGATTGATCCAGAGCTCCTCTTAGCTGTTTTTCTTCCTGCTCTCCTTTTCGAGAGCTCTTTCTCAATGGAAGTGCACCAAATTAAGGTTACTTTTCTTGGATTTTTCTATGAATATTAACTCACTTCTATTTTAGTTAAAAAGTGATGGTTTCAGTCTGTTATGCTAGTTCTTTTCTCGCATATGTTTGCAGTCTGTTATGCTAGTTCTTTTCTCGCATATGTTTGCATGCATTGTCACACTCTTGAATGATTATATACGTACGCCTCCAATTTTCTATGCATATTATACAAACTCTTGCCTACATGTAAAGGGGATTTTTGTATGCTTTGGTGCGTTTTCTGCTGTAACTTGGAAACCGTTGTGTGTGATCTAAATTACATGAAACCTCAACTTGTTCCTTTGTAAAAGGACAGGGGGGAAAAAGGTGTTGCAAAAAGAGAGAGCCATAGAAAGTGATTAACATGTAAATTGTAAATTGTAGATTTATCTCTTAGCTCACCTCAGCCACTGGAATTATGCTAACTGTACTTAAGGAAAAACTATGCTTATTTTACCACAGCAACAGGTTTGACAGCAAACGTTTATATGAATAACACTTGATTTCCTTCTCGGCATTGCACCTTACAAACACCAAACGATCACAATTGAAAATCCTCAATAATGGAAAAGTCAAACAAAATAATTCAGATGCCCAGCAAATCTCGCCAGTTTTATTAACATAAACTAAAGGAGACCATCTTGAAAATTAACCTAAATACTAAGAATTATAAGGTAAATAGCAAGGGCTTAGAAATCTTTACTGCACTAAATGTTAGTATGAAACTAATAGCTCTATCTCCGAGTTATTTGTGATCCCAAATGGAAGATGAGGAAACTTGATCAACAAAAATTAGAAGTAGCTATGATCAAACCCTGCTGAGTAGGGTGCAAACTTGATGTTTCTATTATAATGTAAGTCATCACCTGTTGACTTATAAATGACTGATATTGCATCACAAGTTTCCCTAATCTCGATTTGTTTCGACTGAGTGCAGAGGTGTATTGCACAAATGATCTTACTAGCTGGTCCAGGTGTTGTGCTTTCGACCATTTTTCTTGGAACTCTTTTGAAGGTATGAGAACCAATGTGTTTAGAATTCATCATTTGTGTCATATGGTTAAAGTTATAAGTTATTTGTCATAATACAGCTTACTTTCCCATATGACTGGAGTTGGAAAACATCACTTTTGCTTGGGGGACTTCTTGGTGCATCTGATCCTGTTGCTGTTGTAGCCTTGTTGAAAGAACTTGGTGCCAGCAAAAAATTAAGCACAATAATTGAAGGGGAATCCGTGATGAATGATGGGTACTTTGTTTAGATCCCTTGACTCTTATTTTCACCAACGTCTTCCCTTCAAATGAATTACCAAATTTGCTAATAAATCTAGGTTGTCGGAAGTAGCTTAAAGCCTTGATCATTTATAATGAGTGACTATTTCTGCATGTGATGGTTCTTTTAGATGTTTTTTATTTGGTCTTCTAGAAAGCTTAATCTTTGTTCTTGTCCAGGGTGGCTATTGTGGTTTATACCCTTTTCTATCGGATGGTTCTTGGAGAGACCTTCAATTGGCTTGCCATAATCAAATTTCTAGCACAAGTTTCACTTGGAGCGTAGGTTTCACCCACTTCTTCTCTGTTGGCTAATGACACAATTTATCTTTGCTTATGCGATACTTTGATCGGTCCAGTGTAGGAATTGGTATTGCTTTCGGGATTGCATCTGTTTTATGGCTTGGGTTTATTTTTAATGATACAGTGATTGAGATTTCTCTAACACTTGCTGTTAGCTACGTTGCTTACTACACTGTAAGTTGCTTTCAAATTTGGTTTCGTCTTTTAGTAAGTTTAGAGATTATATTTGCACTATGAATTATGAATAATTAATGCACATATATATAATACCCTAGTTTTTTTAATGCATCTTTCAGTAGGATAAGCGATTATATCTGTTAAAAATCGTATCATCGTAATGGGATTTTTTGGTATGTGTGGTATTATTTAGAATTACTTCCATTCTTTTGCATGGAGAAATTGATGGTCAAAATCTTTTATAGGCTCAAGAGAGTGCGGAAGTTTCTGGTGTTTTGGCAGTGATGTCATGGGGAATGTAAGTTGGCCCCTAGCACAAAATATCTATGCCACTTATTGGAAAATTTGGTATTGAAATATTTCTACAGGTTCTACTCTGCATTTGCAAGGACAGCTTTTAAGGGTGAACGTCAACAAAGCTTACATCACTTTTGGTATGCCTTTTACGCATCCTTGTGTTAGTTGTGTAGGTAATTAGACGAGTAAGATTGATTCTACGGGGAGTATTTTAATTTTCAACTTCTGCTTGTGTTTGTGGCACTAAAAGGAACAAAGAAAAGGAATCATAGGTTTTTCACTGAACAGTGAAGTCTCTGGCCTCCCTTCCTCAGTCCAAAGATTCTTATCCTTAAAGTATTCTAGAACCTTGTGGATTCATTTAATGGCTTCATTAAGGGGTTGCTCATTTTAAGTTGCACTGGGGATAGGTATTTTGCTGAGCTAATTCTTTCTCCTTGATTTCTTGTTTGTTTTTGGCTGCTTGTCCTCCAGTTTTCTTTGTGATAAGCATAAATGAGGTTTACTTTTTAGAATGTAGAAAATAAAATAGAAATAAAGAAATGAGACAAACCTAAAAGTTATATTATTTCTATTCGTAGCCGCAGAAAAGTTTTCCTATATTGTTGGGGGGTTAATGGAACTAGAGGAGTCAAAGGAAGTAAGAACATTGTTCTTTCCAGGCAACCAAAATGAATAAAAGAACTCTTTACTCATACTAAGGCAGGGTGTTGGGAAGTGTATAAATAGTTCTTTTTGAGGTAGCTTTAATCTCTGTATTTATAATTTCTGGTATGTAAAATTTTGCTCTTCTGCTTAGTTTAGGCGTATGAATTTCATTAAATCTTTCACTTTTCGCTTGTTTTAACAACATGGTATTTAGAGTCGGACAAGAGACCATTTTTATTGTGTCTCTCATTTTCCATTATTTTGTTTTCAAATATAAAGCATTTTGATCCCTGTTAGAAATCCATCACCATTGATGAAGGTGAGTGAAGGTTTGTAACAGAAAAGAGAAGAGAGAGAGAAGAGAGAGAAGAGAGAGAATCTGAATCTAACTGAATCTGTTAGAATTGTATAAAGTGAAATTGTGTTTACATGCACTGAGTCAATAGGTATATATAGGACAGCTGGCTCACATACACTTGCCAGCTGTACACAGGACTCTAATACTAACTAAGGGAAATGCTTAACATAAACAGTGTTGGCTTATATCTCTAATATTCCCCCTTCAAACTGAGGGTGTGTCTGACACACTCAGTTTGTCCCTGAGGTGTAGAAATCTGGCAGTGGAGAGTGGCTTTGTGAGGATGTCAGCCCACTGGTCCTGGGCAGGAATGTGAGAGACAACCAGGCTTTTATTGAGAACCTTTTCCCTGACAAAGAAGATGTCCAGTTCCATATGTTTTGTCCTGGAATGCAAGACAGGGTTGTGAGCCAAAGACACTGCACTAAGATTATCACAAAAAACTTGAGGAACTTGAATGGGGACTCTGAGTTCCTTTAAGAGTGATTGCATCCACAGTATTTCAGCTGATGCCTGAGCTAAGCTCCTATATTCTGCTTCAGCACTGGACCTGGCTACCAGTGTTTGTTTCTTGGACCACCAGCTGACAAGATTGGGACCTAGATAAATGCAGGCTCCTGAGGTGCTTCTTCTGTCATCTGGATCTGATGCCCAGTCTGCATCACAAAAGCCAGTGAGAGATAGGGGCTTATGCATAGGAGCTGGTTTGATGAGAAGACCATGGTTAATGGTGCCTTGTAAATATCTAAGAATTCTTTTGACTGCCTTCCAGTGTTCCTCAAGAGGAGAGGATAAAAACTGGCAGACCTTGTTGACTGAAAAGGATATTTCAGGTCTAGTGACAGTTGCATACTGAAGTGCTCCCACTATAGACCTGAAAAAGGTTGCATCAGGAACATGATTGGAGCCATATTTGGAGAGCTTTGTACTAGAAGCCATAGGGGATGCCATGCTGTTAGCACTAGCCATATTAGCCTTTACTAATAGGTCCTTGATATATTTAGTCTGAGATAAGAGGAGAGAGCCAGAGTGGGAGTGATGAACTTCAATACCCAGAAAATAATCAAGCTGTCCAAGGTCTTTGAGGTGAAATTCTGCATTTAGTTGTTGCACAAGTTTCTGAATTAGAGTCTTTGAACTGCCAGTGATGATGATATCATCAACATAAACCAGGATGAAAGTGGTTTGATGATTGGCATGCAGAGTAAATAAGGAGGGATCACATCTGCTGGGACTGAAGCCTAGCTTGACCAGTGCTGATTTCAACCTGTTGAACCAGGCCCTAGGAGCTTGTTTTAACCCATACAAGGCTCTGTTGAGCTTACATACCAAAGAAGTATCAGGTGCTTCAAACCCAGGAGGTTGGACCATGTACACTTCCTCTTCCAGCAGACCATTTAGAAAGGCATTATTGATGTCCAGTTGCTGCAGATACCACTTATTGGTGACTGCCAGAGTTAGCACAGTGCGCACAGTTACAGGTTTGACCACTGGAGAGTAGGTTTCATTATAGTCAAACCCTGATTTCTGATGAAACCCCTTGGCCACCAGTCTGGCTTTGTGCTTGTTAATGCTGCCATCAGGATTCTGTTTCAGCCTAAAGACCCATTTACACCCAATGGCTTGCCTCCCTGGTGGTAGAGACACAAGAGACCAGGTATTGTTTGTCAAGAGAGCATTGTACTCAGCTTGCATAGCTTGAAGCCACTCAGGTGTTTGCATGGCCTGTTTGTAACTTGTTGGTTCAATATGAGTTAAAAGCAGGGTGGGTTGCAATCTGGGTTGGACAATACCACGTTTCCCTCTAGTAGTCATAGAGTGAGAGTTGAGAGGGTGAATACGGTGAGGAGGGAGAGGAGAGGAAGGTGGGGAGACAGGTTCTGTAGAACTGACACTGGGAGGTGCAGGAGACTGGGACTGAGTAACTTCTGGTGATGGGGGTAATATAGTGATGGGAGTAGGATTGAGGACAGATGTGTTTGTGTTAGAACCTGCAGGTCTAGGAGTACCAGGTGCAGGTGACTGAGAAGAGGAACTGGAATGCTGAGACAGGTGAGGAGAAGATGGAGAAGGGCAAGCTGTGGATACAGACTGAGAAGGAGAGTTCCCTGAGGAAGACACAGTGGGAGTAGGAGAAAATGTGGGAAGGAAAATGGATGAAACTGGTGTGTGAGGTTGAACAGGTGGAGAGGGATCAGAGGAGAACAACTCTGCATAAGGATATCTAGTCTCATTAAATAGAACATCCTTAGAGATGAAAATCTTCCCTGTGGAGTCTAGACATTTGTACCCCTTGTGAGAGGAGGAGTATCCTAGAAAAATGCACTCTTTGGAATGAAAATCTAGTTTCTGTGAGGTGTAGGGTCTGATAAAAGGAAAACATGCACAGCCAAAGCTCTTAAGAAACTTGTAATCAGGGAACTGCAGGTGTAGAAGGAAAAATGGTGATTTGTGGGCTAAGGTTGCAGATGGCATTCTGTTTATGAGGTAGGTAGCAGTGAGAAAGGCATGATCCCAAAAATGTAAGGGGAGTTTGGCATGAGCTAGCAAGGTCAACCCAGTTTCCACTATATGTCTGTGTTTCCTCTCTACTGACCCATTTTGATGGTGAGTATGAGGGCAGGTGAGTCTGTGAATAATACCCAGGCTGGTCAAATAGGGTGTAAAGGGGCGAAATTCACCACCACCATCAGTCTGAACAGATTTGATGGAAGAGTTAAATTGCAGTTCTACCATACTTTTGAAGTTTTGGAAGGTTGTGAAGGTATGAGACTTCAGCTTTAAAGGAAAAATCCAAGTGAAACGAGAAAAAGCATCAACACAGGTCAAAAAGTAGGAGAAACCCCCAAAAGACTCAACTGGAGCAGGTCCCCATAAATCACAAAAGATGAGTTCCAAAGGTCTAGTATATGTGGCAGTAGAAGAAAAGGAGGGAAGTCTATGAGCTTTACCCAAACAGCATGCAGAACAAAAATCAGAGAGCATTTTATTAGGTAAATTTTGATTACAAAGTTTCATGACAGATTTGAGCACCTCATAGTGAGGGTGCCCAAGCCTATAGTGCCAAATTTTGTACAATGAAGGTAAATTTTGAACAGACTCACTACTTTGAACAGACTCATTACTGGTTGAAGTTCTAGAACTTTCAACATTATTACATTGATAGCTAGAACTAGGAAAAGCAGAGCTTGAAACACAGGTGTTTGCATTACAAGTGGATGAAACAGCAGACTTGTGGAGACTGGAAGCTGCAGGCTTATGTATGGCTGAATGAGCAAACTGGTATAGACCATCATCTCCAAGGTGTCCTCTTAGAAGAATCTTAGAAGAACCCTGAGATTTGACATAGCAAGCATTAGCATGAAACTCAAAATAGACATTATTATCTCTAGCAAACTGACTCACACTAACAAGATTTTTGGTGATAGAAGGAACATGTAACAGATTATTCAGTTTAAGTGTAGTGTGAGGGTGAAAGGTGGAGGGAAAACTCATAGAACCAACAGAGGTTATGGACAAACCTTGCCCATTGCCAACATAAACTTGGTCAGAACCTGATAGAGAAGTGGCATCAAGCAAGTTATTTGCATCTGGTGTCACATGGTGAGTAGCTCCAGAATCAGGATACCAGTTTGGATTGAAGGAGTTGGAACTGATTGACTCATTACCAGTTAGGAAGGCCTGAGGAGCTTGGGGTCTAGAGTGTCCAAACTGAGGAGGGAAGCCTGATCTGGGAGGATAACCAGCCAGAGGAGAACGTGTGGAGCCTTGCATCCAGACATTTGGTGGTGCACCATAGCTGCCCTGAGCACCATAGTTACCATAACCTCCATTGTAGGAGCCATAACCTTCAAAACCAGAAGGAACAGAGAGCCTGTAATAGCAGATGCTGGCATCATGACCATTTTTGTAGCATATCTGACACTGCACATAACCTCTGCCAGAACTACGGCCACCACGGCCTCTAAAACGACCTCTGAAACCTCTGCCTCTGGCTGGACCAGTTCTACCACCAAAATTAGGATTAGTGTACTGAAACTGATTGTTACCAAAGGAATTTCCAGGAAAAGCAGGATTCTGGTCAGGAGAAGCACCAAATTGATTCTGAGGCACAGGTTGCTTATCATCAGGATTTGTGGATTGTGTTAAATTCACAGAAGCAGGATCTGAAACCAAAGCTTTCTTGAATTTTTCATTTCTTGTTTCAAGAGTAAGGAGTTGAGATTCAAGTTCATCCAGAGAAACTAATTCAGTTTTGCTATTAACACTAGCAACAATAGGATTAAACTCCTCAGGTAAGGCCTCAAGAACCACTTCAATTAGGTCACGGTGAGAGACAGGGTCACCAATAGACATGAGAGACTCAGAGATGGTGCGAACGCGTGCGATAAACTCAGTAATAGTGCGCGAACCTTTCGAAATGGCGCGAAGTTCAGATCTAAGTTGTCTGGAGCGAGTTCGCATCTGCGTGAAGCAGTAGTTGTGCACTTCTTCCCAAACTTGCCAAGAATGACGAAGACGCACAAAACGCGAGAGTAGAGAAGACGAAATAGTGGAACGAATCCAAGTGCAGAGAAGCGAATCTTGTTCTTCCCATTCCGTATACGCCGGATTCTCCGTTCCGGCCTCGCGAGCAGCGTCGGTCAGAAAAACCGGTGGAACTTGCGGCGAAATCACGTATTTCACCATCTTCGTTCCTCGCAACACTCCTTCGACTTGTTGCTTCCATTGGAGGTAGTTCGAATCGTCGAGTTTGACGGAAACGACTTGTTTGAATGTTTTTGAAGCTGCAGCAGTGACGCGTGGCGCTTCAGTTTGAGACGGCGTAGGAGAAGACATGCCTCAGGATCGAAAAGAAGCTCTATGATACCATGTTAGAAATCCATCACCATTGATGAAGGTGAGTGAAGGTTTGTAACAGAAAAGAGAAGAGAGAGAGAAGAGAGAGAATCTGAATCTAACTGAATCTGTTAGAATTGTATAAAGTGAAATTGTGTTTACATGCACTGAGTCAATAGGTATATATAGGACAGCTGGCTCACATACACTTGCCAGCTGTACACAGGACTCTAATACTAACTAAGGGAAATGCTTAACATAAACAGTGTTGGCTTATATCTCTAATAATCCCTATTTATTTTTCTCCAGGGAAATGATTGCTTATATCGCCAATACAATAATTTTCGTTTTGAGGTAAGAGCTCAGTTGGAATCTTGAAATATTATGATATTACTTGTGAAACAGGCTGTTAATGCCATTTGGATTGAGTGATGAATAATTTTTTCTGGTTGAACACAGTTTTGAGCTGCAGTAACACATTCTTACTAGTATATTACTTCCATTAATATATGTTCTTATCTTTTGCTTTGCAGTGGAGTTGTTATAGCTGAAGGAATACTCAGTGATGAACAAGTTTTTTCCAATGGTAGTATTCTCTTGAATCGCTTCTTAAATTATCTTCTTTGTTCAAGATGCCCTTGGATTATATTCTTAAATTTCATTTATTCGGGATAAACCATCCCATGAAAATCTTGAATGCTAATACATGAAACCATTGCTAATTACTCCTTCCGTCCCATAATGAGTGTCATAAATCATAGCTTATTTCACACAAATTAAGGAGAAACTACAAATGAAAGAAAGTAAACCGCAATTTTGCCAAATTAACCTTATTAATCATTGGTGGATTCACCATTATCATAAATGCAAAGTGGAGGATAATTACTTGGAAGTGATGCAAATCGTATTATTAACTAGAGAGTACTAAATGATTAATGGTAACATTGAAAATATAAAATGACACTTATTTTGAGACTTTTTTCTTTGCAAACATGACACTTATTTTGGGACTGGGAAGTCACAAATAGGAGCTTATAACACTGTTGCATGATTGTGCGGATGAATCTTAAGGAAGCTGTATTCCATAATTTTGTATCATCTCTGACTAGAATAGGGGAAATTGACAGGTTAATACACATTGAAAGATATAATTTCTTTAAATTGTCATTTTTAACTCTAAATTGCATATAATCCTACTACATCGCTCGGTTGTGTTGCTCTTGCTAGCATCCATAAATCATATCTTGTTTTAAGGATTTTAATTTCACTATTGAAATTGAGCTATGATAAATCGTATTTTCAGTATGTGGTTTTCTTTGATGCATACCACCTTATACAATGATAGGGCCAAAGAAAGTCGAGATAAAATTGCAATGATTATCATATTGTTCTCAACAAGACAACTTAATTTAGATACTTGGATAATCTTATGTTTTGTAGAAGCTCTTGCCAGTGTTGCTTGTATGTTTTATTGTTAAAATAGTTATGTTTGTTAAGTCTAAAGGAGTAACTACAAACTGTTGGTTCTGTTGTAGGAAAGTCGTGGGTCTACCTCTTGCTTCTCTATGCATATGTTCAAGTGTCTCGATGCATTGTAGTTGGAGCACTATTTCCCTTTCTAAATTATTTTGGATATGGTTTGAATTGGAAAGAAGCTATTATTCTCGTCTGGTCAGGGTTGCGAGGAGCAGTTGCGTTGTCACTTTCACTATCGGTTAAGGCAAGTGTTTATTGACTAATGGATATACTTCTTCATGGACATAACACCTTCTCATTATTTACCAGTTATATAGGGATGTAATTGAGTTTTCCTCAAAAAGGGAGAATATAAATATATTGAGTTTTCTACCTGTTGAAGAGTCTCACATCGGTTGAGAGATGGCCTGAATAAGTGTTTACAAGTGGGGAAATCCTCACCTCACAAGCCGGTTTTGTGGGGTTGTGTAAGACCCAACCACGATTTCTAAGATGGTATCAGAGCCTCTCCAAGATCCGTAGGGCCCACCTGCTATTAGGTTTCTGCTATTAGACCACCCACCATTTATATTCACGCACCAATCCCAATAGTTATGGTCGTAAGGGGGTGTGTTGAAGAGACTCACAACAGATGAGAGATCGCATGAATAAGTGTTTATAAGTGGGGGAAATCCTCACCTCACAAGCCAGTTTTGTGGGGTTGTGTAAGACCCAACCAAGATTTCTAAGAAATACATATGGATCATATTAATGGTGACTTTTCTTTTCTTTCTATGAACCAACCAAACCACTGTAGCTGCCTCCTCAAAACCGGCCTACCCCAAGGAGATCACCATCAACATTGATCTCACATATGCCTCGTCCTCTCAGACGTTACCTTGACACACTGGTTTTGGATTTCTCCTAGGTGTTTGGTTTTGGTGCACGAATACCTAGATTCAATTATGGTGACTTCTATTTCCATCAACAATTATTCCGGTGGTGACTCTTCCCACATATAGATCATATAAGTGGTGACTATTTTTTTCTACAGATGAAACACTAATCGTGCAGTCTCTTCTCGTTAATCATCATCATGTTTTATTAGCTTGAGGGAGTGTTAAGAATCAATTAATCAACTAGTATTGATTAGCTTTTATTAGTATTAATATTATAATTAACAATATTATATTATGTTATCAATTGTAGTCAACTCATATGAATATAAATATATTGTCAGTGTGGTCAATTAGACACACAAACATTCACACAAAAATACATTCTTTACATGGTATCAGAGCAGGTTCTGATTTTGTGACCTGTCTCTGTGCTTCACCACCTCTGCCGACGGCGGCTTTTGCCGCCAGCAGCACCACCTTTCAGTTTATTTTTTATTTTTGGCCACATATAACTGTCCGTCACTATCAACTCCGACGACCTTTCTATCAACCAACCAGACGACTACAGCTGCCTCCTCAAAACTGGCCTACCCCAAGGACAGTGATCTCACATGCACCTCGTCGCACACTGGTTTTGGATTTGTCCTTGGTGTTTGGTTTCGGTGCACAAATACCTAGATTCTATTATGGTAACTTCTATTTCCACTGACGATTATTCCGGTGGTGACTCTTCCCACATGGATCATATTAGTGGTGAATTTTCTTCCCACCGACAACGATCAATCCGGTGGTGACTCTTCCCACATATGGATCATATTAGTGGTGGCTTTTCTTCCCATCGACGACGATCAATCCGGTGGCGACTCTTACCACATATGAATCATATTTGTTGTCTTCGATGACGATCAATCCGGTGGTGACTCTTTTCCCATAGATGAATCACTAATTGTGCCATCTTTTCTCGTCAAAGATCATGATCTTTTGTTGTAACAAACTCAAAGCATAGTAAGTTTTAGCTTGAAAGGGAGTGTTAAGAGTCAATTAGTCAACTAATATTTTAAAATTCTGGCAGTTAATGATTCAGACAGTAAAACAGAGCACGATGGTTTGCAAAACAGAGTACAAAGATGCAGGTTCAGAAGCAGCTAAAATAAAAGTGCAGAAAAGTAAAGAACACAAGTATTTGTTAACCCAGTTCGGTGTAAATACCACCACGTCTGGAGGATACCAATCCAGGAAGGAAATCCACTAAAGGAATTAATCCTAAGACCCAAGACACAGACCCCCTGTTCCTAGTCTTTTGACTTAATCTCCACTAGTACTGATTTCTACCCAACACCTGAGTATAAGAAACCCCCTTCTTACTTCCTATTCAAGTAACAACCCAGTTACTAACAGCTTCTGAAATAACCCAGTTTTGAAGACAACTTCAATAAAACAAAAACATCATTCGTACTTAAAAGCTTAGAATGATTTACAACTCAAAACTTCTAAACCAACTCAGATGAGTGGTGTACAAATAAAACCTAAGCTTAAAAACACAAAGACTCTTAAACTATGATTTCTGATTTTCTCTTCGTAGTTTTCAAAGGTAGCAGCACATCTCCTTAAATAGGCTTCAGCAAGCAGCATAATTCTGAATCCAATCTTCTTCACTTGATATGATTCTGAATTATGAAAGGCTTGAAAAGGAAACAAATATTTCTGAATCAAATAATGTAAAGATCCTTCAGCAAATTAATTCAATCATAAAAACGACGCCAATCTTCAAGAAGATCTTCAATAAATCAATCAGCCTTCTAGAAACCAAATGCCTGAATAAATCCTTGATAAATCTTCAATAGATACGCATAGGATTAATCACAAAGAATGCATAAATCCATCTTCTGAAGTTCAGCTTCTGAAGTCCAGCTTCTGAAGGTCAACGCTGGTCAACGTCTGAACAGTGCGTCTGAAGGCCAAAACTGCGTCTGAAGTACTGTTCAGCGTCTGAAGGCCAAAACTGCGTCTGAAGGTCCAATCTGCTTCTGAAGGCCATTTCAGCTTCTGAACCTTCTCAAATCCAATTTCTTGCTTCTGAAAACTTCTTTAACACATAGAGACGCAACGCTTGAGCACTTTGATTTTACCAAACAATGTAGCCAACACTTAAATAACCAACAATCTCCCCCTTTGGCAAATTTTTGGCTAAAATCAAATGCTTCACAAACTCAAGCCCTTCACTCAACACAAATAAACAACCATGAAGAACTCTACATATCCAAACATAGCAGCAGAGATAGCAGCGGATACAAACCATGTTAAACCAAACAAACAAGCTTCAGATCAGCTCACAATCACACAGACACATCCTGACATCCTGAAGCTCACATAACAACTTCTGATATTCTTGAAGTACACAAAGACAAACATACTCAGTTTCTGATCTTCACATGAAAACTCCAGCTTCACAATTAAACTCAAACACACTTCACAGTAACAGACTTCACATGTACAACTCCTGAAGCACACACACAAACATACCAGCAACACACACCAACTTCAAAACAACTCTCCCCCTGCAACTCAGCACATAAACAACACTCCCCCTTAATTCTGAACTGCAGAAACTTCTGAGAAACACCTTCTGAAACTGAAACACAACACTTCAGAAACAGTCAAATCAAACACATCTGGAACAAACAGCTCACAACTCAGGTACTTAACACAATTGCACTCCCCCTGAGTTAGAAACTCCCCCTCAAGCATATCTTCACAGTTCTTGTTGTAATGCATCTGAATTCTGAGCAACTCTGTCAGCTTCTGAATTCTGAACAAACCAGTCAACTTCTGAAAAGTAATTCTGAACAAGACACACTCTAAACAGCTACATTCTGAATCTAAACACAAGTTTTTCTCCCTCTTTTTAGCCACAAAATTTTGACAAAACTCCATCATATAGGGAACAAAAACTAAATATGTAACACAGATCCTCATAACTGAATGAATATCAGACTCAGACTCAGGATCACACTCAGCATTTGCAAATCTGGCAGGTACTTCATCTTCCTCACATCCAGTTTGCTGTAATTGCTATAACTCCTCATGCAGACAAACTCCTAGCTTGCTTCTTAGATTCTCAAATTGCTTGACATCCAAAACTTTTGTAAAAATGTCAGCAATTTGTTCTTCAGTATCCACATGTTCAAGCTGAACAATCTTTTCTTCCACAAGATTTCTGATGAAATGATGTCTGATATCAATGTGCTTGGTCCTGCTGTGCTGTATGGGGTTCTTAGAAATGTTAATAGCACTTAAATTATCACAGTATAGGGTCATAATACCTTGTTCCATGTTGTATTCTTCCAGCATCTGCTTCATCCATACCAACTGAGAACAACTACTTCCAGCTGCTATATATTCAACTTCAGCTGTAGACAATGAGACACAGTTTTGTTTCTTACTAAACCAAGAAATCAGGTTATTCCTCAAAAAGAAACACCCACCAGAAGTACTCTTCCGGTCATCTGCACTTCCTGCCCAGTCAGCATCACAATACCCAATCAATTCAGAACTTGCACTGTGTGAGTACATGATTTCATAATCACTTGTACTATTGACATACTTCAAGATCCTCTTTACTTGTGTCAAATGACTCATCTTTGGATCTGCTTAATATCTTGCACACACTCCAACTGCAAAAGTAATATCTGGCCTGCTTGCAGTAAGGTACAGTAAACTCCCAATCATACTTCTGTATTGACTTTGATCAACTGCAACTCCTTGTTCATCTTTAGTCAGCTTCAAGTGTGTAGCTGCAGGTGTTCTCTTATGGCTGGCAGTCTCCATTCCAAATTTCTTCACTATATTCTTGGCATACTTACTCTGAGAAATGAAAATAGTATCTTCCATTTGTTTGACTTGCAGTCCAAGAAAATAAGTAAGTTCACCAACTAGACTCATTTCAAACTCAGATTGCATCTGCTGAACAAACAACTGAACCATTTTGTTTGACATCCCACCAAACACTATGTCATCAACATAAATCTGTGCTATCATTAAACTTCCATTTTCTTCTTTCACAAATAAAGTCTTATCAGTTCCTCCTTTTCTGTATCCTTGAGTCACAAGAAATTGTGTGAGCCTATCATACCATGCTCTAGGTGCTTGCTTCAATCCATACAAAGCCTTCTTTAATTTGTAAACATGATCTGGAAACTTAGGATCCACAAACCCCTTAGGCTGTTCAACATAAACTTCTTGCAAATAATCATTCAGAAAAGCACTCTTCACATCCATCTGAAACAGTTTGAACTTCAAAATGCATGCTACTCCCAACAGTAATCTTATGGACTCTAATCTGGCCACAGGTGCAAAGGTTTCATCAAAGTCAAGTCCCTCCACTTGAGTATAACCTTGAGCAACTAACCTTGCCTTGTTTCTGACCACAGTTCCATGTTCATCTGTTTTGTTCTTGAAAATCCACTTAGTGCCAATCACATTCAAACCTTCAGGTCTTGGAACAAGATCCCACACTTCACTTCTTTTGAATTGATTCAACTCATCTTGCATGGCTTCAATCCAAAATTCATCAGTTAGAGCTTCTTTAACATTTTTGGGTTCAAACTTTGACACAAAACATGAATCAGTAGCAACAACATCTGCACTTCTGGTTCTGACTCCTTGATCTAAGCTTCCAATGATTAAATCTCTAGGATGATCCCTTGAACTCTAATTGATGTTCCTTTACCAGTAGAAACATGATCTGGATGAATTTCTTCTGCTTCAGACTCTACTTGATTTTCTGCTTCTGATAGTTGTTCTTCTGAAGCTTCAGTATCTGCAACCACTTCAGACCCATCTCTTTCTTTCTCAGCAGACAGATCATCAATCACAACATTAATGGACTCCATCACAACCTTGGTTCTGGTATTAAACACTCTATAGGCTTTGCTGTTCACTGAATAACCCATAAATATTCCCTCATCAGACTTAAGATCCAGCTTTCTTCTATTTTTTCTATCAGCCAAAATGTAACATTTGCTGCCAAAAACATGAAATACTTCACAGTAGGCTTTCTTCCTCTCCACAGTTCATACAAAGTAGATGCAATACCCTTCTTCAAAGTCACTCTATTGTGTATGTAACAAGCTGTATTCATAGCTTCAGCCCAGAACATGTAAGGTAGCTTCTTAGCATGTAACATGACTCTTGCAGATTCTGCTAATGTTCTGTTCTTCCTCTCAACTACACCATTTTGCTGAGGTGTTATAGGTGCAGAAAACTCATGCTTAATCCCTTCAGATGCACAGAACTCAGAAAATTTCTTATTCTCAAACTCCTTCCCATGATCACTTCTGATTCTGATAATACCACAGTCCTCATCTTTGTAACTGAGTGCACAGCTCTTTAAACACTTCAAATGTATCTGACTTCTCTCTAACAAAGCTAACCCATGTGAATCTTGAATAGTCATCAACAACCACAAAAGCATATCTCTTTCCTCCAATACTCTCAACTTGCATAGGCCCCATTAAATCCATATGTAACAATTCTAGTACTTTAGTAGTTACCTGGTGTACTAATCTGGGATGAGACTTTCTTGTTTGTTTTCCAATTTGACAATCACCACAAACACTTGTCCTCATTAATCTTCAGATTAGGTAGACCTCTGATAGCTTCAGTACTCAGGATTTTCTTCATGCCTTTTAGATGCAGATGACCCAGTTTCTGGTGCCAGAGTCTGACTTCTTCTTCTGAACTCATGGGACAGGTAGTCAGGCTTCTTTCTTCTTCAGACACCTACAAATAACAATTATCCTTTGATCTGCAGCCTCTCATCAGAATCTCACCTTCTTGACCAGTTACCAAACACTCTTGCTTGTTGAAATTCACTTTTAAGTCTTGATCACATAGCTGACTTATACTGATCAGATTAGATGTCAAACCCTTCACTAATAGCACATCATTAAGTCTTGGTAATCCATCACTGATTAAATCTCCTATTCCAAGAATCTCACCTTTTGCTCCATCACCAAATGTCACATAACTTCTGGAATATGGTTTTAAATTACTCAGAAGCTTCTTCACACCAGTCATGTGTCTGGAACAACCACTATCAAAGTACCAATCTTCCTTAGAGGTGGCTCTCAATGATGTATGAGCTATGAGGCCAACAGTCTTGTCTTTGGGTTTCCACACCTTCTGAACATTGTTTCTGGTTGCAGCAGGTTCCACTCTTCTATACTGAAAATGCTCAGGATAACCATACAGTTTGAAACAAAATGGTTTAATATGCTCCTTCTTTCCACAATGATGACAAACACATGTATGATTTCTTCTCTTGTTCTTGTTAAACTTCTGAGGTTTCATCTTAGATGTTCCAATCATAGGATCATAAGTTTGAGTAGCAGGAACAAACCTTTTAGCAGGATTCTTCTGTTTGAGGTTCTGAGTCTGATCAACAAATCCTAAACCAGTTGGTTTTCCTTGTTTCTGATTCTCCAATATCTCCTCCAGCACATCAGTAGCAGTATTCATCATTCTGACCTGCTTTTTCATATTCTCAAGCTGGGAATTTAGTTGGCTCACTTCTTCTTTGAGATCAGAATTTTGCACTAAAAGTTCACCTTTCTCAGCTTTCAGTTGACAGATTGTCTCCTTCTGATTCAGAATTTGCTTGCAAACTTCTACACTTCTGGTGTATAGCTTTTTGTAATTGTCAGTCAGTTCATCATATGAGGATTTTTCAACTCTGGCTTCAGACACAGATGAAACTTCAGACTCTGAGTCAGATTCTGATAAAATCTCAGACTCTAAAACTGCTTCAGTCTTTAAAATAGCTCATGACTTCTGTTTTAACCTTACCATCAGACTAGTATCACACTTAGCAGATTCACTTTCTATATCTTCTTCTGAGTCTTCATCAGACCATGAAACAGCCAAGCTCTTCTTCTGCTTCTTAAGAAAAGTGGGACATTCTGACTTGATATGTCCATAACCTTCACACTCAAAGCACTGAACACCTTTTGCTTGATTGCTCTTCTCCTCAGACTTGGTCTTCTTCACATCAGTTTGTTGCTTACTCTTGTTGAATTTGAAGTTCTGACCTTTGGTTTTGGATTTTCTGTCAACATGCTTCAGAATTTTGTTGAACTGTCTCCCCAGCAGCACAAGTGCTTCTGATAAGTCTCCATCATCCTCATCACACTCTTGTTGATCCTCATCTTCAGTATTAACAGCAAAAGCAATTCCTTTCCCTTTCTTCTCAGTCTGTTTGCAGAAAGCAGTTTCAAAATCCAGCAAGGATCCAATCAGCTTCTCAACCTTCATAGTGGAGATGTCATGAGCTTCCTCAATAGCTGTCACTTTCATATCAAATCTTCTAGGGAGTGACCTGAGTATTTTTCTGACTATCTTCTCATCTGACATCTTCTCTCCAAGAGACTCAAAGGAATTTGCCATGTTCAGGACATTCATATAGAAATCTTGAATATTTTCATCCTTCATCATCTTCAAGTTTTCAAATTTAGTGGTCAATAATTGGAGTCTGGACATCTTTACCTTTGAGGTTCCTTCATGAGTGGTCTTCAGTATTTCCCAGGCATCCTTGGCTATGGTACACTGCTTGATGAGTCTGAACATATTTTTGTCCACTCCATTGAATAGTGCATTCAAGGCTTTGGAGTTTCCAAGAGCCAGATCATCTTCAAGCCTTTGTCCATTCTTCTTCTGGTTTCAAGCACTTCAGTTTTATTCCATCTTTATCTAAAACAACTGGATGATCCTAACCTTTTAATACAGCTTTCCAGGTTCTGCTGTCAATGGATTTCAGAAAGGCACACATTCTAGACTTCCAGTATTCATAATTTGTGCCATCCAGCAAAGGTGGTCTGTTGACATATCCTCCCTCCTTGTCCATAATTGCCAGAAAAGTCTACCCTGGAGCTCACCCAATCACAGGCAGGGTGCCTGCTCTGATGCCAATTTAAAATTCTGGCAGTTAATGATTCAGACAGTAAAACAGAGCACGATGGTTTGCAAAACAGAGTACAAAGATGCAGGTTCAGAAGCAGCTAAAATAAAAGTGCAGAAAAGTAAAGAACACAAGTATTTGTTAACCCAGTTCGGTGTAAATACCACCTACTGTCTGGAGGATACCAATCCAGGAAGGAAATCCACTAAAGGAATTAATCCTAAGACTCAAGACACAGACCCCCTGTTCCTAGTCTTCTGACTTAATCTCCACTAGTACTGATTTCTACCCAACACCTGAGTATAACCCAACACCTGAGTATAAGAAACCCCCTTCTTACTTCCTATTCAAGTAACAACCCATTTACTAACAGCTTCTGAAATAACCCAGTTTTGAAGACAACTTCAATAAAACAAAAACATCATTCGTACTTAAAAGCTTAGAATGATTTACAACTCAAAACTTCTAAACCAACTCAGATGAGTGGTGTACAAATAAAACCTAAGCTTAAAAACACAAAGACTCTTAAACTATGATTTCTGATTTTCTCTTCGTAGTTTTCAAAGGTAGCAGCACATCTCCTTAAATAGGCTTCAGCAAGCAGCATAATTCTGAATCCAATCTCCTTCACTTGATATGATTATGAATTATGAAAGGCTTGAAAAGGAAACAAATATTTCTGAATCAAATAATGTAAAGATCTTTCAGCAAATTAATTCAATCATAAAAACGACGCCAATCTTCAAGAAGATCTTCAACAAATCAATCAGCCTTCTAGAAACCAAATGCCTGAATAAATCCTTGATAAATCTTCAATAGATACGCATAGGATTAATCACAAAGAATGCAGATATCCAGCTTCTGAAGTCCAACTTCTGAAGGTCAACGCTGGTCAACGTCTGAACAGTGCGTCTGAAGTACTGTTCAGCGTCTGAAGGCCATTTCTCCGTCTGAAGTACTGTTCAGCGTCTGAAGGCCAAAACTGCGTCTGAAGGTCCAATCTGCTTCTAAAGGCCATTTCAGCTTCTGAACCTCCTCAGATCCAATTTCTTGCTTCTAAAGACTTCTTTAACACATAGAGACGCAACGCTTGAGCACTTTGATTTTACCAAACAATGTAGCCAACACTTAAATAACCAACAATATTGATTAGCTTTTATAAGTATTAATATTAATATTATAATTAACAGTATTCATTATGTTATCAATTGTAGTCAACTCATATGAATATAAATACATTATCACTGTGGTAAATTAGACACACAAGCATTCACACATAAATACATTTACATGGTCAGTAATGTTTTAAGAGGGATTCAGAATCATGTTGATTTATATGGTCAAAGAAGATGAAAAGGGTTTAGGAGAAATAATTGAGTAGAGAGAGACACATTGTTATTAAAATGAGGCTTTTTAATATCAACCATTTATTTTCAATCAATAAAAGGGTCAATAATTATTCTTATCATTATCACATAACAAATGACTATATATATATATATATATATATATAAACCTAAACAAACTCTTGATTATACATTGATACAAGAGATAATCAAGTTCTTCGTTTTTTTATCCATTTCTTTTCACTGTCTCTATTATCTCGTTTCTCTTTTTAGTGCCATCAGTTGTGGAAGTGATTGATATTTTTCCCTTTCCATTTTTCTATGTTGTATTTGCTTTTAAAAACAGGTCAAAATAGTTGCTATGGTATCTTGAAGTTAATGTCCTAACAAAATGCATTTCAACATGAAATTCTGTATTTAAGATTCATCATAATTAGCTAACTAAAGGACATACCATATATTACTGCATATATCTATTTATACAGCAGAAAAAGTTTCACAGCACTTGTTTTCCTCTACAATGTATTTAGGGAGTAGGGAAAAAATGTACTTGCATGAGGTCATCATTGATATCCATGTTCATATTTTTGTAGTTTAATCTTTTAATTGTTAATGTTTTTGGTTTGTTTAGCGTTCGAGTGGCAGATCAACTGAATTGACTCCAGAGACAGGAACAATGGTATGCAATTCATATTAATAAAACCCTTGCAGAAAGACTAGCAACTCACTAACTAACAATTTTCTTCCAAAAACTTCTTCATGATTGTGGAATGAGCCCCGCTATATAGAAAATGGAACCCACGTGACTTAATGGGAGTGTGTTGCTAGTACTGTTCAATGGCTCAAACACTTGTGAATTTCTAATTCGTAACTCTGCTCTATGATTTTGTTAGATCACTACAACCCCAAATTTCTCGATGTTAAAATTGTCTATATATATCTGACTGACATGTGTTTTGATTGTGTAGTTTGTTTTCTTCACCGGTGGAATTGTGTTTTTAACACTTATAGTGAATGGTTCAACCACACAGTTCATATTAGACTTCCTTGGCATGAATAAGTTATCATCAGCTAAGGTCAGGGTTCTCTTAATCTTCTATTTTTAAAATATCTTCATGTAATGAGAGATGGAATTGTTTGATATCCCATATTATTAGTGTTGCTCTTTTGAATTCATTTTTATTTTATCTGAATTCTCTCGGTCGTTCTTCCTCTTATCTATGAAAATAACTTGAAATTTTCATATATAATTCACTGCTGTAAATGGTATCAAATTTCTATATGCTACTGTGTTTCAATAAAATATAAAATATAGACAGAAAGAGAAACAAAAAGAAATTAGTGAGACAAAGGGGCTAAAAATGAATTAATGCTGTCAGGTTTCTTTGCAACAAAAATATGATGTCCTCCAAATGGGGTTTTTAATTGTGGAACTTTTGTTAATTAAAAGAGTGAGGTACGGAGACAAAGGGGCTAAAAATGAATTAATGCTGTCAGGTTTCTTTGCAACAAAAATATGATGTCCTCCAAATGGGGTTTTTAATTGTGGAACTTTTGTTAATTAAAAGAGTGAGGTACAGACTGGAAATAATAATTTCAAACATTTTTCTTTTATCAAACATTAATGAGTTTTTGGATGTGCAAAATGTGTGGGGATGCTTATGAAATTCCACCGAGAGGAATTGAACTCAAGAAATTTTGGCATGTGTAGGGATGCATTAGCATCCTATAATTGCTCTTAAATTTAGTACATGTTCCATACCATAGTGTGTATTGCAGATGTTAATATGGCCTATCAATCTATCTGTGTTTTCTCATTCTCACTTATCATGGTACCGGAATCTCAGTTATAAAAAATTTAGAGTAGAATTCAAAATACTTCAAATGGCAGTAGTCTGCTTATTGATGAGACATATTGATGGCCTGCCAACCACGATTTCTAACATGGTATCAGAACCTCCTCTATGATCCATTGGGCCACCTGCTATCAAGTTTCTACTATCGGGCCACCCACCATTTGTATCCTCGCTCCAGATGTCTACACCATTTATAATATAGCTATATAAACATATCACCATTGTGTAGTTACATAAACTTATTAGCAATTAATATGGAATTATGGATTATGAGACACAAAGGAAAGCTTCCATGTTAAATAAATGTTTGTAAATTGCATCCAAGCAAACATATCTGCATATTACCTTGTAATAAAGTTCTAGTTGGTTTTAGTCCTCATATTTTGCTCATGCAATAACAGAGACGTATCCTTGATTTTACAAAGTATGAAATGGCTAATAAAGCAATGGAGGCTTTTAGTGAACTTGGAGATGATGAGGAACTCGGGCCTGCTGACTGGCCCACAGTGAAGAGATATATTTCTTGCTTAAATGACTTTGAAGGTGAACGTGTTCATCCTCATGGTGCATCTGAAAGTGATGGTGACTTAGATCCTATGAACTTGAAAGACATACGAGTACGCCTTCTGAATGGTATGCAAACAAGTGATGATGACTTAGATCCTATGAATTTGAAAGACATGCGAGTACGCCTTCTGAATGGTATGCAAACATTTACATTTGTTTCGATTCTAAGAGATTTTACATTTATAGTTTTTTCTTTTTTTTTAATATAAGCTTACATTTATAGTTTTACATTATTTGCATCAGTTCTTTTAACTTTAACAACAGCAGGAACCTCACCACTCTATACCCAGTGTTTCTGTTTGATTAACTGCTTCAAATATTCTAAACCCTTGTAATCGTTTAATTTAAAGGTAATATAGAAAGAAGACAAATAATATGAGATGCTTTATCACGTCTTTAAGAACAAATATATTTTGTGGGACTATGTTTTATTGAATTGAATGTTTTCCAATTTGATTGAATCTTTTTTTTTTTTTTTTTTTTTTTTATAACCAGTTGTCCACATAGTTATATAAGAATTTCATTCAAAAGTTTTTCAATTTAAAGATATAGTAATGCAATTTCTAGTTTCTATTTCAGCTGTACATCCTGTCTCCGTTTCTATGTTTTGTTTTGTAGCATAGCATGCACAGTTGTAATGATGGGTTAGTGCTTGCTCTTAGAAGATTTTATGAAGAAAGTAATGGAGTAAAATTCTAATGTCCTTTTTTTTAAGGAAAAACTCTAATGTCTTATTACTACACTCTTAGACTGTTTATATAGGAAAAGAATTTACAATAGTAATACACTAATAATGTCAGAATAAAAATAAAGAGAATAAAATAAAATCATAGAGAATCAAATCTGATTTCCCCCGATTCTTCCACATTTTTGTTATTAAAAAAGAGCTTTGGGTTTTAAATGTCTAGCAACCAATCTCGGCATTGTCATGAAATTTGGCTTGATGCCTTTTCCTAATTTTTTCCACATAAAATCGAACCAAATCATTCTCTTATTAACATGCATGAGTTAAATTTGTACTCAATCCCTCCTGGAAGGAAAATACTTTGATTACTAATCTTAGAATAGGCCAAAGCCTAACTCAAACCCAAAATATGGCTCAAGGGGTGAGGATTGCCTAAACCTTATAAAGATTACTTTGTCCATTCCTTTAGCCGGTGAGGGGTATCGTCACCCCCCTCACACCCCAGACAATAAAGATGTTGGACGCTGCAATATAGACAGTCCAATGCAACTGCAAGGAAGGTTGATCCGTTTCCAGTACGGCCTCTCGTGTCCAGGACTAGACATCTGAAGCGTGACCAAATGTGGGTGTCTCAATAGCAGATTTAGAATAGACTCTGATATATCTCAGAATTAAATCTTGGCCCAACTTTAACCCCAAAGCCAGCTCGAGGGCTGATGATTGCTTAAGTTATTAATACTACTTTGTCCCTATCTATAGCCATGGGAGATCTCAACACGCTCCCTTACACCCAACATAATGAAGGTGGTGGAGTGTGCAGTTAAGGCTTTCTATGATGGCTGCAACAAAGGCACTTAGGGTTTCCAGTAGTTCTTGTTATATATGATCAGATTAAATCTTGATGGATGGTATTGTTATGAACTTATGATGGCAAAACATGCATTCATCTAAATGCCTAAGTTAATAAGATGCCCCTGTTGTTTTCATGGTAATAGTGTGTGTGCACGCATGCGTGTGTGTGCAAGTGCTTTACAAAGTTGCTTCTGTTATCTCATGTTAGTTTTTTTAATAGGCATGCTCACACATAGACAATTAAACATGTGATGATAATCTTGTGTTGGCTTAGTCCTTTGATAGAGTTCTCATTTGCTAATAATACTAAGAATTTGTGAACTCATTCCTCATATTAGGTGTCCAAGCTGCTTATTGGGAGATGCTTGATGAAAGGAGAATTACGCAAACAATAGCTAATATCCTAATGCTATCAGCGGAAGAATCAATAGATTTGGCTTCATCTGAGCCTCTATGTGACTGGAAAGGTTTAAAACCCAACGTGCACTTCCCAAATTACTACAAGTTTCTCCAGTCAAATATGTTGCCATTGAAGTTAGTTACATACTTTACTGTGGAAAGGTTGGAGTCAGCATGTTATATTTGTGCTGCATTTCTTCGTGCCCACAGAATTGCTCGACAACAATTACATGACTTTATAGGTAGTAATCTACCTTTGTCTATTTATCTTCCCAATACTATTTCCAATTTTTTACCTTTTTCCATCTTTCCCATTTTGTTTTCTATCTCTACTAGCTCCATTAACTTAGTTTTTTGGTATAATTGTCAGCCAACACAAACTATCATTTTGAAAAATTATTCAATATTTTCATTTAGCATATGCACAACTAGAATCCAGACACCAGGATACATTAAATGATTATATATATATATATGTATGTAGAGTTACAACAATTGATTTAAAAATAAATTTAAGAACAAATAACCTTTTTTTGTTGTGTCGTTTTTAATTGTTTGGTTCTAGAGGGTGTGCATTGTGCAGAGTTTTCTCCTTCTTCCCTATTCTCCCGTGTTAATTGTGTCAAATCCTTGCAGGGCTGAAACATGCTTCATTTCCTCAGTGTTTATCACCGATGTCCATTCTTAGGAATTGAAATAATCAAAATAGTTTGTGTTTCTATCATCCTATGGAAAATTGGCTAGAATATCAGAGGCTTTCTGATTTAAGAAATAAAATAGTCTTGTTCTAGTACTCTTTAGATGATGAAGGTGTATCCAAATGTACTGGATATGATGCTATATTTTGTATTTTCAGTCTCTACATATCAGTTGTTCAATGCTTTATAGTTCATGTTGCTATATTGTGTTTTTTTTATAAAAACAACTGTGGTATATGTCCAATTTTACGTTCTCACCTGGCGCACTATATTCTAGATATTTATTGTCTTACTTATATCAATGTGGTGATAACATAACATATATTTTAATTATATTTAAGATCATTTATATTAATTTCCTCTACATATACTTCCGTCTGTAGGTGACAGTGACATTGCTTCTGCTGTCATTAATGAAAGTGTTGAGGAGGGAGAAGAAGCACGAAAGTTCCTAGAAGATATTCATTTAACATACCCTCAGGTTTGCTAATTAAACATACCGTTCAATGTTTTAGTTGCACTGTACTCTATTTGGATTAACCCTGACAACTTCAAGTTGGTCGGTCTTTTGTATAGCAGTTTAAAGCTCGGGGTGCCTCATATTTACGGATATGAGGTGTTAAATAGATTCTTTTCCTCAAGTTTCTATGTTTTATATTGTGTATGTGTAATTATCAGGTTTTGAGTGTTGTAAAGACAAGGCAAGCAACATATGTAGTGCTCAATCATTTAATTGAATATGTTCAAAACCTTGAGAAGGCTGGGATATTGGAAAAGAAAGAGATGCTACATCTTCATGATGTTGTCCAGGTATCTTGTCTTATTTCTTTCTGTTAATCTTTTATTTGATGGTTCACTCTTCTGAGATCTATAATTGGAATGGTCGTCTATTAATTGATTAATTTATTTTTCAGACTGATTTAAAGAAATTACTTGGAAAGCCTCCTTTGGTTAAACTTCCCAAAATAAGTAATATGCATCCTATGTTGGGTGCTCTACCATCTTCAGTTCGTGAACCACTTGTAAGTGATACAAAGGAAATGATGAAATTGCGTGGCTTGACACTTTACAAGGAAGGTGCCAAGTCAAATGGTATTTGGTTAATTTCTAATGGATTGGTGAAGGTATTAAGTTCTCTCGGTATGAAGCTTACCTTATAATTTCTGATTGTGCGTACAAAGGATTTGAAAATTTCTGTTTTACAGTGGGAAAGCAAAATGATTCAAAGCAAGCACCCTTTTCATCCAACTTTTACGCATGGGAGCACATTGGGTCTTTATGAAGTGCTGAGTGGAAGACCATATATTTGTAATGTTGTCACAGAGTCCATCGTATTCTGCCTTTTTGTTGAAGCAAATAAGATAATTTCATGTCTAAGATCTGACCCTTCAATGGAAAGCTTCCTGTGGCAGGTATGGCTACTTTAATAATTCATTATTGCTTCTACTGATTTGACATTAATGGCTCCTGATGGATCTTGTCACTACAACAACAACAATAACCAAGCTTTATCCCACTAAGTGGGGTCGGCTACATGAATCAAATTACGCTATAATGTTCAATCATAAACCATATTTGGATCCAACTCATTAATCTCTAAATCTTTCATAGTCATACAATACAACAAGTTTATCATGATTTGCAGGAAAGTGCCATTTTCCTTTCCAAACTATTGCTTCCCCAGATATTTGAGAAACTAACTGGGCAAGATTTAAGAGCTCTTGTTGCTGAAAAATCTGAAATGACCATATATATAAGAGGGGAGACAATTGAAATCCCTAATCACTCGGTTGCCTTCTTACTAGAAGGATATATCAAAACTCAAGGTCATCAGGAACTAGTAACCGCACCAGCAGCCCTGCTTCCTTCGCATGGGAATCGTAGCTTCCAAAGTTTGTCAATGTCAGGTGTATTAACTTGTCTCATATATGATTCCCTGTCTAATATCTTTCTGGCTTTCTGAATTTCCATTAGGACAGCTGGTTAGTAGACCTGGGGTTTTGTGTGAAGGTTTGGGGAAATACTAAGGCACAAGGAAGAGGAATTCAAGTACAAATACTATATCTAGGATGGATGAGGGAAAAAAGTTTATCTAAGCAGATTAAGATTTTATTTTCTACATTGTATGTATCATGGCTAAACATATCTACCCTTGAGCCTTCTGCATATTGATCATCGGCTTTATCCTTTACTGTTTCGGGAGAAAAAGGGACTTAAGAATGTTAAGGCTTGACATTTTTTAATAGGAACTAAAGTTAAAACAAGACGACACTTTTGTAATTATTAGTGAATATGGGAAAGCAAACAATTTTTTTCTCAACCAACGGGACCCCTAGCTTGTTTTCTGTATAAGGTTGTATGTTGGTGTCTATTAAGGACCAACTCTTCAAATGCTCAAGTTGTTTGGTCTAGGCCTAATAATAGTTTATACATCCCTGACACACCTTCTCATACCAGATTTCATGGGCTTGAAGCCTGAACAATGTAAGTCTGTTTGTATTTGAAAATGATGCTCACTCTTTTACTTTTATACCAGGTTCTAAGGAAGCTAGTTTTATTCATCAAGGATCTTGTTATCTGGTTGAAACTAGAGCAAGGGTAATCGTGTTTGACATTGCTGCATTTGAGCCTGATGTTGCTCTTGTTAAAAAGTCAAGTTCAGGGTTATCACATGCTGCGGATCATCCTCATAAATCTTTCCGTAGACAACACAGTGCTCTTATGAGTTGGCCTGAATATTTCTACAGGCATAATCAGGATAAACAGAGCTCGGAACAACAAAACAATAGTTTGTCTGCAAAGGCAATGCAGCTGAGCATATATGGGAGCATGGTATGTCGGTTTAGGGTAGCGTTAGGTTCATAGATGAAAAACCTTTCAATTTCATGAATTCTACAGTCCAAACTATGAGAACATAGTTTTTTTTTTTTTTATCCAAAAGAAAAAGAATGCAACTTTCTGGCAGGGTTTTCAAAGGAGAATCTGCCTTCTATTTCATTTCTCCTGTTGAAATTCATCCTTAAAGCTTTAGTCACCAAAACATGCCCGAATAGTATATGGTTCATTAGGCATTGAAACTCATGAATATGGTCTAATAGAGATCATATACGAGCAGTATTGAAATTACCTGAAATAGATTTGTTATATAATTTTAGTTCCCTATTATATTAAATTTGCTGGTATGGGATTACATATAAGGTGGTTTCTTGTCCACCGAGAGATCTATCATCGCTGTAGTGGATTGCATAGGCTGGCTGAGGAGATAACTCATAGATGATATGCACAGCTGATTAACAACCGAGCTTCTATCTTTAATTTACTATCCCTAAAACAAAGGGATAGCCTGAAATTCAATTAGCAAACAAATGTTATTTGATTTGCACATTTAATGATGTGTGTCTACAGTGTACCATACTCGAAGCTTTACTTTATTGTATTCACTTTCATTAATTATTATTGTCATTTTGAAGGTGGACATCCCTGGCCAGAGTAGAAGTTTGTCAACCAATCGTGCTAGACCGCTACCTCAAAATTTGTCAGATCCAACCATTGTGCCACATCAAAGTCGTCCACTTGTTTCGGTCAAATCAGAAGGAGCTGCAACTGACAAAATGGACATTGGAGTGAAGGGGTTCATGCAAGATGCTACAAATCTCCCTTCACAAAGCACAGATAGAAGAGTACATCATGAAGATGATTCAGGTGATGATTCTGCTATTGAAGAAGATATTATTGTGAGGATTGATTCACCAAGTACACTATCTTTTCGCCAGTCTTGAGGGGAAGTGGTGAAGAATCTGTTTGTGATTTTTGTTTGTGTAATAAATGTTGCTTTTGTGTTAGGAACATTATACATAGGAAACAAACCATTAGATTACACCACGAGAACTTTACAATTAGTCATAAAATATCTCGATTTGTATTGGAAATGGTTGTTGATACTCAATTTGTATTGTTGTCCTGAAAATCTGTTATAAAATTAGAAAGTCCAGAACATCTTCAACTTGTTCTCTTCGTTTTTTTTTTCTTGTGGCAAAAATGTGATTATATAACCTTATTAGTGCCAATTTTGTAAATAACATAATTGGCCAATTTTGTATATAACCTTATTTTTGCACCATGCGCCAAAGAATCTTCTCACCAACTTTGTTATGCTTATGTGGAGTATTTGAAAACAAAGAAACAGGTTTTGGGACAACATTATCGAAACACCGCAACAAGTAGCAATCATAGCACATTTAGTTTGGGAACACGAACTTCAGGTAGTCACAATCCTCACTAGCACAAACTTTTCTTTTTTTGCTTCTATCTTCTCTTTTTCTTCTTTCATTGGAGACTATGAGTATGATTAATCATCTACTGTTCCTTTGTTTCTTTACCAATTTTACACACACGTAACATCGTAAGAATCTCGATCACAAAATTTTGGAGTTTTTAAATGAGGGGCAAATTAATTATGAATTCTTTAAGAGATTCATAATAATGGGGAACAAAAAATTTATAATTAATTCATGCCTATTTAAAAAACTCCAAAATTTAGTGATGGAGGTTCTTATGATGTTTTAAAAATACGTGCAAAATTGGGAAACAAAATTTGATCCATGAGTATATGTTTACTCGGAACAAACTTGCGATTTGCACAATTTGATCAAAAAATCAAAATAAATTGAGGTGTATTTAGAATGCTATGAAACTTTGCATATCCTTTCTATTTATTTTCATGTAGTTCTCTAGGAAAAAAAAAATAGCTTAAAATTCGATTTCTAGGTCAAGGTTTCTATTGTTTTGGTGATTGAGTTTTGAGCGCTTTAAAAATTCATAATTTTATGTAGGAGACCTTTTCCTAACATCCTAAACTTGCATGCAAAAAATAATGCAAAAATTTGACATCAATGCCACTTTTAAGGACTTTTATGTTTACAAGAGAAGAAGGAAAAAAAAAGCCACATTTTTTTTTATTTCATACCCTGGTCGAATGTAAGAAAAAAAATTGCGAGATTATTCTTTTTTTAGGCAAATTTTCTTTACGACATCATCAAAAATCCACGTGCTAGCAACCACATGACAAGATTTCTTGCTACGTCAACGTCTTCTATGTGACTGGGATATCAGAGGACCAAAATAGAAAGAAGCTCAAATTATAGAGCTAGAATATGTGTTTTTATTTTTATTTGTTAATATATGTATTTTTTATTTTACATAGACTATTTTCAGACTTCACATATATTATACAGGGTTATTTTAGCAATTAGACTAATATCTTATTTTGTTGTTTTTTTTATAAAACTAGCATGGCCAAAAGCATTGAGGTCAACATTCTCTCTTTCATAATGACTGACATAATTGTTTATTTTACACAAATGTATAAATACAAATAAAAAGGAATAATTAGTAAAAAAAAAGAGAATTGTACAAAATTAATATTCATAAGTATTGACGTGTTCAATTCATAAAAAATATATTGTGTTCAACATTGCCGTAAATTTTTTCAAAAAAAGAAATTACCATAAATATAAAGTAAAAAACATTGACTTTAAGAGTAATATATATATATATATATATATATATATATATATATATATATATATATATATATATTAGTTAGTTCTTCTTAAAAAAAAAGGCTTCTTCAAAGATATATATATATATATTAGTTAGTTAGTAATATTTTTAGAGAAATCAGTACAAATATAAAAACTAATTTATATTACACTGAAAATCACAAGTAACTCTTATTTATTGATGATGATGATGATAGTAATAACAACAACAATAATCCAAAAGTAATACCAGTACATATTATCTTACAGACAATCTTTTATTTAAAAGAATTCATAAATTCCACTAAACTTATATGAGACAAGAATAATTAGGTATAGAGTCTATATAAATTTTAATTGATAAAAAATAATGTGTTGAAAGTTCTTTTCTCGTGTATCTAAGGGAAAATAATTATTTGAATAAAAGGAAAAAGACAAAATTATGAACAAAAAAGAAAAAGGAAAAAGACAAAGCTTACTTTTTTTAAAGTATAAAAAATTGGTGATTTATTACCTGAAAATAGCATTGAATAAATACAAATATATATATATAAAAATAAATTGGTGAGATGTTATTATTTTGGACTCAAAACCAAAATTGGTCACACACACAGTTGTTTTGTTTCTTTCTTGTTACTATTATCTATCTAATCTGTTAGAGAAGGAAGAAGAGAAATGGGAAGAATTGTCGTATGGATCCACCTGCTGATCTCTCTTCTCGCTGCTACTCACGTCAGATCTGATGCCTCCGATCATCGTTACAGCGAAGGCGATCCCGTCCCTCTTTACGCCAATAAAGTCGGTCCCTTTCACAACCCCAGGTCCGATCTCCTTTTCCACCGTTTTACATTTTGAGTCCTCGTCAAAATCTTATTTTTTTTCTTCAAATTCACCTTCCATTTCAACGCCATATTAGTCATCCTATTATATTGTTTTAATTTCTTATTTTTCTCATTTCAGTGAAACGTATCGTTACCTTGACCTACCATTCTGTGTAACAGGTAATTTTCAGTTTTTCTTATTTATTGCTTCATTTAAATACCTTCATTACTAATTGTTTCACTCCAAATTATTACTATTAGTATCTAATCTAATTATTATTATTATGAATATAAAAGTGTGTGTTAATTCGTGAAGCTCGTGCATACATAGATTTGAGTCTGGTTTATTTAACTCTTGTTTGGTTGATTGTTACTTGTTTCAGTTTTGGCAATGGATTTATCGTAAATCGTAATCCAATGCTTTTCCTTTCCAGTTATACGTTTTGCTATTAATATCAGTGTTGTCAGATAGCTGTATAACGTAGCTGAATTCGAACAGATCACCATTGTTTCACAGTTCGTTATTTAGTACAGAGTGTTGTCAAATAACGGCTGTAGCGCAATAGAATTTGAACAAACCACTATTTTCTGCTATCTGTGATTGGATTAAGATTTTACTTTTTTGGATGGAATTCTTACTAGTGTTGAACTGTCTAAACAAAGAAAATGTGAATTTGCAGCTCTGTTTAATGCATTCTATTCCAGAAACCTCTAATGGCGATGTATGTTATTGCAGTCCTCTTATGATTTTGGTTAGCATGAAGTGCTTTTATTTTATGATGCTTTGTCTTTCTTCCGACTGTTATAATGGGCATGGTTATCTGTAACTTATGATATGACACATGCAAGTGGTACCTCGCTTCAATAGAAAAATGAATCCAATCTATACAAATCATTGCATATCTATTTTAGACATGAATCTAATGCGAATCTGGATTCATTCTGACGCATCTTGATTTATTCTGATGAATACTTGCCATTGAACTTTGTGTAGCCCATAAATTTTTAGTCAACTTTCTGTCGCTAGCCATTTTTGTCATTTAGTTTATTTAACTCTTGTTTGGCTGATTACTTGGTTGATTGTTATTTGTTTCAGTTTTGGCAATCAATATATCATAAATATGTAATTTATAATCCAATGGTTTTCCTTTCTAGTTAAACATCTTGCTATTAATACCAGTGTTGTCAAATAGCGGCTATAGCGGTGGCATAGCATAGCTGAATTTAAACAAATCGCTACTAATTTGCGATATGCTATTTAGTACAAAGTGTTGTCACATAACTGCTACAGAGGCGTTACAGCACTGTAGAGTAGCAGAATTTGAACAAACTACTATTTTCTGCTATCTGCGATTGACAACACAGGATTAATATTTTTTTTTATTTGATTGAATTCTTATTAGCGTTGAACTCCGAACAAAGAAAATGTCAATTTGCAGCTCTGTTAAGTGCATTTTATAATTTTACGTACTTTCATGGATTTTTAATATATACTAACCTAAAATGAGTGCGTCTGAATGCCAGGTCATGAGAAAGAAAAAACTGAAGCGCTTGGTGAGGTGTTGAATGGAGATCGCCTTGTTAGTGCTCCTTATGAACTTAAGTTTAAAAAGGAGAAAGACTCTAAGGTTGTGTGCAAGAAGACGCTCACAAGGGAGCAAGTTAATCAGTTCCGAGAGGCAGTTAAAAAGGACTATTATTTCCAAATGTATTATGATGACTTGCCAATCTGGGGATTTATTGGAACTGTTGACAAAGAAGGAAAGGCAGACCCGAGCGAATATAAATATTTTCTTTACAAGCACATTCAGTTTGATGTTCTGTACAACAAAGATCGTGTGATTGAAATCAGTGCCCGTATGGACCCTCATTCTGTGGTGGACCTGACTGAGGACAGGGAAGTGGATGTTGAGTTTATGTACACAGTGAAATGGAAGGAAACTGATATTCCTTTTGAGAAGAGAATGGAAAAATACTCTCAGTCTTCTTCTCTTCCACATCACTTGGAGATTCACTGGTTCTCCATCATAAACTCCTGTGTGACGGTTCTTCTTTTGACTGGTTTCCTGGCAACCATTCTCATGCGTGTCTTGAAGAATGATTTTATGAAGTATGACTTGCTTGCTCTTCATTCAGCATATTGTCATCCTATTTACCTATATAGAACATTGATGTATTAATCTATTTTTTCCTGGTTTCTCATTTTTATCTGCCGTAATCTTCACCAGATATGCTCAAGACGAGGAAGCTGCTGATGATCAAGAGGAGACAGGATGGAAGTACATTCACGGCGATGTTTTCCGGTTTCCTAAGTTCAAGTCCATATTTGCAGCTGCCCTTGGTTCCGGCACTCAGTTATTCACTCTGTAAGAATCTTCTGATTCATCTTTTTCCCTTCATTGTTGAAGCTTTTTTTTAAAAGTTATAAAATTGAGTACACAGTCATTTTCTATTAATTTTTGCTTGTGCAGCACAATCTTCATTTTTATGCTTGCACTGGTTGGTGTATTCTATCCTTACAACCGAGGAGCTTTATTTACTGCACTCGTGGTCATATATGCCCTCACATCTGGAATTGCTGGATATACTGCCACTTCCTTCTATATTCAACTTGAAGGGACTAATTGGGTACATATGAATTGCTTGCATTACTGTTTGATTGTATTAGTTAGGTTTAATTCTTGTGAAATGGAATTAGAGTTATACTTACATTTACATGTTTATTTTCTTGTTTGACAGGTTAGAAACTTATTGCTGACAGGATGCCTCTTTTGTGGCCCTCTTTTCCTTATGTTCTGCTTCCTTAACACAGTTGCAATTGCTTATAGTGCAACTGCTGCCCTTCCTTTTGGCACAATTTGCGTGATAGTCCTAATATGGACGCTGGTAACTTCGCCATTACTTGTGTTAGGTGGAATTGCAGGTAAAAATAGCAAAACAGAGTTCCAAGCACCTGTCCGCACTACTAAATATCCCCGAGAAATTCCACCTCTTCCTTGGTACAGGAGCACCATTCCCCAGATGGCAATGGCAGGGTTTCTCCCATTCAGTGCCATCTACATAGAGCTGTACTACATTTTTGCTAGTGTCTGGGGCCACAGGAATTTACACTATCTACAGCATACTCTTCATCGTCTTCATTATTCTGTTGATTGTCACTGCATTCATCACTGTGGCTTTGACGTACTTTCAACTTGCTGCAGAAGATCATGAATGGTGGTGGAGGTATGTAACTTATCTTATGGAAAATGCTTTGTTGTACGAACTTGTAAGAAACACGAATGGTGTGTTGTTTTCCAGTATAATCGAAGTTTGAATTTTTCTATTTTTTAAATCAATAAAAGTCAGCCACATCTGTTTTTGTGTTTTGTGCAGTTTGCTATTCATACTGAATAGCACTGCTCCTTCTCTTTATTTGAGTTTGTATGGTATGATATGATTTTTCTTTCTTTTTTTTTTGCTACATATCATCTGTGCCGGCCGTTAATTAGTTATCACATTGTCTGTAGGGGGGGGGGAGGCTTATTATATTTTACTAGTGTAGAAATAAATTTTCTATTTTCACTTTTTGTTTACAAAATTCTATATAAAACCTGTACTATATTCACATTCACATATTTTCTAAATAGAATATCAAAACACCTAGGAATAAGATCATAAAAATAAATATGAAATCATAATGAGTATTAATAGTAAAATTGTTCATTTTCTTCTCATGTTGTTAATTGTGCTCCCTCAACATCGAGGAGCATGTGTGTTGAATGAATAAAGAATCATGTTTGTGCATCTTTAAATCCACCAAATAGGGCATGTATTCAAGGTGATGCTAATTCCATATAGTGTGACATGTAGGAGGCATAATTCATTCATGTTGCTACTTCAATGCCTGTAGTTTTGGTGATGTATATCTCAACGTTTTGAAAATCAAACCGGCTAGACCTTCGGGGTGATGGTTGAACACTTGAACTGGATGTCTAATAAATAAATAAAAGTAAAAAAAAAAACTGGTTCAGTTAGCGGTTCAATCCAGTTCAATTTGGTTAATTGGATTACGGTTCAAATGGGTTTGAACCAACCAGCGCACAGGCTGCTTCCCGGTCCAGATTTTTAAACATTGATACATCCAACCAGATTTTGGAGATTTGTTTTAAAGCCTTGGGTGTAGGTTAGGGAGTTTATGTGATTGTTTCCTCCAATTTGTGGCCCAGCAATAGTGAAGTTATCCTTTTTTCTCTCCTTTCTTCCTTTCAAATTTCCATTCTGAATGAATAAGCGACTTAGGCTTTGTTGGGAGTTTGGAGGAGAGGGGAATGAAAGGCTTTGGAGGGATAGAAATATAGGGAAAAATTGAGAAATCTTTCACATTTTTTGAAAGAGTGTTTTTTTAGAGAGTGATAAATTAATGCTTATGATTAATATATTTTTAATTTTAAGAATATTATAACAACATATATTAAATTTGAAGAATTCATATAAACCCTCCCAAACCCCTCAAAACCCTCCTCTAGTACAATTTTTTAGTTCCCCCAAAGGAGGAGGGTTTTATATTTTGAAGAAAAATAAGCCCCCCAAAGCTCCTCCTCCCAATATCCTCAATTTTTTCCACTTACTCCTTCCTTTTTTTCAAACCCTCCCCTCCCTACCCCTCCAAACTCGCAAACAAAGCCTTAAGGATCAGTTACAATTTAAAGAGGCAACACAAAAGTAAGCCTTGTGTAGCCAAATGACCTTTACAATCACCCATAAGAAGGGTAGATTAAGTGCCGGAGAATATAATTAAAACTATAACAGATTTGGATTTAAATGACCTATCATTTATTAAGGTTCAGCATAGGAATTTATAGCATCATTATATTCATGTAGTTAACCTTGTCTAGTGAGAATTGGCTCTGGTTGCTATTTATACATTTTTCCCATATATTTGATACATCAGTTGTGTGTAAAGTGAATACTAATCATATACCTTATAAAACATATTTTGCTTTGAATCTCCTTTGGATGATATTCTTTGGTTCTGTATGTGGGCTTCTAATGTAGGCCAAGTCCAAACCTATCTAATTTTTAGCTTAGTATAAGGGTATGGCCATGCATGAACCCACTGGGCAAATCCAGAAATTTCCGATGACTAAAGTGAATTTGGATAAGGGAAATACTCAAGGGCAAACAACACAAAAGAAAAACATGGCGGTACTTGAGGCCTTGGCCTACCACTTGGGGTTTCTGATCATAGGCTCACTGACCCAAATTTTAGTTTGAGCTTATGCCTGTTGATATGAGCCAGGGACCGCCCCAGCTCATGTATCAAAATGTTATTTTAGAGCCAATCATAGCATTTCTAAATTCAACAGTTTTTTTTCTGAGATGTGAAATGTTTGTCCAATTTTATAATTGTTTACTTAACTTTCTCTTTTCAATTACTAACTGATGTTCTATTTTGTTTGAAAGTAGAGGCAATTCATACATTGTAGTCTGTGCATTTAGCTCAATTGTGTTGACATGAGAGTTTTCTTCCTGAGATTGATATTGTTTGTGTTTCCATAGGTCTTTTCTCTGTGGTGGATCAACTGGTTTGTTCATCTATGGCTACTGCTTGTATTATTACTACGCAAGATCAGATATGTCGGGTTTTATGCAAACTTCGTTCTTCTTTGGCTACATGGCCTGCATCTGCTATGGCTTCTTTCTCATGCTCGGTAGCGTAGGTTTCCGTGCCTCCCTGCTCTTTGTCCGCCACATATACAGGTCCATCAAGTGTGAGTAGTTGTGGTTGAACGTTTTGGTAAGTTTATATTGTTTCTGTTAGTTAATGAGAGAAGGTCTATGAATTTCTTTTCCTTTTTTGTCATAAAGTAGGTTATATAGTGTACCTGGTAACAACAGAAGCTTTGACGACTCCATATTAGTGTCATGTTATTTCCGCTCTTTAATTGCACAAGCTTGACACTTGAGTAGATTTTGGAACCATGGGGTTTAAATGTTTTTTTTATTACTGTAGTTACTGAAATTTATTTTGTAGTTTGTACTAATTAATATTTCTGTCTGTTTATGATGATGAAAATTTAATATGCAAGTATTTACATTGAATTAAGACAATTACTGAAAAAATTACTAATAAGCTGAAAATCGTTAATGCTTGGACCAAAATTATGACGCCCGAATCATGATACCTCTTTTGGATTGGAGAACCAGATAAGAAATTGAGTAATAATAACTGCAACTATGAACAATTAAATGTATTTCTGATAGGCTTTTGCTATTGGAGAAATAGAGGCACAGAATCACCGGAGGGGATCAAAATTGGGTTGAATCCATTACTAAATGCTTGTATTTTTTTTTTTTTTGTATAATGAAAGTAGAATCTCATGCGGAGTATTACCCAATCTCCTCACCATTATACCAACCCTAGTGACATTTTGTTTTCAAACCATGACTTTTCTGAAAGACATTTTTACAATTCATCTAAGATTACTTGTTTAAATAAATATTGTTTGAATAAGATTGGAAAAACACTAATAGAGAATTTCTATTTGTTTTAACTTGTAAAAAATAAACTATAGGGATTTGAGGCAAGAAGTCAATGTAAAATTTAAATGGCCAGCATTCCCTGCCAACCATTGTTATTGCAACTTGGTACAATTTTTTTATTTTGTTTTTGGTTTCTGAACACACTAGATCCGCCAATTGCTTCTTTTATACGTGACCTAATATTTCTTTAAAGCACGGAAAAGGGCGAAAATGATACTTATGGCCAAAGGTTTAAAGTAAACCAAATTAATGATTCTTCACCTCTTGTGGGGTATCACATATATGAAAAGGCCATCATAATGCCTGCCCAAAGAACCAACTTTTATTTGTAAATCGCTTCTGTGCAAGAAACTACAGTGACTTTTTTATTGCAATTGTTGTTTCCACTTCAGCATTTGCTATGAAACACCAAAAAATTACACATTTATCTCATCGGCAGTTAACTGCCGCTGGATTTACGCTTTAAAAAAATGTCACAACAGCAGTTAACTGTCGTTGAACAAGGCATAACAGTAGTTAACTGCTGTCGGGTAAGTTTTTTAGCAATTTCAAAAGTGAGAACATCAACAAAATCATGGTGTATGTAATTTGTCAAACTCGTTCATCCAAACATACAACAGTTAAAATCATGTGTCTACAAGACTTGTATTTCTGACTTTTTATTTGTATTTTCTTGACTCACTAGAAAGCATGCACCTCAACCCTACTTCTTGTTTTGGATATATTTAGTAAGCATGTTTAAAATCAAGAAAGGGAAACAAAACAAAAAGGAACTCAAAGGTGATCCATGGTACATATCCATTATCGAGAAATTTTCTGTATTCTCACACAAGTTGTGGCTCTCTTGTACACATTTATGATTGCTTAAATTTATGTAAGGAATTTATTTTAAGGGAATTTTATGTAAGGAACTTGATAAACATCGCGTGTAGTTGGTCTTTCTAGCAATTATATATATTCACCGTTGATCTTCTAAGCATAACATCAAATTGGTTTATTTCTTCAAAAAAAAAAAGAAAAAAAAATTGGTTTATTTTTTTTTGTGAGTATTTTTATCTTAATCTATACTACTCCCAAAGTTTTAAATTACTAACTTAGGAGTTTAATCTGTCTATAACTAACTTAAAGATTGAGATTAAATTACTTTTCCTCTATTCATTCATTTGGCATGCTTGACTGAATCACTATCATGTCCAGCGTTAAACTCTAATTATTAGATTGGCTTAAAGTGAATCGTGTTTTATTTTTTGTTTTTGGAAATAAATAAAAATTGGTCTGTAAATAAGTAAATCTAGCTCGATCAATTATTAATTTTTTAAAATATTTTGATAGGATTGATTTACTGTTCAAAACTTCTAATCATAGGACTATGTGCTAAAAAAAGGGAATATAAACCATTACCAATTGTTTATCAATCTATGTATTCCTTTGTAAAAGTTTAAAACAGAGGAAAAGGAAGTCAACTTGAATTTAACCAATAATTGAAGGAGATAAAACAAGCATAAAGCAACTATACATGAAACGAATGTTTATCATATCCAAAAACAAAGCTATAAATATACCATTATGAGTATGATGTATATGTATGATAAGCCAAAAAGAATAGTCTACCCGACAAATTAAAGTGATGTAAGTCTTACACGCCAAGGGAATTATCTTTTTATGATTTGAAAAGGCTATTCATTTCATGGTTATATATTTTCTTTGTAAAGATTCACAAAATTAATGACATGAATTGGGGAGAAAAGAGAGAAAATATTGGGATTGAAGAGACAAAAGAGGATATGGCTTTTGGGTCACAATCAATGATTTGGATTCTGCGAACAAAAAATCCCATTAGTAGTAAGTGATTTATAAGTCGGTCCCTGGCGTGCCATGGACGACATATTTGGTCACACTCTTACCCTTTCCTTATTTGCATCAAAAGTCCCACCCCTTTGGGACCCTCCCTTCCCTCAATTACCCTTGCCCTTAGAATTAAGGGTAAATGTTCAATCAGTGTTTAATTACATTTTTTGGTCCTCATATTTTAACTATCTCACGAAATTGATCTTCTCTTTTTAAAATCAAACAAAATTGTCATTATACTACCTTTTTTTTTTTGCACTTTTGGTCCTTAGCCCTCATTTGTCCTCCAAAAACGTTGATGTGTCCAATTTTTTAGTGATGTGGCCAAAATAGCTCCTATGTGGCAATTCTCACATGGAAAATGTCATTTACATTTTCATCAAATTTAGTTTAAAAATTTGGAAAAACATTTTAAATTCATCTCTTCTCTCCGACCATTTACAATTCATCTCTTCCATAGATTCATCATCCCTAAAATCAAAATCCCTAAATTTATCTTCAACTTCAAAACTCTTTCCAATTCGCCGACCCCAAATCACCACCAGTGCTAGCATCATCATCACATCCACCATCGCCAGAGACATGACTTTTCTTCTCCGACTTAACAACAATTTCACCGTCGTTACAACAATTGTTGCAGAGAGAGAGGATTTCGCGACTTTGATCGAAACGCAACGGCTGCCATGGGTATTCGGTTCTCGTATGGACGGGAACAAAGAAGATTGAAGATCTGGTTCTCGTAAGGTTGTGAATAAGCTAGCCGCAGATCTGGGTTTTTTGTGGAACTTTTTCTGGATCTGGAAGAATAAAAAAGGATCAAGGAGAATGATAGGATTTGACGAAATTTATAGAAAATTTTGTGGTTACAGGTGTTTTATAAATCAATTGACTACAATGGTTAATTGAGTCTGTTTTTTTTTTCTTCTGTGGTGGTAGTAACTTTTTTGGTGTTGGTAGAGAGGAGATCAAAGGAGTATTAGATGGTGGTGTTGGTGTTGGATGAAGAAAATGAAGAACAATGGTTTATGTTGACAAGATTTTATAAATTGGTGATTTAGGGTTTTGATTTGGGTTTTCTTTTATGAAGAGGATGGTGTTTGAATGAGAGAGGTGAGATAAGAGAGAAGAGAGATGTGTTGGTGTGTTATGGATTTCTGGGCATGTGTTTTATCTTTAGGTTGAAGATGAAGACTACTGAAAAAGATGAATATGTTAAGATTCTTTTTGTTTTAATTTTCTTAAATGTTAAAATGATTTTCCAATTTAAAAAAGTTGATTTGATTTTCCATGTTGGAATTGGCACATAAGTGTTTTGTTGGCCATATCATTAAAAAACTTGACACATCAGCGTTTTTGGAGGCCAAATGAGGGCTAAAGACTAAAAATGCAAAAAAATGGTAGTATAGTGGCAATTTTGTTTGGTTTTAAAAAGAGATGACCAATTTCGTGAGATGGTTAAAATACGAGGACCAAAAGTGTAATTAAGTCTAATTTTTAAGAGATCAGAAGCTCTATTTCTTAAAAGTTTTTTTTTTTAAAAATAATTACTTTTTATTTGTTTTGTAACAAATTATTTATAATAAAAAATGAAAATCTAAAACCTGCTTAAACTAAAAAGCTGTAATAAAAGTAGCCAAAAAAGTTAACATTGAAATTAAAAAAATCATGTTTTTTTTTCTAAAAAAAATCTAAATTATTAAATGTCAAAATTAATTTTTTTATATGTAATAAATAGACCTAAGTATGTAGTGTCATTGATCAAATTGAACTTCATGGTCAAACTTGTGATTATTTGTCAAAGTTAATCAAGTTTATGAACCTTGGTGGCACTGGCACACCAATTAACTTTATTCAATTATAATCAGCTCTATTTCCTTCTCCATGCCAAAATTTTCAAAGTTGCAATCACCTAAAAAGAAAGCAAAAGTACGACTTTCATAGTACTACCTTTCATGAAAAATCAAGAGTTAATTAATTAAGTTCAAATAAGATCTATGGAGTTAATTTTAATCTTACAAGTTACAACAAGGAACCTTAATTATATTGAAAATAGATTTGGCTATAGCTGTACGTGTACATTATTTAAGCCTAATGTCTACCCCATATAATTTCATTGTTAGTCAATCTTTTTTTTTTTTCTAATACATTGTTGGTCAATCTTTTTTTGGTGAACTAGTTTAGTGGATAAAAATTCACTTTTTTAAAGTGAATAAGTGAGAAATCTAGGGTTCATATCCTAGTTTATGCATATATTATACAATATCTCTACCAACTGAGTTAAACTCACAGAATATTGTTAGTCAATCTTAATTGATCGATCATTAATTTTAGTTTTATCATATCTAACTTAAAAGTTAAATAAATAATTAGTAATTGGATGTTGGAACTATCTTCAAGGGTCCTCTAAGCGTGCATGTATAAACAACATGTCTGCATGTATAAGCAACATATTTGTACGAGTAAAACATATATAGTTTTAGGTGACAACTAAGTTATCCATTGACAAAAAATAAATAGAGGTTAATCATATGAGTTGACATCCATCAAAATCATGCATTCATCTGTTTATATTAATTACATAAACAGACAAATATATGACTTTGATTAATATCAACCCAAATGAATAATTTCTACCCACTTTTTATTGATGGAATAAATAAGAATTTCTAAAAAAAATATTTGTCCAGGCTTTACACACATGTTTATGAAAGTGGCGAGAATAGTTCACTTTATAGTTTACAATTACATACCAAAGTTATCCCTTTACTATGGTCCTTCGAATGATTATGATTGGGTCACCATATTGATAACTAATAATAAGACTAATTATGAGGTACAGTTTTTATGTAACATCAAATTCTCATGGTAAAAATGCAATCCTTCATAATTATCATATTTATCTTGTGATAGATAGAGTCGTGATTGAAGTGTGTTAGATCGAGTGTGCTGAGGTAGAGCGAACAATCTTATGTGCTAGTAGATAACGAACAAAACAAGCTTTTGAATTCTTGGCGGAGTATACCACCAAATCTGGGGACGTAATGCTGCACATCGATTCATAAAGACACTCTTTGACTTCTAAATAAGCAAAATGGATAAAAATAAAATGGTGTTGTACTAGTAACCATGATAAAGAGGTGAAAACAAGTTAGATCTACCAACAATATTATGACTTAGCTTACTTTTGATTGAGGAGTCGCCAAGTCAGTTTTTTTTTTTTTTTTAAATATACAATGTGAACATTATTTCAAAAATCTAATTAGCTAAAAAGGTAAGATTATAGATATAAAAAAAAAATTGTTTAGGCCTATAAGTAGGGTTGGAATAGACTAGGCCTGTAACACCCTAACCCTTAATCGCCGATTATTAACTTTAATAAAATAAAACGTTAAGGACATAGGAAGTTACACATGATGAAAACGCATTTTCATAAACATCAACAAATCAAAATACATTTGATTAACATACAGCAGCGGAAAAATAGCAAACAGCTTATAACCAAGCATGCATATAATATACAAAAACATATACATAAGATTTTCAAAAGGGGCAATTCTACAACAGAGATCATTGCCAAATTTATACATACACGTTCAGATACCCAAAATAGTGTTACAACTATCAGAGCCCTAGACTCTAACTAGGATACAACACCTAGTACCAAAAATGTAAGGATAGCTAAGCTATGCCCTCACCACTACGCAAGCTTCTAAACAGCAAAAACTACTCCTCGACGATAGCCTCGTCAACCTGATAATCTGGATCCCCAAAGATCCAGCAGATAACACATAACAGAGAGTGTTAGTATTACAACCAATAAACATGTATAAATAACACATTATTATACATAACCCAAAACACAACACATAATTGACAAAGCACAAAACTCAACAACAACAACTATCATTTAACATCCATTATGCACACATAATTTCCAAACAAACACTAATGTCACAAAGGATGCATGCCTCAAATGCATTCTCCAATGCATGTGGTACCAAATCATTTTGGATAAACTTATATCCTTATCAAGCACTCTTGATAACCAAGCACTCTTGGATTTCTTATACCAAGCACTCTTGATATCATACAATCATGAAATGCATGATGATTCACTTAGCAAATATATGATACTTACTAACACAACTAATTATCAGCACTCTGATAATTATCACAACAACAACAACAAACAAAACCACTAAATTATCAGCACTCTGATAATTATCATAACATCAACAACAACAAACACAACTACTAGGCTCTCATGGCCAAATCATAAGCCACAACATGTATACACTCAACCATGTTCAACAATCTCAAACTTTACTTGAACAATTACTCTTTAGGAAGCATTGAGAATAAGTTAAAATGGTGGGCAAGGTTTCCAAAACATATTATGAGAATGCAGTAGCAAAAAGCCATCCCCGCGCGTACCAGGACCTCCAGAACAACTCAACGAAGTTGGGCTGTACAGGGCTGGTCGCTACAAGCGAGCCCTTGGTCGCTACAAGCGTCCCTGGTCGCTACAAGCGCCAGTGTGGTCGCTACAAGCGCGGATAGGCAGGGAATTATCCTGCCTGGTCGCTACAAGCGACGGTCCGTCGCTACAGCGACCATATCAGTATAAAATCATGTAAAAATGTGATTTTCCACCATTTTAGCCCATTCAAGGTTACCCAAAGTTCCAGGACTTATTAAAAACGATTTTCCATCATAAAACATCATTTAAAAACCATCATAAGCAAGGATTATACCTAGCAAAGAAATTAGGGTTTAAAACACTAACTTTCCATAACTTTTCCTTTGAATTCAAAACACTATAACTTCAACTAAACATACTAGCAACATCACTTAGCATTCAAGTAAGCAAAACATGATCATTTAACATCTTTAAACCATAAAAACTTTCTATCAAAACCTAGATAAAGTGAAGGAGAAGTTTGGGATGGAGAAATAGACATTCTCCCCTTCTCATAATCACTTGTAATCAAGTAATACTAACTCTCTTACCTTGAAATGATGATTCTCTAACAAAACTCAAGCTTCCTCTTGCCCTAGGTTCTCTTGCTCTTCTCCTTCTCTTCAAGTTCCAAGTTTCTTCACAAAGAAAATGAATAGTGATATTCAAAGTCTTTGTGATAATCTTATAACTCAAGCAAAGCAATCTTGGCCATCCATTCCTTACTAACTCTCAAGGACCAATCCTAGCCTTCTATTTTCAATCCAAGCTCACTAAATCTCATCCACTTGATCATTACTACTCATAAACTCAAAAGCCCAATACTATTCATCTTCTTGGCCCCATTTCGCCCCAAAACTCTAAAAAAACTCGATTACGAACTTATCCTCGCGCCAAATAATTATTTCTAGATTACGCGAAAATATTTTTAAATGCAAATCCATAAAATAAAATATATAAAAATATAACATACGAAAATAGGGTCGTTACAAGGCCGAACTAAGTTTTGTAAGACTTAAGCCTGATCTATCAAATTTTACGCGCTCTATTTTTTTTCTTTCAAAAATGTCCTTCGGATTTTAGAATCTGAAACCAGTTTAGATTCTAAAATCTGAAACATGTCTATATATAAAACAAAATCAATAACTTCCTCATTTCTACAATTTTACATTTACCCCAATTCACATTCTCTCTCCCTTATCCCAAAATCCACAAATTGGACGAATTTTGGAGTTTTTTTTTGCTCAAAATCATCACATTTGAAGCTTTATCAAACATCAAAGTAAAGGTTAGGTCTCATTCCTTCTGCATGCAAGTGTTTGGGTTCGTTTTTTTTTTCTGTTCACTGCATTTGTTTGGATTATAAAATTCGAACTGAATTGTTGCTATGAGGATTTTATAATCCGAAGTGTACCAGTGAGATTATTTTTTACAGTTTCGTGGATTTCTGTTGATTGTGTGTTACCTGATTATGCATGTTACATGTATGGATCGTGTTGAGCGCACCAGGGGTGAAATACAAGCAATGCATGCTTCTGTTAGGAGAGAGCGTGTGGAGAGGTTGCAAGCGGAGGGGGGAGTGCCCATGTGTGGTAGGGGCAGGGTATAGGGAAGGGCACGACGTGCTGATGCTGATGGCGCGGGAACATCTCAGGGAACGATCCTGAGCCACAGTATGAGCTGGAGCGTGTGGAGCCGGAGCCAGGGCCAGATGAGCTTGATGACTATCCTGGTGGCCCACACGACTTGATTGTGCTGACCAAGTATCATGTTCACATAGCCATGATGGCAGTTGATGGAATGGTAAGGCACTACACCTTTTATTTAATTAAAATTGAATTTCTATGTTGTTTTAATTATTGTAAATTGTTGCTAATTTTATGTATTATTTTTATTATTGTGAAGCTGATGTGAATTTTCTTTTTTATTTTTGCAGTGGCGTGGCAATTTAAAATGTGTAAACAATGGGAAGAAGATAGAGGCGATACATGATAAAGGAAACAGGGCTCGGATGGCAGCACAGTAGTTTAAGGATGGCCTGAGAGCCACCGATCTTCAGTGGCTGCAGGATACCAGCTACAACATGATTAACCACGGGTTGTGTTCTTCCTTTGTGGAGAGATGACACGAGGAGATGATAGACTTTTAGCAAATGTACTAAAACTATCGAAGTAATAAAATTTATAAGTTCGTATCCACAGAGACTGTTTCAATTTCTACTCAGCAGTGTCGTTATTATTAAGGATGTATTTAATTGGGGGGGGGGTGCCATAGGCAGTTGGTTTATTTACATAAAAGTAAGAAAGCTTGTAAAATGGTTTTGAAAATAATAGAAGAGATGTGATCAGGTCTTTCGAATCCTCTGACTACGACTGTTTGGTAGACTGCACCTAAATTATATGAATATTCCTTTAGCTTTACGATGATTAACAAAAGTAGCTCTGATCAATCCTCTGAGTCAGAGCCCTCTTCTCGTATTACAGCCCCTAATTCCATAGGTGGTCTAATATTCCTCGAAGGTTTTCAAAGCGTTAACCTAATATCACAATTAAACGATTATCCATTCCTAGACTAACCCTGTTTAATTGAACAATCCAATTAGGTCTAAGTTGAAAGCTATGGTCAGTAGTCATTCATACTCACGAATTCATGTTACATATGATCAGTGTATAAAAAACATTAAGAACAATTGGTTTGAAAAAAAACTATATTAATATTCATAAGCAACAGAGTTTTACAGCCACATGTTTCAAACAAGCCTACACAGAATCATCTCCATACCTAATCGCTAGAGATTTAGCTACTCATAATTGGAATTACAAATAACATAATCAATTGAAGCATTAAAACATACAAAGATTGACTATGAGTTGGATGAAATGGTCACCTCTTCAGTCTTGTGCTCTCAAAATTGTGCTTTAGATCTCCAAAAATTCGAACCTTTATTTCTGAAACAAGTTTCAGCTTAAATAGGCAAGGCATCAGCGCCCAAAATCATGTCACGATTGGAGAAATCATGTCATGATTTCCTTCAAATCTCTAAAAGATCCTTCTAGATGTTGTCAAAATCATGTCACGATTTTGCAACCGTGTCACGATTTTATAGGTAGTGGCAAACTCCAATTTTTTGTAATTTCTTGCTTTTTGACAGTTTCGTGGATTTCTGTTGACTGTGTTGTATATTTATATGTTGTTGACTTTGTTGTAGGCTTGGGTGTTTCAACAATTCAGGGGTATGGGTGTCAGGGTTGCATGGGGTCGATAACATGACCATTATCATCCACGTGCCTTGATGTATCTACCGCTCAGGGGTCTGTCTTCACCAAACGAATACAGAGAGCATTTGGATCAGCTAGATCTATCGGGTGTTATCATGTCCCCGTATGCTGAACACCCAGAGGCATGTCTGTTCGAGTGGGTCAACCTTTACTCTGGATGGCTCAGATACGGTACTCGTAGGGTGGCCATCCCCAGACATCCATGCGAGAGTGCATCGCCCCAGACAGCCTTAACAGAAATCAGTTACCGTTATGTTCACCATCTTGATCATATGCTAACACCTCAGGACTTGGGGCTTGCGACTATGACTGGTGTAGAGACGTCACAAGGGTACATTAGATGGTTTTATTTCATCTCACATCCACACATCATACTGCCGGACGAGGCTGTTCATATCCTGAGGCCACCCGAAACAGGAGGCCATTGATGAGATTGTTGCTGAGTAAGATGGAGAGCAGGGGTACTTGGTGCTGACCGGAAGGTTGGGCTGTATTAGAGACCTTGTATATGCAGTCATGGCCAGTGGTGTCGTGGAGCAAAGATATGATCAATGACGTCATCTGGAAGCAATCCTTGAGGAGGTTCATGGAGGGCAGGTTTATCGATGTAGGTGTGGTAGAGGTGAGGGTGACAGGGCTTAGTTTTATGGTGTTGTAACCTTTGGATAATTTCTATTTTGAATTTTATGTCTGAACATTTGGTTTGTAACCTTTGGATAATTTCTGTTTTAATTTAATGTTTGAAAATTGTGTTGTGTTTTTAATTTCTGTTTTGTATTAAAGTATCTATTTTGTACGATCACGAATGTATGTTTATATCGCTTGGAAGCAATTTCTTACCCATATGCATGTCTCAGCCAAAATACAATGCTTTTGTGTCTGTGCTCAGACTTTTGTCTCTGTGTTGAGACAGTTCAGATTATATAATCTGAAATGTGTTATGACATTTCGAATTATATAATCTGAAAGGTACCTTTTTTACACCAAAATTCAAATTTTCTAGGGTGTTTGACACTTTTTGGATTCTATAATTCGAAATGACAAAAAGAGGTTCGGATTATATAATCTGAAATGTAGTTTTACAGAGATTACACAAACAGTTTGAAGGTACCTTTGGTTCCAACAGTTTTTGAAGAATTCAGATTTTAGAATTCAAACTCTGTTCGGATTATAAAATCCGAATAAAGTTTATTTTTGGAGAAAAAAAATAGGGCGCGTGAGAAGGCAATATGGTGGGAAAAGTAAATGCCAATTTTTTAAGGCCTAAGCCTGACCCGTGGCCTGTCATAGACTTACATTTTAGGCATGAGTTTGACCTTCTGAAAGTCTGATATGGACTGCTAGTCTGTTTAAAAACGTATTATGAACATTTTTAAATAAGTAATGTGATCTAAGTTTAAATAGACTAGCGAACTAATAGATATATTAGGTTAAACTCTCTTTTAATATTTAACACGAATTTTTAAGGAACTTGACTATATATTATGTCATATTTCAATTCTAATTTATAATATTATATTTAAATATAAGAAAAATTAATGTATAATAATAAGCTTAAATTACTGAAAATGTTAATAAATTTATAATTTAATTTAAAGGACAAAATACAATATAATAATAAATAATATTATTTATATTACTTAAGTAGGTCGGCCTAATAGGCTAAAAAACTTTTTTAATGGCCCATGGTCTGATCTTTTAAACTAATTAGGCTTCTTAATTTTGTTTTGTTTTGAACAATTAATTACATAAGATCAACTTACTTAGGTACGTAGTTAATAATGTCGAATTCTATAAAAGTCAAATTATATATATATATATATCAAAATATAACTAATTTCGTTGACATATTAGTCTGTTATAATTCTAGTTTAAAAAAAACAATTTTTTTAGAGATATTAGTTAATATGAAATACTACGTCTTTATACCCAAATTTCAAAAATAATTTAAAGCGAGTCTTTTTTTTTAGCAATGAAAGCAAGTCTACGATGATAAGTACATGTTAGACTTAAATCTAGAATTTATGGAACATTTGAGCCTATTTATGCTTTAGTTCAACTTTATATAATATATACCCTCTGGTTATAAGCAAAAATTGATATTTTAGATTCATTCAATAAATGATATATGTGGTATTTAATATAGACAACATACATCATTTATTGAATGAAGCTAAAATGTTAAATTTGTTTATAATAATGATCAGAGGGTGTACATACTAAATAAAAGTGAGAATTAAGGGCCATATAATTTTTTATCTCATGCATCTCAAACTTATGATATGATAAAAAAATTATCATGTACGTATTATACCATATACCCTTATCTAAATCGTCTTATGATATTATTCATATTTACTTAATGATGTCTTTCAAACAAACGTTTAAAGCCTAAACTATTTATGTACCTTTTATATAGTTAAGAAATCCATAAATAAAAATTTTGTGATGAAAATATAAGATGTTACTTTTGATCAAATAATAATTACACAATTTTTTATGAAAACTTAGTTGTTTTATTTGCTCAACCAATGTCCCTATAGCACCGTTTAACATTCTCATTTATATAAAAATAAAGAACATTTTCCAATACTCATAGGATCATATTTAGTTCCTTTGAGAGTTTATTGATCAACAGAAAAGTTAGTGTTCGACTTTCAACATTTCATTTAATAAGATGGACTGACTAGGTTCACACCAACTGATATAGTAGTTTTTACAATTCATCAAACCAACTAGTAATTGTTTTTGGACATGCAATATGAAATGTTTTCGGTGTCCTTTATTTAACTCACCAATTCAACTGTGTATATGTAGGACACCAAACCATCTAATTAATGACTTGAAGTTGCAAACTCTTTTGTTACATGTTCCATTTCATGGCTTGGAACTTCTCCAATAGACTCAGTTTTTTCACTGCATGTTCATGTTATATACTCATTTTAGAACTCTTCATTTATGCATTAACCACTTTCCAACTCAACTTGAAGAATACTGTGTTTGCTTCTTGGATATAGGCACCTTGCAAATGTTTTCTAGGTTCCATAATTCGATTGGGCACTAACAACCGAATTGTAAAAGTAATACATTATTAAATCTCTTTTCTAACATACTAGTTTGTGCCCTAATTAAATGAGATGTTGGATTAAATAACATAAGGATTCAATTCTTTCCCATAAAAAAATCAACCACTTTGTAGTCTTGTAGACACAAAATCTTAATTTGGTGATTCAGAACAACTCAACAGGGACTCACTAGTTGAAGAATCTTATAATTAGAGTGTGTAAAGTAAAATATGGTCCCAAACCCAGCTAAAAAGTTAAGTAAAACTTTAAATATTAGGATGGATTGAACCAAGTCACTATTTCAAGAGTTAATAGTGATATTGATAATAACATGTAATGGCATTTGCTCCTGCTTGCAAAGGAAGAATGAGAAATGCACAAAAGGGGACATCATCACATCCCATGCCATTAACACTGAGCTAATTGATGTTACTTCATGGTGGCGGGACCCTCTCCCGTTTACTCTAGCTATATTATTTTCCCCGGAAACATTCAACCATAATAACACACTATCATGACTTTACCTTCAAATTCAACACGTGGGGCCCTCAATAAAACACTTACAATTCTTTTTAGGTTGTTTTTTCTTCATGTTCTTCTTATATAAATATAAGGATGTTTTAGTTACGAAATATCCATCATCGATTAAGGATGGATAATCTTGGTCGGGGAATCCCCCGTCCTCTATTCATTCTTTTTGAAGTCTTTTCTTTTTGTTTAAACTTTCAATTTGAGTTTTTTACCATCAAAACCAATCCAGATATTTGAATTTCAAATACAACAATAAAAATAAAATACTACTACTAATCACCATGTCTATTGTTTCATCTTTGTTAGTTGCAAAGTGTTAATAAAGCTCATTCTAATATTATATTGCCAATGCTTTTTCAATCGTGTGAAATACAAATATATCTCATCGGTTGCTACTCTATTTGATCTCACCATATTTGATTTAAAAGATTAATTTGTGCGATTGCGCGTATATATATTTGTTTTTTATAAAAAAAAAAGTGAAATACATAACAATTTTGTTGAAATTAGTTTTTTTTTTATAATAAAAAACAGCAAAAATATTTTTTTTTAGGTTTGTTAGTTTTTATCAAAACTCATAATTCACCAACAATTTTTAGAAGTTGATCCATTGTAGACTAAAATTCATGTGTTCTATTCGTGTAATCCCATAAACAATGGTTCAAGTCAGAAAACAACCAGATAGATATGATGCACATGGTGCCAATATTATGATATTAAGTAGTACTATACTATGTGTGTTGCCAGTGCCATATATACAGTATATAATTGGGAAACATTCTCACGCCTCACTGACAGACAGTGACTCTTGGATCAAGCACAGACTAATGTCTCAGGTTTTTGTTCTTCTTTCTTTTGCGCCGATCTTTAGATATAGACAGACCTTTGTCTGTGGGCCCCCTTCCATTGACCAAAAGTCACATCATCACTAAATTCTCTATCTTTTTTTCATATCTATTCTCATTATTTATTTTGTTTTAATAGGTAAACTAGAATATTTCATACGCAACTAAAAAGACTAATTCATTAAAGAAAAAATCTATTTAATGAGTTGAACTCTCCCCAATATACTAAGTTTTTATACATGCGTGGATCCACCTTAATTCAAATGGTCAAGTGATCCAAATAAAATGGTGATTCATCTAATACTATACGATTTTGTTCTTTGACTGAAATAATCTTTAGCTAGATTACTTAGTGGTATGTTTAAATTGGTGATTAGTTTGACGAAATTATCTTAATATTATAATTTTGTTGAAACTTTAATATGTAATTTTTATTTAAATTTCGACAGCACACTCGTGTCAATCTAAATATGGGAGTGCAATTTCAAATATGTTGGACTTTTTATAGCACAAAAATTAAAAGTAGAGAGGATCAAAATTATAAAACAAGCAACAAGTATAGTATATAGTATATACTACGCATAAAATACCCACCACACAAACTTATTCTCCTTCTTCTCACTTTCCCTCCTTTGAATTTTATAAAAACACATAAAGCAACCCTCTTTTCACAAAGTTTTTTCCCACAACAAATTCTCATCATACTACTCACTCACTCACTCTCTCACTCTCTCTCTCTTTCATTCCTCTCTCCACACTCATCAACTCAATCTATATTTCCTTGCAAGTTCTCTCTTTCTACAAGCTTGATAATTTTCTCAATGGAGAATAACCCACTTCAGCTTTTGCCTCACCTCACTGTAACACTCCTTATGATCATGATCATAGTTTTGTTTCCTATAAGTACTGCTGAAGCAACTGCAACAGTTTCTTCTATCAAAACTGATGCAAAGGCCCTTCTTGCATTCAAAAAATTGATTCAGAAAGATCCAAATGGAGCTTTATCAAGCTGGAATCCAAAAACCAACCCGTGCACATGGGATGGTGTCACTTGCACCCTTGGAAGAGTCACTGGTCTTGAAGTTAGTGGAAACAATGATGTTTCTGAAGCTATTTCTCTTGATCCTTTATCTTCTTTAGATAAGTTATCAGTTTTGAAATTTTCTCTTAATTCATTTTCTGTAAATTCCACTTCCTTGCTTAAGTTACCATATAGTATAACACAACTTGATCTATTCCTTGGTAAAGTTATAGGTCCTGTTCCTGAAAATTTATTCTCCAACTGTCCTAATCTTGTTGTTGTGAATCTTTCTTACAACAATTTAACAGGTCCTATTCCTGATAACTTTATACAAAATTCTGATAAACTTCAGTCTCTTGATTTATCTTCCAACAATTTGACAGGTTCAATTTCTGATATCAAAATTGATTGTAAATCATTGTTGCAACTTGATCTATCAGGAAACAATTTATCAGACTCAATTCCAATTTCTTTGTCAAATTGCTCAAGCCTTAAGAGTTTGAATTTAGCAAACAATTTTATTTCAGGTGGAATTCCAAAGGCTTTAGGCCAATTGAATAAATTACAGTCTTTGGATCTTTCACACAATCAAATTACTGGTTGGATCCCTCCTGAATTGGGAAATGTTTGTGGTTCTCTTTTAGAACTTAAACTTTCTTTCAACAATATTACTGGTTCAATTCCATTTGGTTTCAATTCTTGTACTTGGCTTCAACTAGTTGATATTTCCAACAACAATATGACAGGTGAATTACCTGAGTCGGTCGTTCGGAGCCTTGGATCATTGCAGGAACTTAGATTGGGAAATAATGCTATCTCTATGAAATTTCCATCTTCAATATCTTCATTGAAAAAGTTGAGGATTGTGGATTTTAGTTCAAATAAAATTTATGGATCCATCCCTAGAGATTTGTGTCCAGGTGCAGGTTCACTTGAGGAGCTTAGAATGCCTGATAATCTCATAACAGGTGAAATTCCAGCTGAATTGTCAAAGTGTTCACAATTGAAGACTATTGATTTTAGTTTGAACTACCTCAATGGTTCGATTCCTGATGAGTTAGGAGAGCTTGAGAATCTTGAGCAGTTAATAGCATGGTTCAATGGTTTGGAAGGAAAAATTCCACCAAAGTTGGGAAAATGTAAGAATCTTAAGGATCTTATATTAAATAATAATCACCTTAGTGGTGGAATTCCAACTGAGTTGTTCAATTGCAGCAATCTTGAATGGATATCACTGACAAGCAATGAACTCACAGGCGAAATACCGCGAGAGTTCGGACTTTTGACAAGGTTAGCTGTTCTGCAGCTTGGAAACAACGGTTTTACAGGTGAGATACCATCAGAGCTAGCAAATTGCAACAGTTTGGTGTGGTTGGACTTGAACAGCAACAAGCTCACAGGAGAGATCCCTCCTAGACTTGGAAGGCAGCAAGGAGCAAAATCGTTGTTTGGCATTCTTTCAGGAAACACTTTGGTGTTTGTAAGAAATGTCGGAAACTCGTGTAAAGGAGTTGGAGGTTTGCTAGAATTCTCAGGAATCCGATCCGAACGGCTCTCACAGGTAGCATCATTGAGGTCTTGTGATTTCACAAGACTTTATTCTGGTCCTGTACTCAGCTTGTTCACAAAATACCAGACTCTGGAGTATCTTGATCTCTCCTACAATCAGCTACGCGGGAAAATACCGGATGAATTCGGAGATATGGTGGCCTTACAGGTACTTGAATTGTCTCACAATCAACTATCTGGTGAAATCCCTTCATCCCTTGGCCAGCTCAAAAATTTGGGAGTGTTTGATGCATCACATAATAGACTACAGGGTACTATCCCAGACTCATTCTCAAACCTATCATTTTTGGTGCAAATAGACCTATCTTACAATGAGTTAACTGGTCAAATTCCATCTAGGGGACAACTAAGTACACTTCCAGCCACTCAGTATGCAAACAATCCAGGTCTTTGCGGCGTTCCATTGCCCGAGTGTAAGAATGAAAACAGCCAATCTACATCAAATCCAAATGATGATGTTGGCAGAGGAGAACAAAGAAGATCAGTTGCATCTTGGGCAAACAACATTGTCATGGGAATTCTTATTTCTGTTGCTTCTGTATGTATTTTAATCGTGTGGGCGATTGCGATGCGCGTAAGAAGGAGAGAAGCCAAGGAAGTCAAGATGCTTAATAGATTGCAAGCATGCCATGCTGCTACAACATGGAAAATTGATAAAGAGAAAGAGCCATTAAGCATCAATGTTGCAACATTTCAGAGGCAATTGAGGAAGCTTAAATTCTCACAGTTGATTGAAGCAACCAATGGTTTCTCAGCAGAAAGCCTCATTGGTTGTGGTGGTTTTGGTGAAGTGTTCAAGGCTACACTCAAAGACGGAACATGTGTCGCGATAAAGAAGCTCATTCGACTGAGTTGCCAAGGCGATAGAGAATTCATGGCTGAGATGGAAACCTTAGGAAAAATCAAGCATAGAAACCTTGTCCCTTTATTGGGATACTGCAAAGTAGGAGAAGAGAGGCTACTTGTTTATGAATACATGGAATATGGAAGCCTAGAAGAGATGCTTCACGGAAGAATAAAGACACGTGATCGACGAATTTTAACATGGGAAGAAAGGAAGAAGATTGCAAGAGGTGCTGCTAAAGGACTTTGTTTTCTGCATCATAATTGCATCCCTCACATCATACACAGAGACATGAAATCAAGCAATGTGTTACTTGACAATGAAATGGAGTCAAGAGTCTCGGATTTCGGAATGGCAAGACTAATAAGTGCACTTGATACACATCTCAGTGTAAGCACACTAGCAGGAACACCTGGATATGTTCCACCAGAGTATTACCAAAGTTTCAGGTGCACTGCAAAGGGTGATGTTTATTCATTTGGTGTTGTAATGTTGGAACTTCTTAGTGGGAAAAGGCCTACTGATAAGGAGGATTTTGGTGACACAAACTTGGTTGGATGGGCTAAGATTAAGGTTCGCGAAGGGAAACAAATGGAAGTAATTGACACTGATTTGCTTTTGGAGACTCAAGGAGGAACAAATGAAGCAGAAGTGAAAGAAGTGAAAGAAATGCTAAGATATTTGGAGGTTACTTTGCGGTGTGTCGATGATTTGCCTTCCAGAAGGCCAAGCATGTTGCAGGTAGTGGCCTTGTTGAGAGAGCTTATACCTGGATCAACTGATGGTAGTAGCAGCAGTGCTTAATAATTGAACCATGTTATTGTTCATAACTATTACAAGTGAATGAATTGAAGACCATATATGAGACTTGTAATATTAAATTATCTACAGATGTTATTTCAGGAGTTTGTTTTGCCTTGTTTCACAGTTGATTTCTTCATTTTGTTGTGTTATTTTTTTGGTAGTGATACCATGTAACTTCAACCAATATTAACATTGGAGCAATTACATGTGAAATCAGAAAACAGGAGATCGATTAAATTAAGTTGTACTGGTCCAATCAAATAAAGCCAATGCACCAGAGACAAAGGTGATAAGCAGAATAACTCCATATGAAAAGCTGTTCCAATTTAACTTGGACATAAATCCCAGATAAGTTACGAAATATTTGAAGCAGCTCCAAAAGCAGTACTAGCCTAAGGTGGTTAATAACCTCTAGCTAAAGATGAATCATTCGCGAGAATCCAAGTTTAAATCATAACTAAAACAAATAATTATTGACAAAGACTTTATTTACTTTACTGTCGAACTCGGAATTATTAGGATTCTCTTCTCTTAAGGACCGGTGGGTTATGGCAAATAAAATAAAAAAATCAGTCTAAGGAAATATTAATAGCCACACTTTTTTTTTATATGATTAGTAGGCAAACTCCGATATTTTGATCAGTTTAATAGCTGCAAGATTACAAAATAAGAGGAAAAAAATAATTTCATTTTCTTTTGTGGAACATAAAAAGATATACAATTCATATTTTAATAACTACACAATTTATTGAAATAAACAACCAAATTCCTTAAACTACATTATGTATTTTCTTTAGAAACATTTTTGTAAACAAAATTTGAGTACTCCCATCACAATCAGTCATATGTTAAAATTTCAAATCACTTTTATATTTCAACCCAAACATCACCAGTTAACAACATATTAAAGAAGGATCTGAAAGTTAACAAATTGAACACGGTTTCATGGACTCTGGAGGATCTTGGATCCACAGATTAGCCCAGCGGGCCAAGGATTCAATAACTTCAGCCCAAGCCAAGAGATTGAGCTAGCTTGCTGTATTCCAATGACAACACCAAGAATTGCACATGCTGAGATATAATGGAAAATTTCAAACAAGAAGCAGCATGAAACTTGTAATATTGGTGGGAATATTTCAAAACCTTAATAGTTACACATTACAACTAACCAATTTGAATGAATAAGGCAATCTTTGAAATACAATTCAATTATGTTCGGGTATTGGGTGAAGTCATATACATAATGAAGAAAACAGGACTACAAATTATTGGAATAAGGATGCAGATGCTACCAAAATATTGTTACTATACATTCTTTGTATTAGAAAATTAACATTTTTTTAGTGTAACAGCATATAGCAAGGTAATGCTCAGAGTTGCTTAAGAACTACACGTACCAAAATTGCATTTACATACATCAAAGATCTCAAACCATTGCAAGGCCTGCCCCTTCACTGGAGGAAAGTTAATAATCCGGAGCATATAAAACACTACATATACAATATAAAATGAACAAATTAACTTATCATCAACCAACAACAAATGACAAAAGTGAACCATCAAGCCCAACTTCAAAGTGAGTAATGTTGGAAAAATTAGGTCTAAATCAAATAATCATAATATTATAAAAGGAAAAAAGGTCTGCATGCTTACCCTAGCCAAACCCTAAGCCAACCCTTGCCCAATTTACGGAAATGCCCTCTGCTGGGCGCCAATACCACAATTCTCAATACGACCGCATAATTAGTCAATAGGAGGTGAAGCTACACGTGACCATAACAGAGGAAAGCCTGAATCAGTATGAGTTTGTTCAGACCAATTTTCAAATCCTCATTCCTTCACTTTTTCTTTCTCTGTCTTCTCTCTCTCCTCTCAAACCCTCCACCCTCTCCTACAACAACATCCAGACCTTACTTTCCTACCATTGTTTAACAGGTAAAATATGTCCATGTTGTTTATAAGATATTGAAGTTCTGTGTTTTTTTTGTTTAAGTAGTTTTTATATGTTGTTTTGTTGTTGTTGCAGCATCGTTGGATCCCAATCCCGTTTCTGAGCTGGATAAGGCTATACATAAGCTGCGTTTGCAGTATAGAACATACATATAGGCTACAATAGAACATGCATAAGTTGCGTTTGCAGTATACAATAGAACATACATAAGCTGCGTTTGCAGTATACTATGTTAATTAACTTAATTTGTTATGTTGCATATTTTCAGGGTGTAGTTATGCTTCCAAATATGTTTGGACATGATTTTGGAGACCAAATTGGTCATTACGCAACAATGAGATTGATTTTGGCTTCATGGTAAGTTCGTAATATTGTATTCTTCTTTGTTTTGTGTTTATGATTGTGCAATACACTCTGTTTTTGCTATCTGAAGCATTAAGGGTTTGCTTGCAGACCTGTTTCTTCCACTCTGTTTTATCAATCGAATAAGCTTTATAATCAAAGAAATATATTAGCATGGTACATATAAGTAATTAGATACTTTTAGTTGATCATTGTCATTTTTAATCTTAAAACATATTGATGAGAGAGAACAAAAAGAGTATGAGGTTCTGAGTCTGAAGGTTCAAAGTTTGAGGTTCTGAGTCTGAAGGTTCAAAGTCTGAAGGTTCAGAGTCTGAGGTTCTGATAAGGAGTATTTTTGGTATCACAGGTTCTGATAAGATCTAATAAGGAGTATTTCTGGTATCACAGGTTTGAGATAACATTTTTATGGAGTGTTATATTTAAAAAGTCAATCGTGCACGTTTCAAGGAGGTATTATCATCTATATCAAACAAATATTATTGTGCATCTATGATATTCTAACCATTTAGTATTTTTGTATTTCTTTCAAAGGACATAAGGAATTTTTATTCTACTGATGACACGGGACATGTATGGAAATGCACTAATGCATTCGTTGAAAGCCCTGAATTGCACTATGAAATTGGAGGGGATTGGAAACGCTACTGCACATGCTGACGACTGTCTCGAGGGACTGCAATCAAAATTGGTGCTCCAGCAGTTGGGAGAAATTTTGTTTTATTTATAACATTGATAGTATAGTGTAGTCTTTTGATATATGGAGTGTACCGGGTCCTATGTGTGTTTCTTGTTTGGATTTGTCTTCATGTATTACTATTGATTTGAATGAATGATTCATGGATACTTTGTTCTTTATTGTTAGATTATGCTCACTTGGATCTTAAATTAATCAGTTAGTTTTATGGCTTATAACTTTGTCATACGTAATGATACAAGAAGGATCCATGTTTTTTTAAAAATATAATATAAACACTAACATCACACTAACATCATGCTAATACTTAAGAAATTAAGAAGGAAATAGTATAAGAGAGGGAATGAAGGGTTATCTCTATGAGCAAAATTCCACCATGGTAGAAAAAAGAAGAAAGCTTGAGAAAACAAAAAAAAATTGTTATTGATTCTACAAATGTTTTCTACACAATATCTTCAGAAGCACTTCTCTTCAGACTATTTTTCAGAGTCACTGTGGTTCAGATTAAAGTCCATCAGAAGAACTGATCTTCAGAGGTGCTGATCTTCAGAAGCTCTGTTATTCAGACTCTGAGGAACAGTAAACTCTAAAGACCAGAGTTTGAAAAATGATGTTACAAAGATGATTCAGTAGTTTTGTTCATTTAAATTGAGTTACAATGTAAAAACAAATGTTTTCTACACAATAGCTTCAAAATTAATACAACTGAAAATAATTGTCTTCTACAAATGTTTTCTACACAATATCTTCAGAAGCACTTCTCTTCAGACTATTTTTCAGAGTCATTGTGTTTCAGATTAAAGTCCATCAGAAGCACTGATCTTCAGAGGTGCTGATCTTCAAAATCTCTGTTATTCAGACTCTGAGGAACAATGCTTCTGAAGACCAGAGTCTGAAAAATAGTAAATGAAGCTCAGAGTCTGATGAACAGTGACTCTGATCTTCAGATGCACTAAACCCTGATAAAATCTGATCTTCAGAAGCACTTCTCTTCAGACTCTGTTTCTAAAATTCACTATGGTTCAGATTAAAGTCCATTAGAAGCACTGATCTTCAGAGGTGCTGATCTTCAGAAGCTCTGTTATTCAGACTATGTGGAACAGTTAACTCTAAAGACCAGAGTCTGAAAAATGATGTTACAAAGATATGTACCACAGTAAGCTCTGTTTCTCAAACTATAAAGCAGTATAACATGAAATGGATTAATGAGTGAAAACACAGAAAAATTATATGTAAGAAATTAAGAAGGAAATAGTATAAGAGAGGGAATGAAGGGTTATCTCTATGAGCAAAATTCCACCATGGTAGAAAAAAGAAGAAAGCTTGAGAAAACAGAAAAACTGTTATTGATTCTACAAATGTTTTCTACACAATATCTTCAGAAGTGTTGGATATTTGAGTGTTGGCTACATGTTTGCTAAAATCAAATAGACAAGCAATTTGTGCTTCAGAAGCTGGAAATGTCATCAGAAGCTGAATTGGTTCATCAGAAGCTGAACTGGGTCTTCAGAAGCTGAACAATACTTCAAAAGCTTATGACTTCGCTCTGCGACGCCACTTTGCTCTGCGAAGAACTTCAGACGCACTGTTCAGAAGCTGACCTTCAGACGCACTGTTCAGACGTTGACTTTCGTTGACCTTCAAACGCACTGTTCAGACGCTGACTTTCGAAGACCTTCAGACGCACTGTTCAGACGCTGACTTTCGTTGACCTTCAGACGCACTGTCCAAACGCTGACTTTCGTTGACCTTCAGAAGCTGCATTTTCAGAAGCATGTTCAGAAGCTGGTTTCTGCGTTCAGAATTTGTGTCTTGGAGCTGTTAATTCTCTCACATAATCTTTCGAAGATTTGATTGAAGTTTTATCCAAGCTGATGTTTCTAGAAGGCAGATTAATTCGTGTGAAGATATTTGTTGAAGATTGGATTCAATTATTTGTGAATATATTTTCAAAGCAATCTTTGGAAAATATATTTCAGAAATATAATTGCTTCTATTTAGAATTCTGGTAACATATCTTTGAAGATTTGCTTCAGAATTATGTGATGATGAAGACTATATAAGGAGGACGCTGCTATTGAAGAATGACATCTCAACATAAGCTAGAATTGAAAGAGTCTTAGGTTGTTGAGTCTGTTAAGCTTTGTGCTTTGTTTCTGTGCACTAACATCACACTAACATCATGCTAATACTTAAGAAATTAAGAATGAAAAAGTATAAGAGAGGGAATGAAGGGTTATCTCTATGAGCAAAATTCCACCATGGTAGAAAAAAGAAGAAAGCTTGAGAAAACAGAAAAATTGTTATTGATTCTACAAATGTTTTCTACACAATATCTTCAGAAGCACTTCTCTTCAGACTATTTTTCAGAGTCATTGTGGTTCAGATTAAAGTCCATCAGAAGCACTGATCTTCAGAGGTGCTGATCTTCAGAAGCTCTGTTATTCAGACTCTGAGGAACAGTGCTTCTGAAGACCAGAGTCTGAAAAACAGTAAATGAAGCTCAGAGTCTGATGAACAGTGACTTTGATCTTCAGACGCACTAAACCCTGATAAACTCTGATCTTCAGAAGCACTTCTCTTCAGACTCTGTTTCTAAAATTCACTGTGGTTCAAATTAAAGTCCATCAGAAGCACTGATATTCAGAGGTGCTGATCTTCAGAAGCTCTGTTATTCAGACTATGTGGAACAGTTAACTCTAAAGACCAGAGTCTGAAAATGATGTTATAGAGATATGTACCACAATAAGCTTTGTTTCTCAAACTATAAACCAATATAACATGAAATGGATTAATGAGTGAAAACACAGAAAAATTATATGTAAGAAATTAAGAAGGAAATAGTATAAGAGAGGGAATGAAGGGTTATCTCTATGAGCAAAATTCCACCATGGTAAAAAAAAAAAAGAAGAAAGCTTGAGAAAACAGAAAAACTGTTATTGATTCTACAAATATTTTCTACACAATATCTTCAGAAGCACTTCTCTTCAGACTATTTTTCAGAGTCATTGTGGTTCAGATTAAAGTCCATCATAAGCACTAATCTTCAGAGGTGCTGATCTTCAGAAGCTCTGTTATTCAGACTCTGAGGAACAGTGCTTCTGAAGACCAGAGTCTGAAAAAACAGTAAATGAAGCTCAGAGTCTGATGAACAGTGACTCTGATCTTCAGACGCACTAAACCCTGATAAACTCTGATCTTCAGAAGCACTTCTCTTCAGACTCTGTTTCTCAAATTCACTGTGGTTCAGATTAAAGTCCATCAGAAGCACTGATATTCAGAGGTGCTGATCTTCAGAAGCTCTGTTATTCAGACTCTGAGGAACAGTAAACTCTAAAGACCACAGTCTGAAAAATTATGTTACAAATATGATTCAGTAGTTTTGTTCATTTAAATTGAGTTACAATGTAAAAACAAATGTTTTCTACACAATAGCTTCATAATTAATACAACTGAAAATAATTGTTTTCTACAAATGTTTTCTACACAATATCTTCAGAAGCACTTCTCTTCAGACTATTTTTCAGAGTCACTGTGGTTCAGATTAAAGTCCATCAGAAGCACTAATCTTCAGAGGTGCTGATCTTCAGAAGCTCTGTTATTCAGACTCTGAGGAACAGTAAACTCTAAAGACCAGAGTCTGAAAAACAGTAAATGAAGCTCAGAGTCTGATGAACAGTGACTCTGATCTTCAGACGCACCAAACCCTGATAAAAAGATCCCTTTTAATTTTCAACGAAGACAGTTTCCATTGGCTCTTTCGTTTGCTATGACCATTAACAAAAGTCAGGGACAGTCACTTAATCAGGTTGGTATTTATCTACCACAATCGGTTTTTTCTCATGGCCAGTTGTATGTTGCCATGTCTCGAGTTACTTCCAGAAAAGGGTTAAAAATATTGTTGATTGACGATGATGGTGAGGACACTGACGTTACGTCGAATGTAGTTTACAAGGAGGTGTTTCAAAATGTTCGGTAGCTAATGTTCTTACATGGTATTTGATTTTGTCGTATTGTTTTAATCAAACTTTTATATGCTTTATTTTAATGTCCCAACTTTCCAATAGCGTATTCGTCATGTGTGTTCAATATAAAGTTTTATTCCTACGTTGTTGGTGTAGCTGTTATGCGGTCTTATTTGCCATAAATAACATGAAGGCAACTTCATCTTAAAAAAATAACTCCCCTGAAAACTACAACAACGTCCTTCAGTTAAATGTTTTAATTATAATGTATTTCATGTTTTAATTTATAATATATTTCATGTTTTAATTTATTTGCATGCGATGTTGTAGTTATAAATTGTTAATATATTGTGCTCATTATTGACCCGTGCGATAGCACGGGGCGGCCGTTAGTAGATTTCATAACACATGTTCAATACAATTTAATTATGAATAGCGGAAGCAAATATTGAACATGAGTATGATTGGATCTTCGACATGTTTGATTTATCAATGATATCAATCATTAGGTATTAGGAATACCTAGAATCTTTGATGGCTGCCCTCTCAACAACGATAAACGGAGAGAAGAAGTGGTGATCTGAAACACACAACATAGGGTTAGCGGCGGCTGATTTGGTTCTTCCTCAACCGGTACCTTTATGCCTCAAGTTCTCTTCAGATGGGGAGAAGAGAGAGTTTTGCCGTGTACAGTGTATTGGGGACCATAGCCTCTTTTATATTGGATTGCCATTAGAGTTTTCCATTATTCTATTAATGGGTCATCCAGACATCCACTCATTGAGTCCATATCAATTAATTAATTAATTATCTAAAAAGAAATCTAATTAGTCTTATTACTTAATTTGATCACTAATCAATTAAGGCTCTAAATTGATAAATAGCTAATATAATTATTATTACGATATTTGCTCACATAATGATATTGGAATATAATTAAATAATAAAATATTCCAACAATCTCCCACTTGGGCTACATATCTTAATAATTATACCAGAATTCTTTAGGTGCGCGTCTGAATGCTATTTATCTTTAGATTTCAACTCTACAATCTAGTCCACCTCATACATTAATAATAGGACCACCGCGGCTGTCGTCACTGACATATAACGTGACGGAACCCTGATGACCACCATATCAATGCACTTGATGACATAGATCGATATGGATGTGTGACATGGAAATTTCATGTAATGCGATCTCTAAATCATGTCTATTTCCAAATGGTCCAACTGAAAACTTTAGTGAGATCAAACCGAAGTTTGCAAATTCAATATTTGCACCAAATGATACATAAATGGTTATAACAAAGATAACCTCATAAACTTTATTTCTGCAGAAAATCATAACACAAAGTCTGTATCAATATCAAAACAAAAGTATAGAACATAGAATAAAAGAGACTCCCACTAATCTAAGACATCCTTAATGACAACAACCGTATGAAAGACCTTAGGTTTCATGTCTTTGATTAGTGGGTCACCTAGGATAGAGTTTGTCTCTAATGTTCTATCACTTAACATCTATAATTTATAAGGTAATGAACCTTATAAATTTTGTTATTAAAACATCATATGACTACATTATGTCACTATATATAACTTAAATGGTTTTTCAGTACCTTTTTACTATGCAACCAAGTGACATAAATACTCACAGTCATTTCCTGAGTCAGGATGTGTATTATATACACACATCCAAAAGTCAGAGTCTAACACACTAATGATCTCCAAATTGTCAGATATCTGATGTGAGTATAAGCTCTTTTGTTCTCTTTAAAAAATCTGTATGGTTGCATATTCAACAATTCAAGCATTGAATTGCTCAAATATCTGCCAAACAATCTGGTTATATACGCTATTTCCAAATGCGTATAAATAAGATCATACATAAGAATCCTATAGACAAAACATAGGAAAATACTCAATTTTCTGAATATATATTTTCTAATGGGCAATATTTGAGACTGAAAAGTCTCTCTCGGTGATTGAGGTCATCCAAAAATTTATTAACTTTAATGTCAATTTATTTTCAACTTTACTGATATAACTCTTTTGTGATATCCGAATAATACCTTGAGAAGAATCTCTAAGTATTGAAATGCCTAATACAAAAGAGGTGTCCCCAGGATCTTTCATCACTAACTTTTGTTAGAGATTTCCTTGGTTTCACATTACTAACGTATATCCTAGTTGACTAAATAAAATAAAATCGACACATTAAAATAGGAATATAAATTTACTCCCACTAAGCTTACTAAATCCACAACTCTACTTAATATTATCTCAAAACCAAATGAGACAATTACTTTATGAGAATTTGTGGTAACACTAAAGAGACAAATTTCTTAACTTAAAAGTGGATTTCATGACTTTGCAAACCATCTACTTTGTATCAATTGACACAAAAGCTTTATTCTGTTGCACCATATTATATTATTAATGTCACCATTAAGAAACACTATATTGAAATCCATCTTATGCAGCTGCAAAATTATAATAAGAAAACTAGTATCATGACTATCTTATGCAGCTCCAATTCTTTATGACACCAGATGACCTAGTTCTTGAGGGTGTTGAGTTTGATCTATATGAATTAACTTATTAACTTGATGGAGAGGAAGAACAATAATGTCCTCATGAGGATCCAAATATACTATAATAATAGTAACTTTAGAACTAAGTCTTCCTCATTCAATTTTGTTCTATTACCATATTTCTCCCTCAAACTCAATATCCTCAAGAAAACATAACAATTTATGTCTCAAAATCTCCTTAATTTGTGGGACGAAAAATTTATAGTTTTCAAACCCTTAAACATTATAGAATGTCACAGTTCATAACTGAATTGACTTTAATAATTTAACTTAAAAGACACATTGAATAATTATTTGAAAACAAAACTCAAAATATATTGATTTATTCAAAGAGAAATTAAAACAAAAATCAATCCAAGTAATGATTCACCAAATTGTCTTTTAAATACAAAAATAATCCATTAATGACAATCTAAAAAATATTTCAAAATGAATAAAGCAATCTTTATTGACTTTGTCCATTCTAAATTGATATATCTTCAATATTTTTGGACATAAGTCAGTCAAGACTAATTTTCTTTATTTGCCCTTATGTTTGAGTTATTTTCCGAATGAGCACTATTTTATTTTCTCTTGCTTCAACTTTTCCTTATTTGCACACTTTGAGAATTGATCATTTAAATGATCATTTCTAACTGGAACAGTTATAAATTTAATTGTGCAAAGGGAATACTAAATACCGAATTCTCAAACTGAAGGTGAGAAAAACACACAAGAAGGGGGGGTTGAATTGTGTGGACTCAAAAACTTAGGTTTCTTTTCTTCTCAAAACTTAAGATAAGTTCAGAATCAGGTTCTGAACCTTTTTCAAAGAGTATATGCAGTGGATTAAAAAGCAAAGAGAGAAGGAAAGAGAGACACACAATATTTTTATACTAGTTCCTTCCACAAGTTGGAAGTAGTCTAGTCCACTTGTTACTAACAAGAGATTTTAACTATAATCAAACTGATTACAATTGCTCAACCACAAAGGAAGAGACTTCCAGTTGCTCAAACACCTAGTAAGAGACCTCTAATGCTCAAGACACTAAGTCAAGAGGCTTCCAATGCTCAGAACACAAAGTAATGAGACTTCCTGCTCAGAACACAAAGTAATGAGACTTCTAACTGCTCAGAACACTAAGTAATGAGACTTCAGATGCTCAGTACGCAGACTGAGACTTGAACCAAACTGAATTACAAAGAAAGTAAGTTTGGGTTGAACACTTGATCAAATATCAGAGGTGTTCACTTAATACAACTCAGGTATAAGACTCAACACTTAAGAAATTCTAAGATACTAAGATTGTAAGAATTTCTAAGAGTTTTGTACAGACTTTCAAATATTGACAGCAAAACAGAGCACTATATTCAGTCTTTTGTTTCAAGAGTCTTCGCAATTTTCTTCTTCAATTCTTCATCCTTATATAGAGAAAAATAGAGCTGTTGAAGATTGCCAGGATTTAAGCAAAGAGCCGTTGCAAATCTTGAGCTAGGTCAGGCTGAAATTGTGAGCTAAAACCCAGCAGAAAACAGAGCACGCAGCCAAGTTTGAATTTGCTTTCCTTAAAAGCTGGGGAATGTTTGAGCCAGGGAGACAACTGTTCCATTGGAGTTGTTCTGACACTGCAGGCATTAAATGCTGAAGGAAACTTTCCACGTCAGACTTCAGAAGCTTCTTCAGGAACAGTACTTCAGAAGCTCTCTTCATTAGCACACTTCAGACGCACTGTTCATCAGACACACTGTTCATCAGATGCTCCCTTCAGACGTTGACTTTCGTTGACCCTCAGACTCAGCCTTCAGACGTTGACTTTCGTTGACCCTCAGACTCAGCCTTCAGATGTTGACTTTCGTTGACCCTCAGACTCAGCCTTCAGACACTGCCTTCAGACGCAATCTTCAGACTCTGCCTTCAGAAGCACCCTTCAGACTCAGTCTTCAGACTTAGTCTTCAGACTCAGTGTTCCTTCAAACTTTGCAACATAGCTTCTAAGCTGTCCTTCTTGCTCTTAGCTTGTTCTTCCATAACCAATATTGATTAACTAACATTAAGAGCATGGTTCTGCACAACTTAGACCAAAGTATTAGCAATACCAATTTTCTTTTTAACACTTTGTTATCATCAAAACCTTAAAGAGGATTGTTCATACAGATTGTTCCAACAATCTCCCTCTATTCAAAAGAGAGTTGTTCACATTTTGTTCCAACACAAACAAGTCATATGATAGTCGAAGTTACTGAATTTTCGAACAAGTCATATGATAGTCGAAATTATAGTGTCTTAGCAGGATTAAATGTTTACATAATGTGCTCCTAACATTTTCTTTGCCTAATAACCTTAATGAAATACCCACTCTCCAACGAGAGCTTGTATTTCTCTATATTGCTTTAAAAGCACCTTAGTTTAAGCAAAGAAAATATGACAAAAAAATTTCATCTTAAATAACACCTCTAATACATATGATATTTTAGTTTTATGATCACACATGACCTATGAGATTTGGTGTATACTCACTTGTCAAACTTGATTCTCACGTTAGATGCTGAATTTGAGAGAGAATGTGAGTTTCACCACCCTTATCTAAGGTCTAGATCCAAGAACAATGTTAATATTATTCTTTAATTCCTAAAAGTTAAAACTTTTAGAGTAAAAAATATTTACCTCAAATTAACAGATACATACAACTATATTAGCTTAAAGAGAACAAGAGCAGCAAAAGTACTCACCAAAATACCTAGTGCACCATCAATATCAAGTCTTTAAACAATAATATCAACTGCTAATAGTATTTTACAGCAATGATCAAACAATGACAATTTACTTTGACAAAGAATAAATTCTTATAATTGTAACATGTTTACCATAATATATGTGAATGTAAATTCTTAAATATATAAACAAGTTTACACTCACACAACATCATCACACGTGTCAATAAAATATTATAGAGACATGTGCATCTTTATTTGTAAATTAAAAGACCTAAACAAGATACCAAGCGCATCATTAATTTCCAATATTCGGATTGTAAAAAATTAACTGCAGGCGGTACTCTCAATGCAATGATCAAACATTGATGATAAGTCATGTCAAATAATAGTCACCTTCGGGCATCCTATTATCCACATGGAAAATTACTTTATAATCACCACATATTTACCATCACAGGTATGTAACTATTTGGCCAAGTTGTGCCTTCCTTGGGGCTGACGACAACTCACATAAATAATTACACACTACATCTTTTGTAACTTCAGTTGAGTCGAATCTATGCAACAGAGGTTACTTGGACAACATTATTGTTTCAACCGACTCAACCGCAATTACTAGATAATTTTAATATATATTAAATGGGATGATCTTAAATTTACAAAGCACTACTGACATAATGTAGGCTGAATTAGTCCATTATGTCGCTAAGTAACCATAAGGTCACTTGACAACCCTTAAGTGTGAGACAAACTCACAAGAATTCAAAAGAAGATGCAAGTCAAAATTCACACCAATGTGTGTATGACAATACCTTAACAAATATCATATAAAATCAACAACAAGAATAGCATGAAATATGTCCAAAATGCATGATTGTAGGAAAAGAAAAATAATGTTATTGTAGAATCTTAATAACAATAAAATCAAACATCACAATCATGCTATAAACCAAATATTCAATTTTAAATCTGAAGAAAATTGAATCTTATATGCCAAAAATATTCATGCTACAATTGATTCACATATATAAACTGAATGATATTCTTTAAACAAAATAAAACATAACTCTAGCATAAATGTTTTCCTAAATAAAGGAAACAAACTCTATATGTCTATAAATAAACAAACAAAACCAGAATTATTATTTTCTAAACTTTAAAGAATCGAATTCTTACTTTCTGTACTAAAAATTTCTTCATAATATTTTGAGATTCATTATTAAAAAGCAACATATATATCACAAATACATTTTAACCTTTTATTTGCCTACTTCTCAAAATAAACTTGAACTTCTATGTATGAAATTGGTTTGAATCAATCTTAAACTCCAACATAAACCAGGATATGATACAAATATTTCAAAATTATATCAACCGAAAATATTTGATTTTATTTAAAATTCAAATCACCAGAATAAAAGGCATGTAGATTTTATATCCAAATCCTTATTCTTCAAAAGTTCACACTTGACCCAAAAATGGAAACGATTTTCTTTATTGGATATAGCACATATATTATCCATACACAAAATAATAGTGTCAGGATCTAAAACATAAACACAATGATAATCCTCAATGATTATGGCCACAAGAAAATTATGATCATTAGAGACAAATAAATTTGATCAAACATAAATATGTGAACCATAATTCATAAAACAAGTGAGCCAAACTTTATTTTCCTTAGCCTTCTATACAAACAAATCCTGAGAATCAGCTAGCAACAGTAAAATATATATGCTATAAATATTGATATAACAAAGAGCATTATATATAATCATAAACATTATCTTGAACTTCATTTGAACCAGTTCATGGTATAGAAACCGAAAACAAGCAACTAAAAAACAACTTGTGAAAAGTAAAAAAAATCACGATAATTTCGTTGCATATGCAACAACAAACAAGCCATCATAAAAAAAATATATGACTCACGTAGTTAACCATGATGACATATGATACACCCAAGTTGATTCATATATAAAATCAACAATTCTACTAAACTATGGATATACATGCCTCCAAGAATAAATAAAAAATTAACCTTTTCTCTTAAAAGTATAAAATATAAGGCCAATTAATAAGTCACTCATAAAAAATCAATCAGAATCATCAATCGATTATCAAAACAATGGCAAATCAAGAGAATGTATTCACATGTTGCAATTCTCAATCAATGAAATCGAACAAAGGCATACAATAAATATCCTTCTTTCGATTCATATAAATAAATGCATAAACATGAACGAAAACCAATAAAAGGAATGAGGTCGTTGTTTAATCGACTCGAACAAAAATCGATAAACAAAAAAAATCCCCATTTAACAAAAATTAGGATTCACACGATGGAACAAAAAAAAAAACCAAAATCAGTGAACTCAATAAGTCCCAATAAACCAAATATGAAGACTACCACTTGTTGGAAAAATTAGGTCTAAATCCAATAATAGATTTCATAACACATGTTCAATACAATTTAATTATGAATAGCGGAAGCAAATATTGAACATGAGTATGATTGGATCTTCGACATGTTTGATTTATCAAGGATATCAATCATTAGGTATTAGGAATACCTGGAAGCTTTGATGACTGCCCTCTCAACAACGATAAACGGAGAGAAGAAGTGGTGATCTGAAACACAAAACACAGGGTTAGCGGCGGCTGATTTGGTTCTTCCTCAACCGGTACCTTTATGCCTAAAGTTCTTTTCAGACGGGGAGAAGAGAGAGTTTTGCCGTGTACGGTGTATTGGGGACCATAGCCTCTTTTATATTGGATTGTCATTAGGGTTTCCCATTATTCCGTTAATGGGTCATCCAAACATCCACTCATTGAGTCCATATCAATTAATTAATTAATTATCTAAAAAGAAATCTAATTAGTCTTATTACTTAATTTGATCACTAATCAATTAAAACTCTAAATTGATAAATAGCTAATATAATTATTATTACGATATTTGCTCACATAATGATATCGGAATATAATTAAATAATAAAATATTCCAACAAGTAATTCAAATTAATCTAACAAAATCAATACATAAAAGTTCACATATTTTCTTCATAACCGAAGAATATGCTAATAAGTTAAACTAGATAGCTCACTCTTGGAATGGAAGCAAACGGGGCTTAAAAATCGTAGGAAAAACTTAACTAAATGAAATAGGCTCATTATACAAATATACCATCCAATCATATCTTATTGATGTTGTAAAAGACACCTTTTTTAACCTAAAATAGCAAGAAATACATGGTGGAAGATAATCATGAGAATGAGTAATAAAAATTTCAAATAGACGACTCAGCCTAATCCCAACATTTCTGGTGATATCACTTAACCTATTGTCAATTTCATTGTCTTTCTTCACTTTTTGGTAAACAAGAGTTTATCTTGGTTGGGTCTCAGGGGCTCACCAAAGTAGACATTAAGGCAACTTAAAAGCGTTTATAGAGGTACTTACAGACTGTGTACCAATGAGGCCTAACGCTGGCAACCAGAGTTTAACTACACTCTTACGGAGTATGAGTTAACTCCTTACCAACTGAACCAACCTACGTTGGCTATTGTTGGTATTTGATAATACATCAATAAGACAAACACAATCTCACAATTGGCATTTCATGAATGAATGTGTCCAACCATGAAGATACATGCCTAGACCAGGGCCGGTCCTAAATTTTTTGTGCCCTCGACATATCAATAAAGTTTTGCTCTTTTAATTATTAGAATGTCTTAGAGAGTTATGGAACTTAGCAAGTAGGCTCTTACCTACGTTGGCTATTAGAATGTACCAGCAAATTTTGAGAAAATATTTTGCAAGTATGCTCTTACTGACAAGTTAACACTTAGAGAGTTATAGAACTTAGCAAGTAAGCTCCAACGGCACTTATGTGCCGATGGAATGTTTTGTTTTGTTTTTTTTTCTGTGTATGTAGTCTCGACAATTAACTGTCGTTTGGGGTAATTTGGTTATTTTGGAGTGGCTGAGAGAAAATTTGGAAGTGAGAAGAGTAATTTTCGATTAAAAAGGGGATGAGCCTGTATTATGGTTCATTTGATGGGCCATGTGAAGATGAACTAAAGATTGTTAGTGTTAATGTTAAGGATGGCAAAGCGGGCCAACTTGGTCCGTTTAAACCCGCACCACTTAAGCCAGTTTAAAATGAAACGGTACATGCCGAGTTAATTTAGGTGACCGAGTTCAAAATTTCACTCCTCGATGCTTAGGGGCGGATTGGCGAGTTAGCCGACCGGCCGTCAAACAAAAAATATATATTTTTTAATGCATTTTTTTTAAAATTTTGTTGTTATAAAAATTATGTTTTTTTAGAGGTAAAAAAGTACGTTGTTGTTATTTTAAAAATGGTTGCAAATTAAATTGTGCTAAAAACAAGCTTATGAGACAAATCCAACACCATCAACATAATTAAAAAAGACAACATCATAATTAATAGCAACAATGCCACCATTATAAATTTAACAACATTAAACAAGTCTCAAACTAAAATTAATCTGCCAACATAAAACAAATCCCAAAATAAATTCAACAACTAAGGAGGTGGAGGAGGCAACAACGAACCCTAGCAAGCATAGCGACAACAATCCACTCTTCTCTGTCTCATTAATAGTTTTTTTTCTTAGTGTGTCACCTCTCATGATAGATAGATCATTGTTAAAAAAATCCTAAATTTATTTAAGTAATAGTTGTTTTTTTATTGCATTGGGTTATGATGGGTTATTGGGTCACTCCTCTTTAACTTTTGTCTAACTTATTGAGCAAAAAACAAAACTAGTTGATAAGTTGGCATGTCAGGCCGCCTCGCCCCATTTCTGCCCGCCCCATTTTCATCGAGTTAAGCGGGACAAATAAACTAGACGGAACGAGTTTAAAACTTCTACACCTGTCAAAAATAACGGGTTAAACGGGTTGTCCTGACAGGTTACAACACAGCATCGCATTGTTGGCTAAGTTATTTTCTTACATATCAACCAACCACATCCTCTATCCCCCTATTTTTATGGGAACAGGTCTTCTTGCACGTCCTGGACTTAGTAACCTAATAGTTTGCTCATACTGTCATCTACCCATGTTATTCACATTCTTATTTTTAAGGGAGTGAATTTGTGACCACGTTTTTTAGAGGAAAATTTAATAGTTAATGGGTGTCTGTATGTGTAATGTATATATACATATGTCATACCCCAATTTTTGACCTAAAATTCTTTTTTTACTCGTCTTTTTGGTTCGGAATTTTTCGTCGTTTCAGACGAAATTTCGGCAGAGAGGTATTTTAAAATACCTCGTTTAGGGTTCCAAAGGCGACCTTTTTTTCAGTTTTATTATTATTTTATTTTACTTTAGTTTTTTTTTATCTTTTTTCTTTTTTAATTATTTAATTTTCGGATTTTTTCTATTTTTATTTTATTTTTCATTTATTCTATTTTGTTTTTATTTTTTATTCTTAATGGTTATTTTTTTGGTCTTTATTGCTAATCAAATCTATCCAAAGTCCAAGGTCAAAGGTCAAGGTCAAATGTTTGATTTAATGACTTTGACATATGTGATTTAATGGCTTTGACATATGTGATTTAATGGTTTTAATCTCATTTGATGGGGATTTAATCCTTGTCTCCTCATTGTCAAAAGTCCACCCCAATGTGTATATAAAGGCACACGCTCCGGCAACCAAAGGGGAGAAAAAAAGCTCATCAGTACACAAGCCACAATTATTTCCAAACCAAAATTAATCACAACCCAGCAAATCGAAACCACAAAAACCATATCTCAAAACCAAAATCAATCATCATCCATAATCAAAACCACAAACTCGACCACCTCCACCACCACCACAATCAATCCAAACCTCCTCCCTAACCACCTACAAACCACTAACACTAATCTGAACCACCACATACCACAACCACATAAAGCCACACACACGGCCAAACCCATAGCCAAACAACCACTACGCAAAACCGCACCGCCTCTTTACAACCCTTCCCTTGCTACTGCACCCATCTTTTCCTTTATTTTTATTTTTTTGTTTTATTTCTTTTTCTCGCATTTTCTTTTTTATTTATTGCATTTCTCATCCTTTATTTATTCCTCATGCATTCCATCTTATTGATTTTTTTATCTTTTGCATTTTCTTCATTTTTTTTTACTTTATTTTATTTTCTTAATTTTGTAGTTTTTCTCTAGGTTAATCATCATGCATTTTTTCCCCATTATTCATTTTAATGCTTCATAATTCAGCATACCATGCATTTTTTATTTACTTTTATGTGACATATTTATTTATTGTTTTGCATTTCATGCATTTTTATTCCTTTATCTTTAGCATAATTATTTTAGTGCATCTGCAATTTTATTTTTATTTATTATTTTCTCTTTATTTTTATTTTTATTAGAATGTATTTAGGAACAATGTAAAAGTCATAAATGAGAATATGCACTGACACCCACACTTTATTTATTCCGCTTTATGTCTTTTATCTTTTTTTCCGCTTTACAAAAAAAATACAAAAATATTAGGTTAGTTTATTTTTCAAAAAGGATTTCGTGATGATCCAACGTCACCACGGAAGTTCCTCGTATTTAATTTTTTTGTTACGTTTTAGTCTTAGTTAATTACAAAAAAAAACAAAAACATGCAAATAATAATCAAAAATCACAAAAAATATTTTCATAAATAAACCTTGATTTTCAATCAAGTGTCCCTTTTTTCTTCTTTTATTTTCTTAAATAATCATTAATCTACTTTAATTACACTTTAATCATTTTCAAAAAATAAAAAACACAAACCAATTTCATTTTGCCACTTGGCCTTTATTTTATCTTTAAAACTTTTTTTAAAATCAATAAAAAATACAAAACAAATCAACCGTCATTTTTACCCCGAACTACGAGGTTTTGATCCCTCACGGGTACGTAGGCAAAGGACCTTGTCCTTCCAAATCATAAAAAATACAAAAAAAAAACATTTTTATTTTTTCTCACTATTCTAATTCAATTCTTTCTTTTAAATATATAAGCAAGTTATAGCCCAAAATAAATAAATAAAATCAAGAGGTTCTCGTAGAGTACTACGAACGTTTAGGGTGCTAACATCTTCCCTAAACGTAACTAACCCCCGAACCCTAATCTTTAAAAATGTGGTAATTTAGAACTTTTTTCCACTTTTCATTTAAAAAATTAAAAGTTCAGTCGTGAAATAAATTAGTGAGTCAACGCTAATCAATAGCTTGATCTCCGAAAATCACCGCGACAACATACATACGTATAAAGTACGGAAATGTGAAAAATGTTTTGGGGACAAATTTTCTTGGGAAAAATAAGCAATTAAAGTTACATCCAAAATTAAATTTAACAATTATTTTGAGATAAATTCTTTTGTAAATTACACGATTATTATTATGAGACGGGTAGAATAACTCTTTTAACTAAAATGAGTAAGTATTTCTAAGAGAGAGTGAGTAGTAATTCCACAAGTGTACCTTTGTAGGCAATAAATTGAAATTGGATCATTCAATTAATTTATGTAATGATTACTAAAGGTGGTAAACGGATGATAGATATGTTTACTTGTTATCGACCTAAATAAGACGCATTAAAGTTAATTAAGTTAGAGTTAATGAATGATTTAATTGAAAGTATAGAGCCAAACTCTTTGGGGCATCATGGCCATACACTAGAGAACCAAAAAGGGAACGGGGAAGAAGGTGCACGTGGTCCCAAACACTAGTTAGATAATCACCAACAGGGTAACCCTACTCTGTAGAAGCCCTCTCTATCTCTTTTGATTGTTTGAATTGTCAAAGAACAATCACACACACCCCCTCCTTTCCTGCTACATTTTCAGCCTTCATCATTAAGGTACCCTCGTATATTTTGGTCCCATATAATATACTATAATCTTTCTCATAATACTTTATTTTATATATGCTTTTCAATTTTGTTTTTATATGTCTTTTATTTTGTTTTTTTGACAGATGTATGAACAATTTTTTAAAATTCATTTCCTGCTACAAATGTCTACTTTTTTTTTTTACAAATGTATGCACAAATTTTTTAACATCATTTTTTTAAAATTCATTTAATTAGCTTTAATTTCATTATATCATGAGAATGATATAATATTAATAATATATATTCCCTCCATCTCACAATAATTGAATTATTTATAAAATGTTTCTCCAAAAATAATTGTCACATTTAATTTTAATTTTTCCTATTATAAGATTTAGCTAGGAATGAAAGAGAAGGTGATGTTTGATAACAAATTCCGCTGTTAATTCTTTTTTATAACAAATATTGGAGTTTTCATTTAAAGAATATCTTAACCTTAAGTTTAATTAAATATGGATAAAATTAATTAAAAAGATAAACTCTCCAAAATTTGAGAAGAAAAAATTTGTTGCAAATCTTGAATTAATTTTTTTTGTTGGTTATAAAGAGTTTAACCACAAAAGTCACAGTACTATCATTACGGTGTTTCAACATGTAAATAAATTGTCATTGCAATGTTTTACTATCTATGTTGTATCTTATGAAACCTAATCAATTTTATTTTGCTTGTTTTCTACATCCAATCAAATAAGAAAAAGGTAGCATTTTTTTTACAAGAAAAAGATAACATAAACCTCTTATTTTCTTTCTTTGCGATAAATTAGTTTCACTTATCCAAACTAAGCATAAAGGAAAACCTCAACCTATATTTTGTTTTCCTTCATTGAAATGCAAAATTACTTCTGTTTCATTGTTTCTTAGCATAATTTCAGATAGCGATTTAGTCACTTATATATTTTCACGTAACTTTTGTTTTTTTGATCAATTTTTATATGAAATTTTCAAAATTAAAATAAATAGATTTATTTCGATACGTATTCTTAGTGTTCAAAAATATGAACTTTCATTTATGTTTTAATATAGATTTTAGATTTAATTCTTAAAAATACATATTCAAACAAATAGAAAAATTAATTTAAGAAAAAGATAGAAATAAAATAGTTATATGAAATTAAGTGTTTGTTTGGTTCAGCTTTTTCGTAGTCCAGAATCACTTCTACAACTTCATAATTGAAAAAAGCAATTTCTCACATGTTTGGTTCAGTTTTACAAAAGCAATTCTCTTCTCCAAAAGCAATTATGGTTGAAGCTACAATTCCTAACTTTTGAGTTAACTAGAATCAATTCTCCATTAAATTTTATATTTTATTTATTACAACCCATTGTTTTCCTATATTGTCCTTTATCAATTCTCATTCTTTTTGGTTTGTATCTAATTTGATGAACCAAATTTAATCACAAAAATTTAACAAACCAAATTAGCCCCAGAAAATATTTATGGTCATGAGTTACCAAGTTTTGGATTTTTCTTTACGGTTTTTTCGTTCAGATTTACTGTATTTTTTTCTTTTACACTATATTTTATCATTTTTGACAACCAGCTCTATTATTATTTAACTTGAATATATTTTATCAAAAAATATAAAATACATAGAACAAATATTTTGTCAAAAAAATTTGGTTGAATGATCGTATTTATTATTTTTTTTAAATTAATATATAGAAAAATTTATTTTTTTAAATTAAATAATATATCTAGATTTAGTATTGATCTACATATATATTCAACTATGTCCATTTATTTATATTTAGCTATGTCCATTTTAGTAATTATACATTCAAAAACAATTTTGATTAAAACTATCCAAACAACATTCATTCTGTTTAATCAATTTTACATTATTGTATCCAAACATAAATCAATTCCCTCAAAATCAATTATGTCAGAATCAATTCTGTTAAAATCAATTCTATCCAAAGCTAAACCAAACGGACTCTAAGTTAAGGTATTTAAAATGTAATTTTATAGAATTGAAATTATGTCAACAATGTAGAGATGGGCTCCATGGCATTTTGCAATTGCAACAAATTAATGAAAAAGCAACTGTACTGTACCACCCCTATGGTATGCTGCTGACACTGTAACCTCTCTGTTAAAAGCATGTGCCTCTTTAGAGCTTTGTGTGTGTTTGTTTATGTTGAGAGGGACGAATGCCTATTTTAACTGTGGCACTGAAAAACATGGTGTGTCTTTATATATATACGCATTTAAAAGTAACACATACACATTGATAATGACCTTGCCATCTTTAACCCTTTTCTCCCTCAATTCCTTTTTATTTTCTCATCCAATTTCATAATCAAAAGGGGGTATATATATAGCCCCCTCTTCGGATCTTATATTGTATAGAAAAATAAAATGGTCCCCAACCAAACCACTGCCATTATTCATCCAGATGAATGTCACATGTGTCATTCATTTAATATATATTATAAAGGGTCCATATGCTCTAGCAAAAAGACATAACAAGAAATCATACTTTAATTCAACAACATTAATAATATTGTCTCAATTTTTTCTGAAAACAACAACAAACGATTCTCTTTTCTTCCTCACCACATGCATGCATTGCCTCTAATGTATAAACCGTATAATCCAATAATCCATACCGGATATTTCCACATATATAATCGTCCCCGCAAGAGATTTGTCGTTTGTTGTAGATATCCTCCCACTTGTTTTCTTAGTCGAATCCTCAATTAGAATCTAAATTCCTATTCAAGTTAGAAGCCACAAAATTATATGGTTTCCTACTAGTATTTTCATATTAAAAAAACGATATTTATGTAATTAATTTTGGAGGAACAATATAAAGAACCATCCCAAGATTAATTATAAATTGCAATTGGAGGTCTCTCTATGATTCTCAAAACTTATCAATGAGATTGTAATCACAAATTCTACCATATTATTATTTTGCAATATAAAGAGTGAAGCCGGTGTGCAAGGTGGTCTATTGCTCAAAGTCTCAAAATTTTGAGGGTCTAAATTTTTCTAATAACATTAAATAAAAATGTTTAAGGTTTCAAATTTTAATAAAACTTAAAATTATATCAATAAATCTTAAATTTTGAGGCTTCAATGTGACTAAGGGCTCAAATTTTTGTACATGCCAATTTTTAAGATCCAAATTCCTACACATACCAATTTCAACGTCTAAAATTTTGAAGGCTCAAGATTAGAACATGGCTTCAAAATGTTTAAGACTGTCGTGAAATGAGCTATGACAATTTTAAACTATGCACCCAGCAAATTAGTTGTCCATAATGTAGCTCGGTTAATTAATTAGGCATAAAGGTAAAGCTAACCTCGCATATTATTTTGACCTTTTTAATATAGTAACAAATGAACAATGAATATGTCGTCAATAAACCAATGAAAAAAGTTACAAAACATTTAAAGCAAACCATGTTCAATAGCTGTCAGAGACTGATCAAACCCCTAAAGTCCTAAACACTGCATCTCGACAACCATTTTAATAAAGAATATGAACTTTTTTCTTCTTCAAGTAATAAAATTTCAGCTAGTCAAACAAAAGAAAGAAAAAAAAAAGAATAGGGAAAGAAAGAACCATATGACTTATTGTAAATTAACTTTTCCAGCAATATATCATCTTTAATTTCTCTTGAGGCATATGTTTGTGTCATTCTGCTTCCCCTTCTGTGGTGGCTGAGGACATGTAACCCATAACAATGGAGGTTTCTTCTGATGGAACACCAGAAGTTGAAGATTGAAACTGTTGCTTACAAGCTTGGCATGTTACTTCCATAACAGTGTTACTTATCTTCTTAATAGCTTGTTTTCTCAAAGCTTCAGCTTTTCCAAGTTCATCTTGTGCTTGTTTTCTTATCCTTTTAGCATTCTCAAACTCAACTTCAGCTATCTCAATTTGACGTTTAGCTTCTTTTCTAGCTTCTTCCGCATAAGCCTTTTCTGCCATTGCCAACTTTAGCTCCTCACTAGTAAACTCTTTCAACCTTGCTAGTTCCAATGTGGATACATCATTCCTTTGTTTCTCTGACTCATTATTTCCTATTGAAAGTTTCAAGTGTGTTTCGTAGGTTTGATCGTTTGAATTTGGTTTTTCTACTTGAGGGTTTATAGAAGAAGGTAAGAGTTGAAGTTCTAAGTTATGGTGGTGATGAGAAGTGGAAGGCTTGTTGTGTATATCTGAATTAGTTAATAAGGTAGGTGCTGATAATGGTTTATCAGGTGGTTTTGGAAGCACTGGTAATCCTTGTAATGGGGCTGATATACTAAAATTTGCCTCACTAGATGGACTTGTGCTTGAAGCAGTTCTAGAAGAACATGCAGGCTGCATTGTTGTTGCTTGGAACTCTGGTTGGTGTTTCCCTCGGATTGTGCATGCGTCTTGATGTTCTATGAAACTCTCCACCCTGATCAAAGGACAAATGCAACTTTAAGTCAATAACCATATATTGTAGGTCTGTTTGGATTTATTTATGAGTTTACCTACTACAGACCTAAGAACTGGTGAACCGTTTGAGAGAGCTTGTAAAAATAACAACTTATAACATGTCTATAAACTGTTTTAAGTGTGTTCATGAAGTTCATCATGATGATAGTTTTGAAAATAGTATAAGTATATATCATGGATGAAAATAATTTGACTTTATTTTATCTTTTATTATAAAAAAAGTTTATACATAAGCATATGAATAATAAGCATCTATGTCATATAAGCACATAATTAAACAAACTGTTTATCCAATCAAGGCCTATATATATTAAACTAAATTATATGACTAGATTGTGATATTATATATGTTAATGCCTGTTATAGCTATTTCATCTTAAAAAATAACGTGGTCAAACAAAGATATGTTCTTGTTCATGTCTATGTTTATAAAAAATTAATTAATCAAAGATCTGGGTCATGACTCATAGGAAAAGTAAAGTAATTAATTAATTAAATAAGACAGAATGATCAATAGGGTCTCCACTAGTACAAATTAAGTCTTCTCTCCTACACATATTCATTTTAGTACCTTGTTTGGTTTATTGATAAAAAAATGTAGATAGGTAATAATACGGTCCATAAACATATAGTAGCTACTATATGATCCTGGCTCTTACAGGCAATTTGCAAAGCCTGCATAATGATGAGGGGGTGGGTGGGATGTAATCATAATCATATATTCAAAATTTCAAAACATAATGCTAAAATTTTCAGCTTGTTTATTTAACTTTCCAAAATAGTACTATTTTATTATATGAAGAATAATATGATAACCTAAGAAGATGAGAATTTAATTGCAAAAAGGGTATCTGAGATTTAAAAGAATTTTTGTTTCACTCTCAAATATAAAATTTTAGGGTTTGACTTCCTAGGAAGCTAGCTGCAGAAGAATAATCAAATAATATAATATATAATATAATTGAAGTAGTAAAATACTAATATTAATTTGGTTTCCGTTAACAAACACAGTCAATTGTTTCAGCAGTGACCTGAATTTGATGAATGATGAACCACACACACACACCGAAAAAGAAAGAGAGAGAAAAAGAAAAAAAGATACGAGTACAATAAAGATGGAAACTTGGAATGAAGAACAATATGAGAAAGTGAAAGATGGAAAAGAAAGCAGAACACAAACCTGGAAAACACACGACCACAATCACACGAATGTCCTCTGGTACCACATGTTTTGATATGTGCTTTATAATCAGATTGAACAGCATAACCTTTGTTGCATTTGTCACAAACCCATTGTTTATGATTACTATGTTTTCTTCTAAAATGTTTCTTGATTCCAACAAGGTCACCTAGTGCATGACATGGATCATGATGCAAACAACTTGGTTCTGGACAAACAAAAACTCTCTTTTTTAACCCTTGTGTTGTTTCCCTTTTCAACAATTTCCATGGTACTTTGTGTCTTCTTCTATGCATTTGAAGATTCTGGTCTCTTTGAAACCCTTGGTTACAGATCTCACAAACATATCTGTCTGATTCTAACAAAGTCTTTGGTGATAGAGAAACAACTTCAGCATCTGGATCTAAAAAAAAAAAAAAAGGTTAAAAAAAAAACTAAGTTAGAAAAAAGTAATCTTTTTATTTGTTGATATGTTACCTGGTGTGCCTGCTGGTCTTCTTTTTCTTTTGTTATTAGCACCCCCATTTTCTGATAATGCAAAAGCAGTAGTGGCATCAGAAGAGGAATTAACTGTGTTGTCTAACATGGATGGAGTGGTTTGAGAGAGGTATAATAAGCTAACAAAAACCAATAAATTCAGAGAACCTGTTGCAGTGAGGTACAGTACAGCTGGTGGTGGTGAAGTTTGTAATAGTGAGTGGGATTTCAGCTTTATTCGTTGAAAGAAAGATGATAGGTGATAATGGCAAAAAAAAACACAAGGAGGAAAGGAATGAAGAGAGAGAAAAAGGTAGTGTTGCTTTATGAAATCAGCTTTTTTTAAGGCTTTTTCTTAACTAGCTATATAACTTTTTTCCTTTGCCACGAGCCTTTTCTTTTCTTTGCTTTGCTTTGTTGTTGTTTCATTGACCCCTCACCTTGAGCAGGTAAGGTTGAAACCAAGTCTTGTTTGTTTATAAAAATCTGTCTCTTTCTCTATGGATTTGGATTAGATGTACTGTGGGACTGCGTGCATCATGGTCGTTCGATTAAAATCAAACAACAAAGACGTAAAATGGAAGATTTTTAAATCAAACTTGAAATATAAATCGTCTGTTTGGCCTTATTCCGATGATCAAAATATATGTGACAATTTGTGATTACACATTCCTTAAAAAAATATTGTGATTACACATGTTAAAATATTGAGAAAAAATTCTTCCCTAGTCTTATGTCTTATTTAATGAATTAGTTGCACGTCTAATCCCTCTCTTGTGCTTGATTTTGCACTGTTAATATAACTTAGCCGTTTTAGGAAAAAAATATTGATTTTCTATCTTAGTTGGTCCTTTAAATTTTAAAATGTTTGTACTGTTATTATTTTTTTTTCTTCTCATTTTCCTCTAAAAACACTTATGTGTGAAGTGTTAGATTTTTTTAAAGACGTTGAAGTGTTACTTGCTGATGTGTAAGCACAATAATTACGTGGCATCAACTCAATCAAAATATCTTATTTTAAAAAAAATCAAAGTTAGGGTTCATCTTTTTTTTTTTGCTAAAAACAAAGTTAGGACTCATCTGTATTTATTTTTTTGCTAAAAACAAGGTTAGGGTTCATCATCCTCAAGTACGAATTATCCAATAATCAAAATTTGGTTTAAAAGAATGAACCCCACCAAACAGAATTTTAGACAGAAATTAGCAACAAACAGGAAAAAAGACATAAAACAAACAATAGCATATATATATATAGTAAGTCATCATTGATTACAGTCATGACACTGTAATTTGCATGAGTGAGTGGTTGCCGGCCAAGATATATCCTTCCATTAACGCTTGTACTAATCAAACACAAACTATCACGTGGTAACTAGAGACAAAGTCTTGTTCTAAAAAACTAGTGACAACGTCTCAGCTCTTTGCTTAAAACAGGGTAACATGGCTACAGGAGTGTAAATAATGTGGATAAGGTACAACGAAAATTCACTCCCATACCAAACTGGTTGAGGAGGCCTCAAGAATAGTATATAGATTGTAAAGAGGTTTTATGACCAGAAATTTTCTATGGAAGTTCTATATATTGCATATGATTAATAACAAGAATGGAAAACGAGGACGTACGTAGAGGATGAATGCATCACATGCATAACCATATCCATCAACTAGAAGGTGTAGCTTAATTAATTAATCAAGTCAGTAATTCACATTTATATATAGCCAATTTTCAAGAAAAATCTAGTGATATAAAACTTTGGCCGTGAATATTGAATGAATTACATCCATTAACAAACACAAAAAGGAATATTTACATCCATTGGCAATCAACAAAGTCCATTACGTTGAAACCGAAAAATTAAACGGATGTCCTTGTCAAGTATAGGTTAATTTTTTAATAACTGAATCAAACTCCATTAACATATTTTGATGAATGTAAACAATGTGTATTGTCGCCTATCAATGTAATTTAATTTTGGGTCATGGTAACAAATCTCCTAAATGCATTGTTTAAGGAATCTACTAACAATATATCAAAATCGAAGTCCGGTAAAATTTCATAACTGTCCTTATTAAAACTCATAATCTCCTTAATTTTATGTGCATAATGGTTATTTTGCAAAATTTAATTTATTTGTTTTTTAAAAAATTAATTACTGATAATGGTCATTACAAGTGTAGCCAATTTCCACGGATAACTATGAAACTAATTTATTTGTTTTTAAAAAAACTAATTACGGATAATGGTAATCACATGTGTAACAAATTTTTCTATCAAAAAAATAGATTCATAATCGCCCTTATTAAAACTCATGATCTCATTAATTTTATTTGCATAAATGTAATTTTGCAAACTTTAATTTATTTATTTTTTAAAAACTAATTACGGATAATGGTCATCACAGGTGTAACCAATTCTCATAGATAACTATGAAACTAATTTATTTATTTTTTAAAATTAATTACGGATAATGGTCATATCTGCTACCAATTTATAAAAATCAAAGTTCAACAAAATTTCATAATCGTCCATATCAAAACTCATAATCTCCTTAACTTTATAATCGTTCAACAAATATTGAATGATGTTCTGCATATAAAATAAAAATTTATTTAATAGAAACAATTCATTGATGTTTATATACTGAAAATAATCATGAGTTTCCAATATTTTATCATATCGACTTTCTCATATATATATGTATATAAAATTTGTTTCTGCAGATATAAACATTTAAAATATGCAACGGGAACGATGCAAACATTGAACGGTGTTTTGCATATAAAATAAAAATTTAATTAATAAAAACACTTCATTAATGTTGATATTTTGAAAATAGTCATGAGTTTTTAAAATTTTATCATATCGACTATATCACGTATCAGTACATAAAAAATTTCTTCTGCATATATAAGCATATAAAATCTTCAACGAGTGCGATTTAAATATTTAATGATGTTTTAAATATAAAATAAAAACATATTTAATAGACATACTACATTAATGTTGATATTTTGAAAATAGTCATGAGTTTCCAAAATTTTATCATATCGATTTTCTCATATATGTATATAAAAATTCGTTTATTCAGATATAAGTACATAAAATCTGCAACGGGTGCGGTGCAAACATTGAACAGTATTTTGCATATAAAATAAAATGTTATTTAATAGAAACACTACATTAATTTTGATTTTGAAAATTGTCATGAGTTTTCAAAATTTTATCATATTGACTTTCTCATATATTTGTATAAAAATTTGTTTATGCAGATATAAGTACATAAAAAATATCCAAGTGGCATTTCATTGTAATAAAATCAAATAAAAAATATCCATGTGGCATTTCATTGTAATAAAAAAAATAAAATAATTACACAGTCAGCTGAACACGTCAGCAGATTCTGCTGACAAGTTTAAGTGAGGGACCAATAGTGGAAGAATCTGAAATGATAGGGACAGAATCTAATTTTTTTTTTTACAGGGACTAAAACCGAAATTCGCTCATATTACAGGGATCAAAAGCGGTATTAACCCTTGTTTTATATAACAATAATTTTATGATTTGAGCTAAATATTTTCGGCAAAGTTGAATTCTACTTTACATCAATTTGAATTGGTAAAAAAAACTAATTTAAACGCATTTGATAAAATAATTCAATTCGAAGGTATGTAGTACATAATAACAGCTACAAAGTAATATCGCAATTGCATTTTTATGCAAGTTTCCTTTTATTCTTCTTCGTTGTATGACATAACATTTTTTAAATAGTAGTACGAGTTTTTGTTTCCATCATTTTTTTTGAGTTATAATGTCATTAGTACGAAGTTTTCACTGTTATTTAGTGGTGATTAATCTCTGTTGGAAAACTCGTGGGGCACACAAAGTATGTTTTTCTATCCCAACCAAATTTTTTCATATGCAAGAGTAAAAAATCGAACCCCTTAACTTAAGATGTTTTAATCGCTAATCACTTAGAGCAACTCATTGTGTATTTTATTTCAACATTTTAATTAGCACTTTCATATTTGCATGGATTTATTTATTTTTAAGAACTAATGTATGCAACTCTTTCATCTTGCATTATATTTTGAAAGCCCTATGTTTTATGTCGGATTCAAAACCCTATGTAATTATTGATAAGACATTAATTTGAATTATTATGTTGCATCAAACATTCATTTTTATTTCGACAAAAAGTTGCATGAAACATTATTAATATTATGTGCTTGAAAAAGAATGAACAACATTTTATTTCAACATATCATATTTCTGTTGGGAGCGGGTATCTATTTCTCACCTCCAAGTAATCGCCTTCACTCCACCCTATTGTCATGCTTATCCCTAACTAATAAAATATGTTTAGTTAATGTTTGCTACATGCTTAAAAGTATTGCATGATTTAACATGGGAAGGTCACATGAACAATTGTATAAGCTTAAAACGAAATTAGAAGTGGTATCTTTTAAAAAATAATAACGACGACATAAGAAGAACCTTGACATTTTGTTAATTTTTACAATATCAAACAACATAAAAATAAATGTTAATTAATTTACATGATTCAGTGGGAGAAATTGATAGTTATGAGGGATAAAATATTTAGTATTATTAAAGGGAAATGCTAACATGTGCATCTAGGACACTTGCTAAGGAATTAAAAAAGGAAACATTACTTTAGAAATTGTGTATTCTACTTTTTGAAAGTTGAAAAAGAGTTCTTTTCAATGCAAGTTTGTCTTTCCTTTCGATTTTTAATTTCTTAACAAGTGTCTTTATGGAACATGTTAATGGATCTACAAAACGAAATTATGTCTTAAAAGAATAAATATTGAACTTTTGGAGAGTTAGAATGCACAATTTCTGTTATCAAATTTCTATATTTAGTTCACAAACATGTGCCTTAGCATTTCCATTAAAAAAATGTGCAGTTTAAAGACAGTTGCTTTGTTTTCAAGTGGGATCTAGGAGCCCTCTTGAGTCGGCTATGTGACGATGGAGGGTGAGGCATAGATGATTCATCTGGGATGCAATAAAATTCAAAATTCCTACATCATGTTTATTGGTAAAATTTTACCTCGCATCCTTCCTTACACTTATATATCTACCTCACAAACACCGTGAACTTCCTAAAATACTCTTAAGTATAAAAAAAAAAATTATCTTTCACATACCCATCAATTTTCTTTTTGTTATGGCAATTTTAAAATCTAAATTTCTGAAATTGATATTGATTTTAGCAATTATGAAATTTAGAGTGCTGAAATTAGTATTTATACAAACAAAATCAGATTTTATAATTGTCTAAATGAATATCAATTCGACAATTTGGATTTTGAAATTGTCGGAAATGATATTCACTATGGCAATTTTGAAATTTGAATTTGTGGGACTAATGTTTTTTCTTTCTGTGTACCGCCGTTTTCAAATACTAAAATTGCCGATACTTTCTTTTTTTTTTAATGGGGCATACCAACACCTTAGTGAGGCCGTGATGTGAGATACTTGTCCATATTGCTTAAAAAAATGTGGTTTTTCAAAACAAAAAATAATAATAACGAAATTGGATTAACATCAAATTACTGCTTAAAAGAATGTAGTTTTTAAAATAAAATAAAAAATATTAAGGGTGAAATTGGGTTAGCATCAAATTGTTGGGGTAGAGGTACAATTAAGAGGGTATGAGGCAAAATTTTGTTTGTTCGTGGCCTTGTATTAATATTTTCAGTTTCCTATTAGTGATGGTCCATAGCCACATTCATAATCAAGTTAAGGCTTCTTCTTCTTCTTCTTCTTCTTCTTCTAGCCTCTTATACGTCAAGAACCTCTTTCTGTAGATTCTAATTAGACCTTTGGTAGAATAATTAAGTTAGTCTATTATAGAAGGTGTGGATAATTGACCACCTCTTAAGTCCATTGTAAGGACACATTTGCAATAGCCCCTTAAATCTATCTCAGACTTCAACTGGTGATTTACCACCTTCTTTTTGGGTGAAGCCTATGATTTGATTTGAGTAGTTAACGCTAAAAGAGAAGTGTTTAATTATCGAGAAAACTTGTTCTAATTGGTCCTAGAATATGTTATGATTGATCTCATTAGTCCCTCTTTTTTGGAAAATTATTTTTGTACCTTGAATTTTTTTGTTAGATAACGATATATATACTGTAAAACAGGTTTTATTTAAAATTTAAATTCATCTTTGAATAATTAAATATAAAAAAAATAACAATGCAATATTGTGTACCGTACTCAACAAAATTCTAGGATACTAGTATTTTTTTTTTTTTATATAAGTTTTACAAGAAAGCTTTGCTCTAGTATATTGTCAACAATTGCATTTCTTTGTTCTAATTCTTGTCTTCTTTTTGGTAAATAATTAACTCCTTCACGTGTCTCTTCCTTGTGCTATTATCATTGCAACTATACCGATCAATGCATCCCACCCACATAAGCCAACTCAGACTCATGCCTAATGTCTCCTCGATGACACACTTAAACAGTTAAATATTCGATTTTACTCGGTTAAAAGACAAACATATCCAATAAGACATATATGCTGCTATAATAATAATGACTGAATTTGATTTGAATTGTTCAAAATGCTTGGACTTATTTAAGTACTCATCATGCTATAGTTGAAATAAGTCATGATAGAATAGAACAATGTGCTTAGAATATTGTACAAATTTCCAAAAGGCAGACCAAGATTACTGTCACAAGGAGGTTCCATCACAAGGTACTGGGACCCAATATTTTAGCAAAGGAATCTAATCAAGATTATTCTCTTGCTTGCATTACTTGAAATTAGGGAATATATATCAACCATTTTATTTACATAGCACTGGAGATAGTAAGAGAGTAGGACCCCGAAACTGTGTATAGTCATTAGTCGTGTGATATGGAACATTGGAGTACGCTTCTCATTAATATTTCCATAATTCCATTCATTGAAATTGCCCAATTTAGAATCATTCACTCATGCAGGGTCACATTTTTCAATCCATTCCTTAATTTCGTATTCTTAGCTAGCAACATGGGATTGGATTGATTTACTTGTTTTATAAATCCTAACTCCTAAAATGCTCATAAAAAGTTAATTAGTAACGTTTGTTTGTTTTTTTATGCCATGCTATTCTCTACACCTATGTTTGGTTCTATGTTTAGATTAGTCAAAATTGATTTTGAAAGTGTAAAATTGATTTTGCAATGTATAGTTGTTCTTGAGTAGAATTGATTTTGTTCTAAAATTGAATCTAACTTGAAGTTAGAATTTGTAGTTTTTGAGTCTAAATATGATTTGTCACATTGAAATTTATTTTTCATCTCATTTTTACATAAATGTATTCAAACATAAACAATTTTATATTCAACTCACTTTTAAAGAAAATATTTTACAATATCAAGTCATTCAAAATCAATTTTTATTACGGCTGAAGCAAACATGCACTACACATTTAGTTAGTTGGTTCTGAATTTTCATAAGCACGATTCAGAAATTAAAACACAAGTTTTAAAGACTCAATCTATTTACCACTCTTACCATACCAATTTGATGTATTTTGTTGCTTCATTAATTTAAAATCTATGTTTGCTTATCTCGATGAGCTTAACTCAGTCTATGTCGATAACTCGGTTTATGAGTATTGTCTATGGTGAACAAACAACAAAAAAAAGTTTCAACAATTCTTGAGAACAAAGATAGTGGATCCTCATATTATGCCCAAAAATTGGACTAACTTTCATATTGTGCCAACAAAAATAAAATTAAAAAAACGATCAGTAAAACAACAATTGAATTTGAAGAAAAAAAAACACGTGAATTCTCATTCCCATATTGCCAATGTTTGTGCTCATATGAGCATGAATGCATGGATGTTAGATTTTTATTCTTAGTTTAGTTTTTTTTTTAAGGAATTCTTAGTTTAGTTATATCCTCTTGGCTTTTGAACAAGCTATGTTTATTGTAAATTATGTGTATGCAAGTTTAGCACTCAGAATTGCTTCTATGCTTTAAATAGAAAATGCAACAACTTGGTTGTATCAAGATATTTGTACTTATTGCATTTTTTTATAGAATGAATATCATGTTTGGAACTGCGTTTAAGATGGAAAAAGCACATCACTATTACACATAAGTTTGGAAGAGTGGTTTCACAAAATTCACCTTTAGAGTTTGTGTTATAACGGGACGCGAAAATAATGACAATAATAGTAAAAGACAGAATGAAAAACGACACAAGATTTAACGTGGTATCCAGCAATGTGCTGACTAATCCATGGGCAGAGCCACTGAAAAGAATTTCACTATAATTGATAGTTATAGATTACAGATACTGAATAGTAGAGGTAATACTAGCTATAGCAAAACCCACTAACTATTGGTAAGAAATACTAACACACAAGGCTTTTATTTATATGACCAAATCTTTGCATATTTCTTCCAATTCTCCGATTTGGGACATTTTCCCAACACTAATTCAAGGCATATTTCAACAAATCTCCACCTTGACTTGAATCCTATCTAGATAATCAGATGCACCAGATGTACTCGAAGTACCAGATGTGTCAGATGCATTACACAGAATGCCCAGATGAGCCCGCTCTGCCTCAGGCCTTGCCCCTCCAAGGGCAATTAACAACTTTTAACATTTAGCAAGTTCAAACAATGTTGAAACTTGCTTTGCGGAATCGACTTGGTAAACATATCAGCTGGGTTGTCTGTTGTACCCACTTTGTTTACCTCAAAGGTGGATGACTCATGAGGATCCACTTCCTCTGCAACCTGTAAAGCATAAGAAACCATGTCCTCAAAGCCATACCTCATAGGAGGTACCCCAAAATTAGCTATTTTAGGGCGATTAAAAGCTATACTGTGATGTTCCTCTTGTGATATTGGAACAATTGATGCTTCTACCTCTGAATGTGACTGAGGACTGAGGAGAGCCCTCCTCTGCTTCACAAGTAGCCTCAGTTTCTCTCTGCTCCACCTGCTTCTCAACACCACAGTCTTCTGGAATAGTGAACTTCACAGTTTGGTTAAACATGGAATTTTCATCAAAGACAACATTCCTACTTAGAATAACCATCCTCTCATATGGGGATCAGATCCTATATCCTTTCACACCATCCCCATAGCCTACAAATACTCTTTTCTTCGCTCTTGGCTCTAACTTCCCCTCATTTACATGATAGTAGACCGTGCAACCAAAAACCCTCAAGTTAGAGTAATCAGCAGATTTCCCAGACCACAGTTCATAAGGAGTTTTCAGATTTATACATGTGTGAGGTCCATGATTTATCAGATAGCATGTTGTGTTAACTGCTTCCGCCCAAAACGTTCTTGTTAACCCAACATTCGAGAGCATACACCGAGCTCTCTCCATAAGTGTCTGATTCATACGTTCTGCTACACTGTTCTGGTGAGGTGTATTCCTAACCGTATGATGTCTGGCAATCCCTTCAGTCTTGCAAAACTCATTAAACTCATACCAACAGAATTCCAAACCATTATCAGTTCGCAGCCTCTTGACCTTCTTCCCAGTTTGATTCTCCATTAATGACTTCCACTGCTTGAAGCTCTTGAAAGCATCACTCTTATGCTTCATTATGAATATCCAAGTTATCGTTGAATAATCATCAATCAGCGACATAAAGTACTTGTGAACCCCCAACGACTCCACACGTGAAGGCCCCCAACAATCAGCGTGGATGTAATCTAGTGTGCCCTTTGTTCTATGAATCTCTTTAGGAAACTTGTTACGATGTAGTTTCCCAAAAATACAGTGTTCACAATACCCAAGATCATTTATATTGTACCCATAAAGAAGATTATTTTTAGCCAGAATTTGCATCCCCCTCTCACTCATATGCTCAAGCCTCATACGCCACAACTTCGTCATATCTTCTTGGTCAATCTCGGAGGAAGCAACAACAGCACAATCAGATAGCTTCGTACCTTGTAGAAAGTACAGAGTACCCCGCTTCACACCTTTCAGAATCACACTTGAACCCTTGCAAACATGTATAACTCCACATTCACCTTTGAAACTAAACCCCTTCTTGTCCAAAAGACTCAGAGATATCAGATTTTTTGTCATGTGTGGAACATGTCTAACTTTGTTTAGTGTACAAAATTTACGATCATGAGTCATATTCTTGATAGAGCCCATCCCAACCACCTTGCAGGCAGAACTATTGCCCATAGCAATATTGCCACCATCCAACTGTTCATAGGTTGAAAACCATTCTCTTCTAGGACAAATATGATAAGATGCTCCGGAATCCACAACCCACACATCTGCGTAATGTGTGTGACAATTAGCAACAAAGGCAATATCCTCTTCGGAATGTGTATCATCCTCGGCAACAACGATAGTACCTGACACCCTCTGTTGTTGCATCTGTCTCTTCTTGGGACAATCATTCTTCCAATGCCCCTTCTCCTTACAGTAGTTGCAAATATCAGTCGGTTTTGTTTTCTTAAAGAACTTATTTTCCCCTGATTTACCATATCCCTGATTGTTGTTTGCTAGTAGCCCAACAACCTGACCATCTGAAACAGTGCCACTACAGCTATGTCGCAGTTCTCTATTGTGAAGGGCAGACCTAACTTCTTCCAGAGACAATGAATCTTTACCACTAATGAAAGACTCCCTAAAGTTCTCATATGACAATGGTAAAGAAACTAATAGAATCAAGGCAGCATCCTCATCACCAATCTTAATATCAATATTAAGCAGATCTAATAATATCGAATTCAATTGATCTAGATGTTCTCTCAGGGACATACCTTCCTGCATACGCAGACTGAACAGACGTTGCTGTTGAGTATTTATATGTTGGCTGCATGTTTGGTAAAATCAAAGTGCTCAAGCAATGCGTCTTCAGATGTTAAAGAAGTCTTCAGAAGCAAGGAATTGGTTTTAAGGAGGTTCAGAAGCTGAAAATTGCATTTCAGGAGGTTCAGAAGCTGAAATCCTGGTTTACTGTTCATCAGAAGCAGTTTTGGCCTTCAGACGCATAAATTGTTCATCAGACGCAGGAAGGGTCTTCAGACGCACTGTTCAGACGTTGACCAGCATTGACCTTCAGAAGCTGAACTTCAGACGTTGACCAACGTTGACCTTCAGAAGCTGAACTTCAGGAGCTGTTTTCAGAAGCTGGATTTTTGCTTTCTTTTTGATTTATTCTGTGCGTATCTTTGGAAGATTTATTGAAGATTTAGTCAGGCATTTGTTTTCTAGAAGGCTGATAAATTTGTTGAAGATCTTGGGGAAAGATTGACTTCGTATTTATGATTGGATATATTTTCAAAGGATCCTTGCAAAATAGAATTCATAAATATATGTTTCCTTTTTGAGCCTTTGCAGAATTTTAGAATTGTATTTTGAAGAAGATATGGTTCAGTTTTATGAGGCCTGTTGAAGACTATATAAAGAGACGTGCTGCTGCTATTGAAGACTACGAGTCAAAAAACCAGAAATCAGAGATTAAGTGTCTTAGTGTTTTTGTGTTTTAAGCTTAGGCTTTATTTGTACACCACTCATATGTTCTGAGTTGGTTTAGATTGTTTGAGTTTTAATTCACTCTAAGCTTTTAAGTACGAGTGTTGACTTTGATGTATTGAAGAATTTCTTCATGAACTGGGTTGTATTCAAAAGTCTGTTAGTAATTGGGTTGTTACTTGATTGAGAAGTAAGAGGGGGTTCTTATACTCAGGTGTTGCTGGGTAGAAATCAAGACTAGTAGAAATTAAGTCAGAAGACTAGGAACAGGGGGTCTGTGTCTGAGTCTTAGGATTAATTCCTCATAGTGGATTTCCTTCCTGGATTGGTATCCTCCAGATGTAGGTGATGTTTGCACCGAACTGGGTTCACAAATACTGTGTGTTATTTACTTTCTGCACTTTATTTTAGCTACTTCTAACCTGTGATATTGTGGTCTGTTTTGCAAACATCGTGCTCTGTTTTTTAGTTCTGATCATTAACTGCCAGAATTTCAATTGGCATCAGAGCAGACACCCTGCCTGTTATTGGGTGAGCTCCAGGGAAGACTTTTCTGGCAAGAATGGACAAGGAGGGAGGATATGTCAACAGACCACCTCCGCTGGATGGCACAAACTATGAATATTGGAAGTCTAGAATGTGTGCTTTTCTGAAATCCATAGACAGCAGAACCTGGAAAGCAGTGTTAAAAGGTTGGGATCATCTAGTTGTGTTAGACAAAGATGAGAATAAGACTGAGGTGCTGAAACCAGAAGAAGAGTGGACAAAGGCTGAAGATGATCTGGCTCTTGGAAACTCCAAAGCTTTGAATGCACTATTCAATGGAGTGGACAAGAACATGTTCAGATTGATCAAGCAGTGTACCATTGCCAAGGATGCCTGGGAGATACTCAAGACCACACATGAAGGAACTTCAAAGGTTAAGATGTCCAGACTCCAATTACTGACCACTAAATTTGAAAACTTGAAGATGATGGAGGATGAAAACATTCAAGATTTCTATATGGATGTCCTGGATATGGCTAATTCTTTTAAGTCTCTTGGAGAGAAGATGTTAGATGAGAAGATTGTTAGAAAAATACTCAGGTCACTTCCTAAAAGATTTGACATGAAAGTGACAGTTATTGAGGAAGCTCATGACATCTCTACTATGAAGATTGAGGAGCTTATTGGATCCTTGCTGAATTTTGAAATAGCTTTCTGTAAACAGACTGAGAAGAAAGGGAAAGGAATAGCTTTTGCAGTCAATTCTGAAGCTGATGATCAACAAGAGTTTAATGAGAATGATGATGGCTTATCAGTAGCACTTGTGTTGGTGGGGAAACAGTTCAACAAAATTCTGAAACATGTTGACAGGAAATCCAAATCCAAAGGTCAGAACTTCAGACTCAACAACAATAAGCAACAAAGTGATGAGAAGAGCAATCAAGCAAAGGGTGTGCAATGCTTTGAGTGTGAAGGATATTGACATATCAAGTCAGAATGTCCTACTTATCTTAAGAAGCAGAAGAAGAGCTTAGCTGTTACTTGGTCTGATGAAGATGACTCAGAAGGAGAGGTAGAGAGTAAGTCAGCTAAGCATGTTGCTGCTTTTATGGTTTCAGAAGTTCTATCAGAGTCTGAAGCATCATCAGAGACTGAAACTTCATCAGAGTCTGAAGCTAGTGATGAAGAATTGGCTTTTGAGGAACCAGCTGTCTCTTATGAAGAATTATATCTCAGAAATCAAGAACTGTGCAAGTTATTAGAGAATCAGAAGGAGACTGTCTGTCAACTTCAGTCTGAAAGGTGTGATCATTTAGGACAGATTTCTGATCTTAAAGATGAGGTGAACCAATTGAATTCTCAGCTTGAGAACATGAAGAAGCAAGTCAGGATGATGAATACTGCTACTGATGTGCTGGATGAGATATTGGAGAATCAGAAACAAGGGAAACAAACTGGCTTAGAATTTGTTGATCAGACCTTGAACCTCAAACAGAAGAATCCTGCTAAAAGGTTTGTTCCTGCTACTGAGACCTGTGATCCTATGATAGGCACTTCTAAGATGAAACCTCAGAAGCAATCTCAGAAGTAAAAAAACAAGAGAAGAAATCATCCATGGGTTTGTCATCATTGTGGAAAGAAAGGGCACATTAAACCATTTTGTTTCAAGCTATATGGTTATCTTGAGCATTTTCAGTATAGAAGAGTTGAACCTGCTGCAAAAAGAATCAATGTTCAGAAGGTGTGGAAACCCAAATGTAATAGTGTTGGTCTAATGGCTCACACCTCTCAGAAAGCATCATCTAGGAAAGACTGGTACTTTGACAGTGGCTGCTCTAGACACATGACTGGAGTTAGTAAATTTCTTAAGAATATAAGACCTCACACCAGCGGTTATGTAACTTTTGGTGGTGGAGCTAGAGGAGAAATTCTTGGAATTGGAGATTTGGTGAGTGATGGAGTACCAAGGTTAGACAATGTGCTGTTAGTTAAAGGATTAACTTCCAATTTAATTAGTATAAGCCAGCTGTGTGATCAAGGGATGGAAGTGAACTTCAACAAGACTGAGTGTCTGGTTACTGCTGGAAAAAGAGAAGTGCTAATGAGAGGTAAGAGGTCCAAGAAGGACAATTGTTATGTGTGGGTTCCTGAAGAAGAAGACAGACTTTGTTATCAGAAACCTAGGCACTTAAACATGACGGGTGTGAAGAAAGTCAAGTTTGTGGAACCCAAAATTAAAATCAATGAAGACAAAGTTTGTGTTGAGTGTCAAAGTGAAAAACAAATCAAGATGTATCACAAGGAGCTGAAGCATCTTGAACTTCAAATGAATCACTGGATGTCTATGCTAGATGAAAGCCTAGATGTGAAGAAGAATGTTTCTGTTTGTAATTCTTCAAAAGTTTGTCTGCATGAAGAATTATAGCAATTACAGTTTGCAGAAGGTGAGCAGGCTGGAAGTGAGGATGTTGCAGATGCTGAGTCTGATACTGGGACTGATTTTGAAGAATTTTGTGAAGAATTTTGTGTAGTTTTTGTTCCCTATGTGAAGACTATGCTTTGTCAAGATTTGTTGGCTAAAAAGGGGGAGAAAAACTTGTGGTTAGTTTCAGAATGGAGCTGTTCAGAATGTACTAAGTTGCTGAGTTCAGATTTATTTTTGTTCAGAATTCATGTGTTTCAGAAATTGACAGTGTTTTTCAGAATTCAGAAGAGATACTACAAGAGTTGTGATGATTTGTTTGAGGGGGAGTTTTTGTCTCAGGGGGAGTGTATTTGTGTTAAATTCCTGAGTTATATAATGTTTCAGTTTCAGAAGCAATATTTTAGAGTTTCTGCAGTTCAGAATTACAGTTCAGAATTAAGGGGGAGAGTTGTTTATGATGAGCTGAGTTGCAAGGGGAGAGTTGTTTGAGATGAGCTGAGTTGCAGGGGGAGTTTCCTGGGTGTTTTAAGAAGCTGGTGTGGTTGTGTAGCTTCAGGGGGAGTTTACATGTGAAGATCAGAAGCTGAGTTTGTTGGTTTGTGTACTTCAAGAATATCAGAAGTTGTCATGTGTGATTCAGGTTGTTCAGAAGCTGAAGCTGGTTGGTTTATCATGTTTAACATAGCTTTGTGACCGCTGCTGACTCTGTGGCTATGTTTAAGTATGTGGAGTTCTTCGTGGCTGAGTATATTTTGTTGAGTGAAGGACTTATTTTTTGTGTAGCATTTGATTTTAGCCAAAAATTTGCCAAAGGGGGAGATTGTTGAGTATTTATATGTTGGCTGAATGTTTGGTAAAATCAAAGTGCTCAAGCAATGCGTCTTCAGATGTTAAAGAAGTCTTCAGAAGCAAGGAATTGGTTTTAAGGAGGTTCAGAAGCTGAAAATTGCATTTCAGGAGGTTCAGAAGCTGAAATCCTGGTTTACTGTTCATCAGAAGCAGTTTTGGCCTTCAGACGCAGAAATTGTTCATCAGACGCAGGAAGGGTCTTCAGACGCACTGTTCAGACGCTGACCAGCGTTGACCTTCAGAAGCTGAACTTCAGACGTTGACCAGCGTTGACCTTCAGAAGCTGTTTTCAGAAGCTGGATTTTTGCTTTCTTTTTGATTTATTCTGTGTGTATCTTTGGAAGATTTATTGAAGATTTAGTCAGGCATTTGTTTTCTAGAAGGCTGATAATTTTGTTGAAGATCTTGGGGAAAGATTGGCTTCGTATTTATGATTGGATATATTTTCAAAGGATCCTTGCAAAATAGAATTCATAAATATATGTTTCCTTTTTGAGCCTTTGCAGAATTTTAGAATTGTATTTTGAAGAAGATATGGTTCAGTTTGATGAGGCCTGCTGAAGACTATATAAAGAGACGTGATGCTGCTATTGAAGACTACGAGTCAAAAAACCAGAAATCAGAGATTAAGTGTCTTAGTGTTTTTGTGTTTTAAGCTTAGGCTTTATTTGTACACCACTCATATGTTCTGAGTTGGTTTAGATTGTTTGAGTTGTAATTCACTCTAAGCTTTTAAGTACGAGTGTTGTCTTTGATGTATTGAAGAGTTTCTTCATGAACTGGGTTGTATTCAGAAGTTTGTTAGTAACTGGGTTGTTACTTGATTAGGAAGTAAGAGGGGGGTTCTTATACTCAGGTGTTGCTGGGTAGAAATCAAGACTAGTGGAGATTAAGTCAGAAGACTAGGAACAGAGGGTCTGTGTCTGAGTCTTAGGATTAATTCCTCATAGTGGATTTCCTTCCTGGATTGGTATCCTCCAGATGTAGGTGATGTTTGCACCAAACTGGGTTAACAAATATCGTGTGTTATTTACTTTCTACACTTTATTTTAGCTGCTTCTGAACCTGTGCTATTGTGCTCTGTTTTGCAAACATCGTGCTCTGTTTTTTAGTTCTGATCATTAACTGCCAGAATTTCAGTTTCTTCAAGAGCAACTTGTTGGTTAAGCTCTTCGTCATGTATAGACTCTCTAGCTTACACCACAGACCGGCAGCGGTATCCTCTTCAACAACCTCAGTGATGATATGATTATCCAAAGCAAGTAGCAACGTAGAATGTGCCTTCTCATCCAGAGTGGCGATATCAGCAGGTAGAGGATTTGGCGCAGGCTTTAACAAAGGTGTTCATAGACCCTGCTGTTTAAGCAACGCCCGGATCTTGATCTGCCACAGACTAAAATTATTCCTCCCATTGAACTTGTCGACTTTCAAACTTTTACCAGTCATCGTTCCCGTTTGAACAGATCCGAACCAGCTTTGATACCAGTTTGTTATAACGGGACACGAAAATAATGACAATAATAGTAAAAGACAGAATAAAAAACGACATAAGATTTAACGTGGTATCCAGCAATGTGCTGACTAATCCACAGACAAAGCCACTGAAAAGAATTCCACTATAATCGATAGTTACATATTACAGATACTGAATAGTAGAGGCAATACTAGCTATAGCAAAACCCACTAACTATTGGTGTAAGAAATACTAACACACAAGACTTTTATTTATATGGCCAAGTCTTTGCATATTTATTCTAATTCTCCGATGTGCGACATTTTCCCAACACTAACTCAAGGCATATTTCAACAGTTTGTTTGGTAACCATCACTTTCTCACAAGCTTATAACTTAATTTACTAGTTTATTTCGTTTTTTATAAGCTAATTCAAGTGGTTTATAACTTAAAGCTTTAACTTATCATTTTATATCTCAATTTTACTCTTGTAGTATTGATTGAAAAAAATGATATTAATTAAATATATTTTTTATATCACTTTATGTTTATAAACTAGTTCAACCGTTAATTTTATCTAACACGATAAATATAATCAGTTAACTTATATGATATTAACTATAAGTCGACTTACTAGCTATATGTTATAAGTTGACTTATCAATTATTCTCTGGTTTTTGGTCAAACAGAGCCCTAACCTTTTCCATATAAAATCACTGAAAAACAAATTAGCCTAATTACTCAACAATAATGGTACTCCCTCCGTCCCTTTTTATAGGAGTAGTTTACAAAAAAGTTTTGTTCCTTAATATAAGATCATATACAAATTCCTAGATGCATTGATTACTTTTTTTTCCAAATATACCCATTATTAATGCTACCAATTTGTCTTGGTATATGAAAAGTTAACATTAAATATATATTTAATTAAGGGTAATATAGTAATAATCACACACATTTGAGACAACTTTATTACTCCAACAATTTTTCTTAATTCCCGTGATTTTTGTAAACAATTCCTATAAAAAGGGACTGATGGAGTACTTCTTATGATCGAATCGTTGTATATTTATAAAAACTATCATAATTTGTTCTTCGTTCAAGAAATCGACGAGGTCCAAAGCTATTTATCGAGGTCCAAAGCTATCATATATGGAGTGGGTGACTTGCACTAATTTCTCTGTATGATGGGTTGTTTCTCAATTTCCAAACCATGATCATGAGGCTGTGCATTATGGATTTTTTGTTTTGTCCAAAGAAAGTTGAATTAAATGAAAGAGGACACAACACAGCCCTTCAAGGAAATACGTTTTCCAAACTGTTTCTTAATTAGGAGACTAAAATAGAACTTTTATTAATTAGGGGATTAAATTGGTTTTTTCAAACTGTTTCTTTTTTGATCCGACTGATTTCTCATGCTTCCTACAGATTTTAAATTATATAATTTAAAAAGGGTAAAACGTCATTCAAAACACGTCAAAACGCATCATATTTTTTTTTTTATTGTTCGAATATGGTACGTGAGAAAGTTAGAGGGTGGGATAATAAATTCTCTAGCCAATATGGGTACAAGTCCAATTAGGCTATCAAGTATAACCCATTTTCTTTTAAAAATAGAAAATTTTACTCCATACCCCCTATTTTACTCCTACCCCCGCAAAATATGAACTTCCATAAACAACCTTCATTTAACAAATTAAAAACAATTTTAGAAAAACTACATACCCTGAAATTACACGATCTTTTTAAAAATAAAAGAATCTAGTATGAGTATTTACATCGGAAGTTTTGTTTTCAAAAAATGACATTTAAATATTTAAAAAAGTAGATTTTTAGCAACCCGTTTTGTCTGTCGATAGAATTTGTTCTTTTTTATAAATAAAAAAAAGACTAAATTGCATATTTGGTCTCTTGATTAATTTTTGAGTTTTATTTTGAACCTTTAATCAATAAAAGTTTTATTTTGGTCCCTTAATTACATCTTCATTGTCAATTTGGTCACATTTTGTTAATTGTAACTCAAAATGTATAAGGTGAACAACAATTGTATTGTAGGTGATTCTGTAGACCTTATTAATTCATTTAATTTTAACCTTTCGATTTTTTTCTAAAAATGGTGACCTTTGGATCATACAACTCTATTGTATCTTATGTGAATCACCACCAATTATCTTCTTCTTAATAAGCAATTATCATAAAATTATAGCTTTTTTGATTTATCTCTGTCTAGCAAACCTTATTTAGCTAGTTCAACTAAACCTTTTTCATTAACATGCATTATAGTATTAATATTCAACAAAAAAATTACCGCAAGTAGTAATAATAGTATTAATTAAATATCATAAAAAAATAGTCCGCGCAAGCATAGTTTAATTATTAGGGACATTACATTATATATGCGAGGTCGGAGTTCGAAACTCGAATCCCCCATCGCTTCTTATTGAGCGTGGAATTCTAGCTATTTGACAAAAAAAATCTATTAAAAAAATAATAGCAGTAATCAACCGTCCATTTCTCATTTTCTCTATCCATATAAAAAATAAAAATCGTGTAAATAGTTATTTTCATCCCTGAGTGTAACGAGTAGGCAGAATAGTTATTCAATGTATCAACATTTTAAAATAAAATATAATTATGTACTCCGTTAGTCAAAATAGTATCCGACGTTAAAATAATCTCTCATTATTGACAATAACTATTTTTTTAATTGAGACTGATATGATGGTAAACAATTACTTACACAGATTCACTAAAAAAAATACTTATATAGATTGATATGATAATAAGTAAATATATAAAAAGAATAATATGACAATATTAACAAACCATTTTAACGTCAAATATTATTTTGAATAACGAAATACATAAGAGAGAGTTTTTTAAAATTTTAAATCAAAAAATTATTGTGTCTATTCGTTAGACATTCAACCACAAAGATGAGATATGTATTCCTTTGACTTTCTATATTTTTTAAATAAAAAAAAAGAATTAAAATAAGGAGGCAAATATTTTATTATTCCCAAAAATATGTTTTAGCATCGTTTCTCTCTCCCATTCATACATAACATAATTCTCTCTCCTCTCTCATATCTATCTTTCTCTTTCATTCAGATTTCAATTTCAATCTTCTCTCTCCAGAAGGGCAAAACCTAAAGACCGTTTGCACCCACCAAGTAAGTTTTCTCTCTCCTCTCTCCTCTCTCCAATCTTTTTCTCTCTCTCTCTCTCTCTCTGTGTCTCCCTCTCTCTCTCTCCCTCCTTTAAAATTTGAATACATGGGTCCTTTTTTCTCCTTTTGAACCTCCTTATAAATATTTTTTTTTTCTGTAAATTTGTCTCTATTCACCATTTCAACCTAGATCTATTCCCATTTTCTCAAACCCTAAATTCAAATTTCGGATCTACACACCATGGACGAAATTCAAAATGTGGGAACTGTAACAACATTCAGATCTAGGGGTTTCAACTTTGTGGCGATTAAATTCATAAAGTTCCAACCTTTTTGCTTAAAAATGGTATTTTTAGATTCATTTGAGCTTGATCTATGATTTTGACTTTAATTATCATAACCCATTTTCAATTTTTATTTAATTTGTGCTTTGTTTTATGATTTTTTATCATTTTTCAATCTGATTGCATGCTTTATGTGTTTAATTGATCTATAATTTACTTTGTTATATTGGTACTATTCTGTTATGTTTATTTATTTGCTTTTGTTCAAATTGATGAACTTTATTGCTTCTAGAGTAATTTGCTGCTTAGTTAATATTTTGACAATTGACGTTGAAAGAAGAAAAATAAAAGGTTTTTTTTTTTTGTTAAATGAAATTTTATAGGATCCTTTGTTGTTGTTTTGTAGTTGTCATGGATGATGATGTGCTGAATATGCCCAATTGGGGTTACTATGAACCCTTCAAGGGGGGGAATCTCGGTCTGAACCTCATGCCTGGCATGAATGATCGTGAAACAAAACCATTTTTTCCTGGTCGTGATCCAGCTATGATAGGAAGTGCAAATGGACCCTTTTACCCAAGAGATTGTGCTGTTTCGGAGTCTTCTACTCCGTTGAACTATGTGAGGGATAACTGGATGACCCCGAGACATAGGTTTATCAATATGCAGCTGACAAATCCAAATTATGCTGTTCTTCCAGAAGCATCACAAGCACTCTCCTTGCCGGTTATACCGCAGCCTGATGCATCAAGAAATGAGAATGTGGAGAATGCTGAAGAATTGAGTGTTAAGAAGGAAGGTGGCAAGTCAAAGAAAAGGAAGTCTAAGGGTGCTGTCACCACTCCAAAAGCCAAAAAGCCCAGGAAGCCGAAGGATGATAGCAGTGTTTCAGCTCAAGGTGTGAAACCACCGAAGAAGACTGTGGCACTTGAAATTAATGGAATTGAAATGGACATTTCTGGTCTACCAGTTCCAGTTTGTTCTTGCACTGGGAATCCTCAGCAGTGTTATCGCTGGGGCTGCGGAGGCTGGCAATCAGCTTGCTGTACCACAAATGTGTCAATTTATCCTTTGCCGATGAGCATAAAAAGGCGTGGCGCAAGGATAGCTGGGAGGAAAATGAGCCAAGGGGCTTTTAAGAAGGTCTTGGAAAAACTTGCTGCTGAAGGTTATAATTTTGCTAATGCTATTGATCTGAAGACACATTGGGCTAGACATGGCACCAACAAGTTTGTCACTATCAGATAGATAGATGCTGCTGGGTTCAAGAGTGAGTCTGTTTTACCTGTATACACACCTGTGTGGTTTTTCATACAGATGTTGAATTATAGACATCCATGAATTTTCTGTTGTGCTGCGCCTGCCTAAGTTTTGGATATTCTAGTTCTTTTTTCCTCTCCAGCTTATTTGACACTGACGACAGTCTGCGTTTTATGGAGTTAAAACATTTATTTAGATGATTTATTAATAGATAGACTATTATCGGATAATACTCATTCACATTTATTTAAAATCGTCGATCTTTTGCATTGACGCTATTGTTGTTTCAAATGTGTTTGACATTAATTGATGAATCATCTTTTCATCATTCAGTTGTCTTAATGGTTCGTCAATTATGTGCTAACTTTGTTTATTTGATTTAACCCTTTTTCTATTGTTGTGTATGGTTGATACAATGTTGTAAGTGGAAGCTGGTTGAAATCTGCTTCACTAGTTGTTTTATTAATTTTTTAGTTGGAGCTCTAGCAGAACATGGTCTAACCTCATAGTTCCTTCGAGGTTATACAATGGGGATAAGATTCTATCCTTGTAATACAATCTCATTCCATGTTATACCTAGGAGATTCAAACCAAGGATTCATAGGATTGGGACCTCAGTGCCAACCATTGTATCCTTTGTACTCAAGATCTTGAATATCTCCTTGAGCTATCTAGTCACTTATTTTGTGTTTCTTTATGATTTAATACCATTTACTGTCTTTTGTAATATCTATTTCTAGGTCGTGTCTGAGTTTAAAGCATTGTGGCGATAATTAACGGAAACTCTACTTAAGCTACACTTTGTATACTGAAAAGCAGTATTTTAAATCCCTCACCCCCCTTTAACAATTGAAGGGTAATCTCTTTATTGTAAATTGTTTGATTAGCACCATGAGTTGAAGAAATGGAGACTAGGGAGACATGTTTAGATCTTAGCGATCGTTTATCCTATCACTACAATGCCATTTTCTCGCCGTTGTATTGTTTTCAATTAGTACCTGTGACGCAAAGGGTTGGCATCATTTGGCCCTCATAGTTTTTCTTACTATTTGTTACGAATAAGGTGCCCTTCACACCAAAAGGAAGTACTGAAGTCGAAGAAATAAAATATATTTCAGTTTAGGTGTCTAACACATGTTGTTTGGACATTCCTAAAACTAGAGGTGTTTGTGCTTTATAAGTGTGGTAATGAAATGGGTTACTTCAATCGATATTAGTAAATCCCAAGCTTCTATTGAAAGTTCGACTACGTAGCAAGAAAAGTGTTTCATATCAATAATTCAACTAATGAGCAAAAGAATGAAAAAAATTGTATTATTAAAAAGAAAAAAAAAGTTTACTTTATGATTACATTTTACGTGAACAACAAAGAAAAAAAAGGAACAATGCACCAATATTTGAGAAATTTGATACTCCAGTTGATAAGGAACTAGGAACAATAAACTAGATGTATTGATTTTTGTTTCAATGCTGTCATAAAAAAGCATCTTATAAAAGATTAAGTATACGTTCGTTTCAAAAGAAAAAGTCGTTGTTTTGGTATCAACGTGCTATCAAACATTCTTAATTGGTTCTAATTTCACAGAATTAAAATGGTATCAAATCGAGACCGCAATTCACAAACATGATATCCAATCTATGACATTTTCAACTTCAAACACGCTAACATCAATAGACGGCAAAAATCAATGGCAAGAAATTCTCTGTAATTTCAGTATCTAATATATATATTTTTTTTGGGTAGAAATTTCAGTGTCTAATATCATACAACATCAAGAGTAACAACATAATCTCACATATAATACATTTTCCTAACACAAATTTCAGATATAATACATTTCCCTAACACAGAAGCTGGGTTGGAGGATAACAAATTAATTCTTCTATAAACTAATTAGGTCAGGAAGAACTTGGTGATTAACGTGAACATGACAATAAGGTACCATGCTATATGATTCCTCAAAGGGGTTGGTTGTTATGAAAATGTTACCCTTTTCTCCATTGATGACACTATTTCCTTTAACATCATCAACCAATGTGTCATCATAAAATACCTCCCATTGGTGAGTAATCACTGTTGTCAAACCGTTTTTTGATTCCTTGAGCTGCAAGCAATCTCTTACCACAATGGACCTGTCTTGATTCTCATTTTCAACACCATCATTAGCACCCTCCAAGCTTTTCTTAGCAGAATAAGCACCACTAATTATCCTCTCAAGATCTTGAATATCTTCTTCAGAGATTCTTTCAATCTCAGGACATTGAGAAGCGTTAAGGACACCGATATCTCTACAAACCTCAATATAATAAGCCAATTCATCCCCTTGAACAATTGCTTTTTTCAAAACCTTTAACCCAACACAAGCTTCCATTTTTCCACCAACATCATATATTCTCAACAAAACCCTTGCAATCCTGTCACAAAACTTACTATAAACATCAAAAACCTCAACAATGATGCAATCCATTGCTTCCAAAATAAGAGCATCATTCATATTGTTCATATGCCTTGGTTTGATTTGTAAAAGCATATCAATCATTATTTGCAACTTTTGCAACTTCTCAAGCTCTTCCATCAACGTCTCTTCAACTTCCACCTCCTTGTTATTGTTCTTCCCCAAATTCTTAAGCTCGGAGGAAACAAAAGCTGATTTTTGATCCAAATAAGCAAAATAAGAACGTACAAAAGCATTAACACCCCAAGCTTTTGAAGGTTTCAAATGTGCATCATTGAAGTTTGATAAATCAAATGGTAACCTACCCATTTTTTGTACCGCAGGGATACCAATGCAGAAAATACCATGAATGAGCATTAAACCTTTAAGGGCCACAACCCAACTCTTAGTTTTTTGCATTCTCATAGACAGAGCCCAAACAATAGGTTTCAAATAAAGAGGAGATACTTTTAACCATTTGAAAACCCTCTGAACGTTCTTACAATCGATACGGTTTTCGTCGTGGCTTGTTGCTTTGATTACAATGGTTTCAAAATCAGCATTGCGCCATGGACCCTTTCTTGAGAATTTTGCTGCCCAAATGCTGTTCTTGTCTTTGATAACTCCTGCTGCCTTTTTCCAAACCCTCATATCAATTTCTTTCTTTTCTTTGTTTTTTTTCCTAACACCACTTTGATAAACCAAAGGGTTAGGAGGGTCACGGTGATTAATTTCACCTACCCTTTTTCACCAATGATTCAATAACTTGAACCTTCTTCTTTTTCTCCTTTGTTTTTTGTGATTTTGTTTTTCAGTTTTTGTATATTATTTTTAGGGGTTCAGTTTTTGTATATTGTTGAATTGTTTATGGTTAGGGACAGTGTGTGGATATGATGGAGATTGGAAAATAACAACACAACACAACAGAAAGTCTTAATTTCTTCTTCGATTCTTCCAATAATATTGTGTTGTATTGCACGTTGTTATTGTTATTGTGTGTGTGATGGTTATGTATTTTTGGCTTGTGTTCATGTGGTGGGATATGTCAATGTCGTTATTATTATTTTAACTATATGTTGCCAAAAAACACGCTTTATTTTAATTTCCTTATAAGTGGATGAGTTGTCATGTGAACATGTGTTAATAAATTTTGTCTCTATGATCTGTTTGGAAATGGTATACGTTTAGATTTTCTAGAAGTGACAGAGCTCAACCGTAATAGAAATTTTTGGATATGAATCTCTCTTCTCATTCACTCTCTCTTTCTCTTCTTTTCGGCAATTATCTCTCTAAATTATAGAGAGAAAATCTAGGGAGAGAGAGAAAATATAAGGAAAAAAGATCAAGAGAAAGGAGACATATTTTGAAAGGACGAAAAAGGAGAGAATCCAAATTCGATTCTTCTTCCCGTTCTTATGCATATTATGTTTGTCCTATCCCAATTCTTTGAATCATCTCCTTCTATTTTCTCTCTATCTCTCTCATAATTATCCATCTTTCTTGATTATTTTCTATTTTCTCTCTATCTCTCTCATAATTATCCATCTTTCTTGATTATTCTATAACTTATTAATGAAGAGGGATCGTGAGATCCAAATCCCCACGATAAAGACTACTATACATGCATTCGTTAATTAATGCATGAATAGCGAGTTTGCATTAACGAATGCATGATAAGAAGGTGATCAATATAAAGAGTAAATTGCACTTACCCTAAGAGAAATTTAATTACACATTTTCATATCCTTTTTATGTTAAAATATATACTTTCATCATTGAACAAGTAAAAAATATACAACTCTAAGATACTTGAATTACAATATTTTCCTTTAAGAATTAAATATGTTTTATAATTTAATCCACTTTAATATAAATAAATATTTGTATGATATCAATTATCATTAAGATACCCTTTAATAAAGGAAAACAAAATTCTTTATAACTTTCAATGGCAACGATAGTTAACTTTGAACATTTTCATATCAATTTTATGATTTTAGAATATAAGTTTCAAATTTAAATAGAGGAGAATAGTGTAATTTTCTTGAAAATATAGTTCAGAAGAGGAAAAAAGCGTGTATCTTTTAACATAAGAGAGAAAAATAATTTAATTCAGGTATCACTCAAGAAAAGGACCGTAATTTACTCAAAAAACTTACTTAGATTCTACGGTGCACCACTTCAATAAGTGGTTTGTTGTGGTTTCGTAGTTGAAAATTGTTCAAAATTTTAACGAAAACAAACACCACATTTCAATAGTAAAAATTATTGTTGGTCACAATGAGACTGTAACTTGATTGCCATGATTTGACAAAATAAGAGAAAACAAATATGTGTTTCTCAAAACTCGACCCATTGTTCGTTTTTTCTTTTTTTGAAGGGATGTTCGTTTTTTCTTATTTTTGTTAAATAGACACTAAATTATAGTTGAAATTCAATCATCAAAGTTTTCTTTAAGATTATTTGGAAAATTGTTATAAATTACGAAACTTTTTCACGATCTTGACACGAACAAGCAAATCACTAAAAACACAATATTTGACATCTCAAAGATCAGTCTCATAGCAGACCTAGTTTGTGGAAATATCATTGGACGCCGACTATTGTTCAAAGTTCATAATCACGACGAGTTAATTTTTTTTTACCATTAACAAAAAAAAGGTTTGTTTTAACTTAATACAACAATGTTTTTCATCTACCAACATGTATGGTTGTGATCATTGAGTTAGACGCCGTTAAATAAGTGGTAAGATGTTTGAATTCCTTGACTCTTGTATATATTATAAAAATATAATTAAGAGGAGCGAACTCATCTTCTATGCTAAATAAGTTATTCAAAATAAATTAATCAATACTAATAGCGATTGAAATTTCATAATTATATCATGGTTTTTGAAAAGGGTCTTCCTATTGTTAATGATGACCTAAAAAAACACACACATTTTTAGTAAAACACCACATTCCCTCACCCTCCTCCTCCTCCTCATCTTTTTTTTGTATGTGCGACAAAATGCATCATTTTCCTAAAAATGGTAAAATTCGATCTTTAGATCACCTTTTTTGAGGTCCACATTTGGAGACTCATTAAAACACATTTTTGTTTAATGCATAATCTACTAGATATTTTTTATATTATTAATTTATCATAACCCTTTAATCATTAAAAAAAGTTTAATTTTCACCATATATAACCCAAGTCAAATATAGATAATAGTTTGTGATTAATTGACGGTATAAAAAGTGCATCAACATTATTCTCTAACTAATATAGTTCATAATAAAATTTAAGGTTTAATAAGTTTTTGGTTCATATAAATATATCAAATTTTGTTTTTAATCCCTCTTTCAAGTTTGTTCAAGCAATAGTCATTCAAATATGTTCTATCATCATTTTTTATCCATGTTTTTAAGTTAACTCATGTGGATCTTTTGAAATTTTAAATATTTTTTTTTGCAGTCATATTGAATACATTATAGAAATCTTCCTTGCAAAAGTTTAGAATTTATTAGCAATAGATGAATTAAATATGAATTTTTAGGTTTTTACGCTTAAAAATTCATATTTAATTTATCTTTTGTTAAAAAAAACTCTATATTTTTGTGGGAGAAATTCTTATGTTATTTCAAACATGCCGGTAAAAACTAATTCAAAAATCTAAAAAGCACACATGTGTTGACTTAAAAATTGATATAAAAAATGTTGATAGAAAATATTTGCAACACCATTGTTTGAAGAAATTTTTTAGAGGGATTAAAAACGAAATTTGATATATTTATATAGACTAAAAACTTATTTAACTCTACAAACTTGCTCAAAAAAAAAAAAAACTCTACAAACCTATCTTTTAAATCAAATGAGATTAGATTTTTTTTTTGAGTAAAACTAATCTATACGATAGCTGCATCAAATAAAGATCAAACGAGGCCCAAATAATACTGGCCTAAGGACCAGAATATGGAGTATCTCATGATTCAATCTAAAGCTCGACATGTTACTGATGTAAACAGGGAAAGCAAGCTAATCAAACCTTAAACAGTGCTAAAAACATATAAACAACCTCCTCGATCTGACTTTTTGCTTCTATTCAAAAGCCAAGTAGGAAAGCAATCAACGGATTTTGTATGCTTTTGTTTGGACTAGGAATTACGTGATGTATATTTATTTGTGGTCCCAATAGTAAGTAGCTTTACATTTATGAGATGAGATGGTCCCTCTTGGAGTGAAGCTCAACACTATTGGTCTTTCAAGAGGTTTTCTCGATTTGGGTTATGAAGCTCTATGCATACCATGTGATATCTGATGAACATAATCCGGACAAGGTGGTCCTTATTATGGCCTCAGTGGCTAAGGGTCGTTACAGGGAGGAACTTTTCCGACCCTAATGTCACTTCGGTTGTATACATTCGGTAAACACAATTTTCTGCTGTTGGGATGTATATTTTTGGACAAAAATTTGATGTTTGTTCGTTATTGGCTCATGACTATGAGGGGTCCGGAGAATTATCACGTTGAACTTTGATCAATTAAATAAGTAGACTAGACGTCACACTTTAACCTAAAATATTAAGGGAGGAGTTTCTTTTTCAAGTTTAGCAATCACATTCTTGAAAATTCATAGGTAGAGAAGTATATCAATATTTGTTACAAGGTTGACAATGAATTATCCCCTCGAGGAATAGGGTAACTTCTTATTTCAATATTAAGAAGAAAAATTATAACCGCCATTTTCTTAGGATTATTAAAGTGTGTGCTAAGTCGTTTTTTTTTCCAACAATATGGAGGAATTAAATTCCCGTCTTTATATTCTTGGGTAAGTTAATCCTGAAAATACATTTTGAGTCGGTGAAATAAACTCCCCTTAAGACATTAGATAATAAACCTCATTATTTATATGTTGCTCAACATTCACTTTTTAATTTAATATGAGACTCTTACGCGCAGTCTATATACCAACATTCTACTAGGCTCTTATTCCTTATGATTTCTATGTTCTTTTTGTGTTCCCTTTGGCCTATGCCCATTCTCCAATGCACAACAAAATCCGACTTTTAAATTGGTTTTCTCTTGCCTCAATTTCGATACCAAACACATCCGAAATGTGTTTTGTACGACGTTGAATAAGTTTTTTGTGTCTAAACAACACACATGATAATAGTATATAAGAAAGAAGTCCAAGATGTAGACTAGACAAAATACTATGCTTTAATTCTCTCCCTCTCTCTGCTCTCTCTTTTTAATACTAATCTGTCTATGCACTCTGTTTTCATGATCTCCAAGATTGAGATATACAAATCTTAAAACTTACAACATTATATACTAGAAGTACATAATAAAATGATTGAACAACCATGAACATAATGTAGCTAGCTTTAATATGGAAACTGCTACAATACCGTCTACTATTTTTTGACAAGAAACAATAGTCCTACGTACGACCATTGCCTTTACTTTAGGAATATGCATCGTAATAAACGAACGGCAACTTGAAAAGTGTGAATTGAAAGACAAAGCCATGGCCAATGACAAGATAACATGTTTTGCTTTCGGCTCTTGCTTTCTCTTTCCCCTCACCTCATTTTCTATGCTTTCTTTGATTTTCCTCTTTAATATTATTATACTATACTATACTATATGGTGTAATAGTAACTTAGCAGCAAACACAAAATCCTTTGCCTGTTTCTTTCTCTTGCAAAATCCAAGAAAAGCAGAAAGTGTATGTGTGGGGGTAAGATTTTCAACCATACTGCACTACACTGCAACCCTTGTTAAAAAGAAGAAAAAAAAAAGACATGCTTCTGATTCGCCAAGAGACAAGGCCCCATATAAAAAAACAAAACAACAAACAGAAGAAAAAGCAAAAGGTTAAAATTTCAAAAGCAGTACCAAAATCCCAATAGGAATCTATCCTCCTCTTCAACCGTGCAGCCTGATCCCACATTACTTCTTTTCTCTCTCCCATTCTCTCTTACTCCTTTTTATGCTCATTCTCTTTTCATATCTTCTCCTCTTTCTCTTTCCTAAGAGAGACATAAATCTTACATAAATCTTAGCTTCATTCTGGCATGAGTTTATAGTTATATATGCTAATGGGATTTTCATGCGAGGATCACTCTGTAAGTCCTCTTAACTAACTCTATGATTGTTTTTCTTGTCCATTGATCAAAAGGGTAATTGGATAATTTATTGATAGAGTAGAATTTTTTCTGTTTCTGTTTCTGTTTCTTTATCTTTTCTTCATCTGTCCAAAACATATATAGCAGCAGCTTTTAGATTCATTCTATAGTGTTGTAGCAACTAATTTTTTATATTTTAGGAAGAAAAGGAGAGGGAGTTTACATTAATAGATGAGACTAGTGTAACTACACAGAACAGTATCATCATGGAAGTGTATCATCATCAGAGGGTTGATAACAACACAGATTTTTTCCCAGTTGAACATCCTATGGAGCCACCAGATGAAGATCGTCCGGTGAAATGTCCAATGCCTGAATCTTCAGTCATTAGTGTAAGCATCTGCTATTCATTCTTACTTATCTTAAGATGGCAAAGCATGCTTTGCATGGTAAAGAATATTGAACAATGCAGCATTGTTCTTTATGTTTGCTTTATGCTTTATTGCACATGATATATTTCTACATTTTCCTTCTAGTCGTGTTCATATAATAATGTGTCACTAGATACTAGGCTAAGGGACCAAGTTAGAAATTTCAGGTGGTATACTTTATCTACAATATAATAATAAATAATAAAACTAAAAGGACTAGAATCAGCTTTTAAATGGTGTCTATGAATTCTGTATAATACACAGTACACGCACAATGACAATATTTTTTCAGCCTGTGATATATCTATCCAAATATTCATTAGACATTTTGGACTAGGGGTACACCCTTTGCAGCTTCTCTTTCTGGGGTATACCCTTTGCAGCTTCTCTTTCTAGCTCTGAACGAACAGAATTCTATAATTAAAATGAATCCTAGAACTATATTGATGGTTTGGTTTGAAACAAAGCAAATAAGTTTTTGTATACAGTCAAAATATATACAGTCATAAAGTATTTGATTTCCTTGGTAGCAGTTGTTAAATGTCAAACAATTACTGACAAATGTTTGGCAACAATTTACCGGTCTTTCTGGAAACTACTAATGCCATTTTATCTTCATGCTTGACTTCGCTAAAACTTGTTTGGATTCTTTGGGAAAGAAGAAAATATTTCGATGCATTTTGCAGTTCATTTTGAAGTTCAGGGAAGAATGAATATCTGACAAACATGACTTTTACAGGATGAAAGGATGCACGAAAAGAGGAACACAGAAAGCATAAGGAAGAGAGGTGAGATGTCTGGGTCTGGACAAAGAACAGCTGGCATGGACACAGATGCCCCAGCTCGAGGAGTACGAAAGCGGCATCACACCCTCACTCATGGATCATCAGGAGACATTGTGATGACTCCATTGATGAGAATGCCACATCTCCCTCCTCTACAATCCCAGAATATCACTATTTTCCAAGTGCTTCAGCAGTTAGACAAGTTTGAGTCTTAACAAAGAATTAAATCCCATCACAACATTCCATGCAAGGAGGGATTCATTTTGATCACAAGCTAGCTTACAGAACTTAAAATAGAGCAAGACCGGAAGCATTGGTGCATGAAGAATCCCAAGTTTTCATCATATGTCGTTGTCGAAAGAATGTATCTTTCATGTTTTCTATTATTCATCAAGACATTATTATACTTTAAAGTGTTTTAAACTGTCAGATTACACAATTCTAATTACTTGTCTTTTTAGATAAACAAATGTTTGTAGGTTTGTGGTTATGTTAGATTTTAAGGTTTGAAACCAAGACCTTAAAATTCATTTTGCGTTCCTTAACTCACCAACCGAGCTACCTATGTGGACAATTCTAATTATACTTCTTAAAATGCTAGGCATGGAATTTCAAAATTAAAACCTGCATCCCTTCAAAATGCTTGGAGTGAGACTCATATCTTTTGTACAAAAGATGAATGAAAACAAAAATAAGGAAAACATGTGCAATATCCATCAAACACAATCGGTGTTTTTCATCTCACCAAGTGCATAAGAAAGAGGAAAGCATCCTGACTGCTATACAGCTCAAAAGGGACAAAAATGTTGCGCTACATAATCTGACAAATACAAACGGTTTGTGGAGACATCTACTATACACAGTTTACTGTGTTAATGGTTAAGGAATCATTCCAAGTTTAAGCCTGACCATTCTTTATTGACCTATCCTTTTCTCCCAGTTCACCTTCCCCATAAGCTTTTCTGCGTTCACAACATAGCATGCAGAAAATATATAATGATTTTTTTTGTAGATAATTAATTGCTTACATTTAAGTGTAATAATTGGCACATCAAGAATCGATATCTGTAAGTCCTAAGAAAGAACATTTTATTCATTCTATAAGGGAAATGCCAAGTGCAACAGCCATTCCCATTGTCAGTGAGATTATTTGAACGACTGTACTTCTCAGTGTCGTCTTCCCATTGTTATTCATTTCTGCAAGCACTCCTGCAATTGCGATGTATATAAATCCACCTGCAGTAAATCCCTGTAAAATAAGAGATAGTCAGTGCCAAATTCTGCTTACAACTCAACCAGCAGATACATCATGGAGCATTCCTCACCTCAATCAGGGATGACTGTCCAGGATCTTTCCCCCAGAGCAGAGCCTATACCAAAAAGAAGAAATTTAATAAATCATTCTATGTTTGGACATACTAATAATGAAGGGTATCAAATCAAGTAAAGGGGAGAGGGCATGGAAATGATTGTATATGCGAGACTTACAACTGCCCAATAACTCAATCCGCAAACTCCCTCGAGTAAAACAATTTTTTAAGTTTTATAAGTTACATAAAAGTTTAGAAATCATAGCTTCGATATTGTCCAGGAATTTAAGAATATCATTTTAATTTAATAAGAAAAACATTTTGAATTTTCTTTTTTTTGAAACATGTAGCTGAATTACCATTTCGTTTCTCCAATGCTCATTCACAATATGATTCATAAGGTGACTTAAGTCCTAACTACAAAATTTGTGAACACAGTATCGTCAATAATATATGCACATTTAATTCCGGTTAAAGGTTGTGTGCATATATGCCGTTTATGAATCCATTAAACATCTCCCTATTGAATGAAGACAATACTCACCAATGCAGTGCCTGCAAGTGCCACAAGTGCAGATAAAAAGTTGAAGAACAAAGCTTTTGGTATGCTGAAACCAGATCTTATCAAAATACCAAAATCACCAACCTGTATGCAGAAGAAACAAAAAGCTTAAAACTCCTGGTGGGGAACCAAAAAATATTCGAAAAGATGATATCAATGCAATATAGACGATGATGAAAAATTCATTCAATACAGAAAAGTTAGAAAGAAAAAAAAGTACCAGTTCACTACACTCAAAGCGTTATAAATTGACAAATAATAAAGTATGAAATGGAGAAAAAGTGATCACTTGCAGCAGTTTTGCTTCCCCTACTAAAAGATCATATAACCTAATATTGATTTATACTTCCCTGAATAGAGACCATATCACAAGCACAATAATAGTTGTTGCATCAGCTGAATCGAGACACGATAGCGACTATAACCGAGATTTAAAACCTCAGTCATGAAAGCAAGATACTAAATACCTGGCATCTAATGCTAGATAGATCATTCTTCTTCTTTTTTCTTAAATAAATTGCTAGATTGATCTAGTTGCAAAAGTAAGCATGAAACCCTTTATTTTAATGACAAATGTTAGTAATTAAATTGTTAACCCACGGCCCCTTATTTCTCCAAACCTTATGTTCTTTCACCCCAACCCACCTTATCACTCCTTAAGCATAAAGGTTTTTTTTACTCACTTAATCATAAAGCTTAATCAGTATAACGATTGATCTTTTATGCAGGAAGCAGGTTGTCTTTCAACACATCGCACAAATTCAGCCATTATAAGGATTAAAAAGTAATTATGATTTTATCTTATTTTAAGGCAGGGATTATAGCCTAAATACATTTTATAAAACATTTCTTTATATTCCGACGAGAATCTTAGTAACTAAAAATATGAGAGTATTGCACATAGATGATACATGTATTGGCCGTCAAAAACTAGTAGAATAAAATAGTTATGCTATTTGCAAGTTTACATAAAAATATACGCAAGTCAACTTTTCTTCCATAGTGAAAACTTAAGCAGTAAATATGATCAACAAGAAAAATGAAGCTCTAGCAAAACAAGAGCTAATTTTTTCTTATTCAAATTAGTAACCAAAAGAAGTAAGCATTTTATCAAGGTCCAGCAACAAGAAAAATGAAAGATGTATAACCATATAAAAAATTAGGACACAACAAAGATACATATTTGCTGCATGTTGTCAAATTAAACAGACAGATTTTACCTTTTGTAAGTTGTCCACTACAATCTATGTTATGCCTAATTAAATGGGATGCTGAGGTAAAATGTTACAAATATTGGCATCATACTGAGCATGTTACAAGATAAGGATGAATTTTAACCTCTTGAGGAATTTCATGTGCCAACAAAAACAGAGTTCTAGACCAGCCACCAACAGATCCATAAAGAATGAATGCACTTCCTAATGCAATTCCATCAGTGAAATTATGCTGCAATATTAAAACACAGTTTGCATGAATAATGGAAAGCTTTCCTTCAATTCAACCAACAAAAGGTCAATACAACTTACAACTCCATCAGAGAAAAGATTGAGATAGCCAAACACAAGACTACTTGCTGGTCTAACTGGTTCTTTAACATCTGAAGATTTGACATTATCAGTGGAGCTATCTTCAGCATTATCATTCTGACTACCACCTTTGGTTGCATTGCTTCCACTTCTCTGCAACACAAGAATTCATACATCATATGTCATTTACATTTTTTCTCATCACTTTCCTAATTACCTTTCAACCTAAATGAGGCTAAATCACATGAAGAAAATAAGCTGTTCAAGTTTCGCCTCTGTAATGTACTACAAATATGATGATGCAATTGCATATGTCTAATACAGCTTTATATAACTAGTGTAACAAACCTATTATGGCTATTCAAGTTTTGCTTATCCTATTTGTCTTTAATAACTGTCAGCGCAACTAGCCAAACCTCAGAAATTACAACAATTGCTGCTATTAAAAGTCCTAGTGTAGGTGTGACATCAATAATTATTCAAGTCTAACCAATAGTGTTCCAAAACTGTAGTGACATCCTCATTTTACCTTTCTAAGCGAGGATTTAGATTGAGCTGGCTTATCTCCCTCCAATGTGTCATGTGATACTTGATTGTCTTCTTTCCCCTCGTCTACCAAACTCTTTTTTTTTGTATTACTGGACTGTGACTGATTGTTGACATCAGAATTGTTATCATCTTTCAATTTTTCCTTGCTATTGTGGTTATGGTGGTGGTGTCCATGCCCCCACGAGTTAGCTCCTCCTGAGTTTTCTTCAACATACCTCACTAGCTTCTCCACAAGAAGAAAGAGTACAATTCCAGCTGCAAGAACCAGAATACATAGTAAGAATGAGAGACCCCATCTAAATAATACCAATTTCAAAATATAAAAAACTGACGAGAGAAAGCTAGAGCAGTGTTGTCAAATATCCGCCATGCCCAATTTATGAAGGATGGTGGTTGCCATGGCGGATTTTTGGCTTTCCTCCATCTTCAATCAATACACTGATCTAGAGGTGAAATGAAATTGAAAATGATATACATCATAATAATGAAAGAGATCAATCATAACCACATGAGAAGTACAAAATACTTCCTTTTTCCGATGCTAAAATTATTAATTAGCTAAATGAAAAAAAAAATTAAAAATAAAAACTTATTCCATGCAATTAATTAGTGGAAGAAAAGGAAGCCAATAATTCAACATATATGTATACAAGGTGAATAATCGACATGTTCGGTAAGAAACATCAAGCATATCACTACAAACCTAGGATGGACATTCCTGTAGAAAGATCAGCTAAAGAATGTGAATGTCCATGTCCAGAATTATCATCATGGTCATGGTCTGCATGGTCACCATGAGAATGGGAATGTTCACCACCACCTACAGTTAAAGAGAATCATATGCATGTTAGACGAGATAACAATATTCTGAAGAAAAAAGAAATGCTATTTGACAAAAAAAGGGACAGTAAAACTATGGAAAGGATAAGCTGCCATCCATAAAATAAAAGGAGAAAAAAATAGACAGAAAACGAGAGAATCAACTGAACGCACAATAATGCATAATGAGCTAGCTTCTGAAGAAACATCTTCCTATTACAAGTAAAACATACCAAAAGAATCAATTATCCCAAATTCTCCTATCTTAATTGATGGAAAAAATCAAATAAAAACAGAGAAGAATGTGATTCAAAACTATCCCTGTCACTCAGCTTCCTTCAAAAGTAAAAATACTGAAAAAAGGTCAGGAAATCATAGAAAAGAAAAAAATATAACCAGTTCCAAACTTTTAGTCCTGTCTCATTAGCATGTCATACATGATTTCTTCCAAGGGATGATTGAAAAACATCATATATTTTACATTTTCATAACATTAGTGATCAAACTGGCACAACTGTTAATACTCCAAGGTCAACACAAATACAAGAAAAGTAACATAGGTACACACACAACATATTAGAGGAAAAAGGACACAGAGAGAGAGACATAATTTTCCCTAATGTCATCAAATCACAGAAAGCTAACAATTGTAAAAATTTAACTGCATACAAGCATGTCTTGCACCAACATCTAAACGTAATTGAGAGATATACTGATCATGAAAGAAGTCTGTGTGTGTGTGTGTGTGTGTGTGGGCTTGCTGAGAATTGGATTTCTATGCAGCATGGCTCTATAGAAGTACACTTAACCAGTGAAATTACTATATTAAAATAGCCCATCATTCTTCCATTGAAACAAAATTAATCAACAAAGACATCAACTATAGCGAAGACAAGTTGTAATGCATATCATACCAAAAGCATGTGGTAGTTGGTGAAGAAAAGCATCCCCCAACATAGCTCCTGCCTAAAAAAAAAGACATGGTAAATGAGAATGTAGCAAAAAAGTGAACCAGAAACATAAGATACAAAGCTAGATATTTAACCAAGTTACTGACAGAAAGTAATTTAATAAGTATTCTAAGTTACCAGCATGCCGGCAATCATAAACTTACAAACATAAAGTACAAAGTATTCAAATTGTATAATGATGTATATTAGTGAAAGAAGAGCAATCGAAAGAGAGTAAGATAGTGAAACTAAAGAAAGGAGATTGAAGAAACCTGACCCCAAATAAAGCCAATGAATCAACAACGGCCTTTGATGGTTTCCCTTGAACTGAAACAGGTGAATAACCCAAGATTAATCAAAATTTTGTACTGTAGGTAGGCATTTCACATTGAGAAATGAACATTTGCATTGTATGAAATGACATACAAACTGCTTACCAAAAATTACAGGCAGGATAATCAGGCAAATCAAGGAAGCCATGCTCACTAGAAATGAACAGCCCAACGCATTCAACCAAAGACCTAAATGTCAAATATGAAACAATCAAACCTTGAATTCAAACTTCCAGCAAGCAAGAATAGCATTTATCAGAACACATCTTATGCTATCATTTTATGCAAAATATATAAGAGAACTTGGCATTCTGTTAGAAATTTCTTTTAAAATAACATTTGAAACCTAATCTTAACCTGCATATAAAATGGTATTAGATTACATATGTACTCCTGCATAGAACTTTGATTCCTGATACTAAATTTGTATAATAATAGGTCTACTTAAAGGCAGACGATTATAGTTGGCTGATATCTGCACCAACTTAGCCAAGACTTGAAGAAGTGGTATATGTCTCAAATGAAATTACTCTATTTGTGACTCTTGTAACGTGATCTGCTAAAAAGGACTCAGTCACACAAAACAGAATCTTCTGCATCCCAGAAATACAGCAGCTAATCCTTTAATCCTCAATACAAGAACTGACCCTTAATTTAGAATTTGATTAGCAACTCAACTCACATTATGCAACATATGCCCAATTATGCACGTTTAAGTGGAAATTACAGTAGAAAATGCACTAAAAACAGGACTTGATAACTTCAAGTCCGTAATGTTTACAAATTGAGCAATCAAATAAGGCCATGAAAGGTTATTTTTATTTATTTACTTACATCCTCAATTGAAAAGCATTGTGACCCATTTTGCCAAAATTCGTAAATTTGATAAACCCAAGACCCATTTCACGAATAGTTGCATTTGAGCAACCCAAATGCTTGAAATAAACATAAAATTAATTTTAGTGAAGAAGCAAAAATTGAGAAAATACCTAAACCCGATAGTTCAGTAGAGGCAGTAAAGTGATGATGGGGTAACCCGAAGCCATAGAGTTTCATATCTTCCTCTTCCGCTAATTCCTCTGGAAGCAACTTGGACCGATGAACATGGTCATGACCATGATCATGATCATGGTGATGATCATGTTCTCCACCACAGTGATGATGATGGATGTTTGGTATAGAATGAGAGTGACCTTGATGGGCTTTTGCCAGATCCAAAAAGGAGCAAAATAACAACAAGCACAAGAAGATAAAGGATTCAACTCTCTTTCTTCTACTACTATTCAATGCCATTGGACTGAAATTGAAAGAAGAAGAATTGAATTAATTAAGAGTGTGATTTGCAAGTGCCTTCAATTGTGATGTAGCAGACTATTACTAAGAACAATACGATAACGGCGATTATAATTCCGAATGTTATCACATCCATTTTTATTATTCAATTAAATTAAATTAAATACACTTTTTATTTGTGTTGCTTCTTTTCGATTTCTTTCCTTTTTTTTTATCAGTCAACCAAAAAAAATTTGTTTCATTTTCTTTTATTGAGTTCCGTCGGTGGCGTTAGTCTGCTGCACCAACTTCAAGGCAACGTTAAAAAAATCCGACAGGGATGAGAGAATCCACCTTATATGCGCTAAAGACGAAATTAAGTCACTATGATACAGTGGTGGATATATTAGTACCTATATCATGGTAATCCCAAAAATAGAAAAAACTTCATTGCAATCAAATAAACTTGAAAAGATTTACATTTACATTCGACGACTGATCTTTTAGGAGCTAGTGATTACTCTCGAACACCCACCAAACAACGGTTGTCTTTCGACACACTTTTCAAATCGGTCGAGACACTTCTTAAATCGGTTCACCAATTTAAAAAGTGTTTCTAAACTACCGTTCAACTTTCCTTAATGCCTAAAGAGCGCCTTTACATTTACCCAACATCTACCTCTCTACTATTGAGACTCGAACCTATAAACAGGGCCTCCGTGAAATGCGGCGACATCCCAGGAGGTCGTTGGAGATGACTTGGACGGTGGAGATTAAGTCTAAGGCACGCTCTTGTGCGGTAATCCGCACAGAACCTCACGTGTTCCTCCACCGTTTATGGTCTTGTTTACCTCAGGCCTTGGCTTATTGGGCCATGTGTTATTGGGCTTCTTCTAGCCGGTCCGAAACAGGCTCATATGAAATATAAACTTTTAAACAAACTAACAGGTCATTTCAGACTTTCAAAATGTCATACTCAAATCTAAAAAATAAGCCTATGACAGACTACATGCGATACTTAGGCCTTAATTTTTTTTGCAGACCAATCTTAAGTCTTACAAAACCTAGCCCAATCCAACATATTCTCACCTCAAAGCACAAATCTCCGCGTGTCTATTTATCACTAGACGTTTCCAAGTTCTATTTTCCTCTTTTAAATGATTTAGTTTTTATATAAATTTAGTCCTCTTATTTTGACTCATTTATGATTTTATACAATGACTATTTTTAAGTTCATGATTTAGTCCTCAATTTTTAAAATGTCAAACATTTTACTCACCTATATATCTAGGACTAAATTTTCATAGTGATGTAATAAGTGAGATGCTTTTTTCACTCTAAAGTGAGATGTTTACTATAATTAAACTGATGACATAAATAAATTATTAAGTAATATTTGATTTTTAGTCAAATGTGGTGCCTCAATTTTATTGTTAATGTCGGCTAGTTCTATGGTACACCATTTATTGTAATTGTAATTGTAATTGTAATTGTAATACTATACATTTTAGTCTTTGAAATTGTAACGTTTGTTTTAGTCTTTCAAATTTATGACAAGCGAGATGCATATGTAACAATTGAATTGATGACAATAGAAATAAGTTGTATTTATTTAGAGAGTTGAATTGGGCATCACTCCTATGTTTGTTGTTTCTTTTCTTGTGTTTCTTACTCCTCTTGTGTTTCTTGAGATTGATAACGCCATAGGATCTTAGAATAGCAAATCTGATTGTGAAGTAAGAAGATAAATCCACAAGAACACATTGATTAATCACAAAGTTCGATCAATTGCTTGTACATCTCTGACAATAGAATAACAAAGTGACTTTGGTTATTTACTTTTATACAACAAATTAGAATTACACATTATAAAGCTTTGTTAAAGACTTGCTCCACTCTGCTCATTACAGTTTCAGCTCTACTCGCTAGAACGTCTATCCACTTATCAACGAATACGACTCCTACTCAAAAGAAACCAAACTGAGAAGTTTCTTGGAACCCAACTGAATAAAAAGAAAGAAAGAGTTGTTATTATTCTCCACTCTTTGTGATCTTCATTTCATTTAGATATGATTTTCCACGGAGCTCTTGTGAAAAGTAGCCATTGAAGTGATCTACAACACTAATTCTTCTATACTGTGCTGGTCTTTCTTGAGCAACAAGACTTGGTGCTGGAACTAACATTGCTTGCATGTTAGGGCCATAAAAAGTAGCTAGCGAAATCCTCTCCTTCTCTGAATTAACTGCTGCTCGATGCTCAATGCTTGGGTAAATTCCATTCGTTATAATCTGCAAATAAAACCATTTTCGTTCAATTTTATTGCAATGATTGGCAATGCAAATATTCAAATTTTTGCTTTCGATACTTGTTGTTTTATATTAGTCCTTATAATATTTTTATGTGTTGGAATGATTCGTGTAATATGTAGAATATTTAATTTTGATTCCTCCATTAAAATAACTATTACGCACATATTACAAAGACCAATTTAAATACGAGCAAATTTTACGGGGATTAAAACAAAACAACAAGGATCAAAAGCAACAAATTGTATATTCGGAAGGGCTAAAAGCAAAAATTTGTATATTTATACATGAAAGCAGCATGTTGTGAATGATTTTAGTGACATACCTCCAACATGTCTCCGATATTAATGATGAAAGCGTTAGGCAGGGGTTTAACAGGAATCCACTGTCCATCCTTTCTTATTTGAAGGCCATCTATATCACTGGTCTGAAGAAGGATGGATAGGCCACCAGCATCAGAATGAGATTTTAGGCCAATGACTCGCTCGGGTTGGGGGCATGGCGGATAATAATTCACCCTTATCATTTGAGTTCCTATGTTGAACAACTCTGTCATTTCCTTGGGATTTATCGCAAGAGCATTTGCCATAAGTTCGATGATTTTGATGGCAAGTTTTTCCAGCTCTACAGAATACATCTCTAAATTTTCTCTGCATTTGAATAAGGTAATAATGTCACTAAGATAAATAATATTCAATCAACATGGTAAATTAAATTATGTGAAAACTGAAAACCAAATGGAAAATTGTTTGAAACTTAAGGAGGCAAAATGGTTATTTAATAAAAACAATCACCAAAAATTTTTTCTATTGAGGTCCCCTGTATGAACTAAATGATGTTACAATGTCTAAATTATATATTATGAAATGGTATATATGTGAAATGGTATTCTAACAAATAATAATTGACTATTTCATGAGAAAGGAGTTGAGAATTGGGACATATGGTTGGACTTTCCGACTAGTTATGACTTATGACTTAGATTCAAGTCGTGAATTTCACCGTTTGTGGGATACATTTAAATTTTGTTGTAAATCTTTGTTGAGTGGTTCTCTCTGATCTTGCATCAAGTGTGTCTTCCCTGATTTATATTTAAGTTTATAAACAAAATAATTGACTGACTTTTAATGTCCACAAATTTTTGTATACAGTGCACTCCAACTACATGTCTCAACTATAAAGATGTCCGAAGAATAAAAACTAAAGTTCCTATCAATACTTGAACTTTCTTAAAATTAATATCAAATGATCATATCATTAAGATGGCAATGTACAATAGCAAAACAGAGAGACAAAATAAAAGTGAAAAGCATCCAAATCAAAAAAGAAAGAAGAGAGATAGAGAACCTGAATGATTGGGGGATTTGGTTGAATAGATAGGGTTTCCTTAAGCGAGGAGGTAGAGTGCTCAAGAAAAAAGTATCTGCCCATTCTAGTTTCTGTTCCTCAGATAAAATGAAGGCCTGACCAAATCCCTCCATCTCTCCTTCTATCTGCCATAGATTCTTCTTTTCTTCCATTGAAAGTTCAAACAATGTTTTAGCTTCTCTCTTCATATTTTCCACCAAGGAAGTACTTATTCCATGATTAACCAGCTACAATAATTTTATTATTACTCATATTAGTCAAAAGCAGAGTTGATAAAAGTCTCTGCATCAATATATACATGTAGTATGCACATTTATTTACTTAATTAAAATACTAATAGATGAGTTTAATTTTTATATAAACAAGTCGGTGTAAAATGGTATTATGATAATATAATCATTAAAAGTGTTGCTATATATATCATCACAAGAGTTTGATCATTTACTTCTCATGTTACTATAGTTTTTTTGGGAGGATATGTTACTATAGTTATAAGCTAAGCGAAAATGAGTATATAATTTGACAAGACCTGTATTATTTCAAATTAATAGTATCCAATAGAGACCAGAGTATACCAATAAATATGAAATCAAACCTGAAAGAAACCCCATTCTTTGCAAGCATAGTGTAGCTTCTCTAGCTCATGTCTCTTGAGATTGATATCTTGGGACAACAATTTAGCAAGGTCAATCACAGGAACTTGAGGAAGAGAGGTAGTATTAGATAGTAATCCAGTTTCATGATCTGGAAGAACATATCGATCTGGAACTTTGGTCAACGGTTCCTTTGCTAGCTCTTGGACTGAGGGCACCAGAATAGATGTTATTTCCATACTACGTTCATCTGAATACAAGTGCAACGCTAAATTGTACTAAAGTTTTCACAAAATGAATAGCGGAAGGAATAGAAATCTAACCAACCCATCAGTTGTTTACAAGGTTACACACATATGATTGAAAGAATGATAGACCTTGCCTTTCTATTGATTCTCAGTGATATATATATATACACAATTATACAATTATACAGTGTCAGTTTCTCTGACTATTTTACTATACAATCATTACTATTTAATGACAATTATATGCTAATAATATATAAAGATATTCTAATAATATATAAAGATATTCTACGATATTCTAATAATATATAAAGATATTCTAATAATATTCTAATACACCCGCGTAGTCGAAACAGGAGGCTGACGGATGTTGAGACTATCACGAGATTTGTAGGTAAAGGAGAGATATTTTGGTGGGTTGATGTGTGTAGGTTGTAAATTGACGAGGTTTGACAATTCCGTGTTGGGATCGGGTTGTCATTTGAAGGGAATGAGGTGCAGGGGGAAATAGGTGTAGGAATCGGTGGAGAGTAGGTGGTAGGTGTTATGTGTGTAGATGAGGTCGTTGTCTGGGAGGGAGAAGGTGTTTGAGCCGTGGGTGCAGGTTGTTGGGCCGAGGAGGGTAGTGAGAGAGGAAATGTGGTTTGGTTCGTGGTTGGAGGAGAAGGAATATTTTGGGACGCCGGTGATAGTGGTTGGGTAACAGTTATGTTAGGAGAGGGGGCGACTGGATATGTGGTGGACAAGTGTGAGGGAAGTAAGGGGATTATGCCATCATCTAAGAAGTTATAGTTAGTCGTTGTAGGAGCATTCATGGTGGAAAAGGGAAACGTATTTTCCTCAAAAATGACATGCCGAAAAATAATGATTTTACGACTTGACAATTCGTAACACTTATAACCTCTATGGTTGGACGGATATCCTAGAAAGACACATGGTGTAGACCGAGGTTGAAGTTTATTCCTAATGGTGGACGAAATTAATGGATAGCAAAGACAACCAAATACTCGGAGGTGTGAATAAGACAGGTCTTTTTGATAGAGAATTTTGGTGGGTGATTGAAGACTGAGTTTCTTATTTGGAAGTATGTTGTGTAGGTAAGTGGCCATTTGAAGAGCATGGAGCCAAAAAACTGGTGGAATAGACTCATGAGCAAGGAGGGTTCTGATTATATTATTGATTGTACGAATTTTTCTTTCGGCTTTTCCATTTTGAGTGGAGGTATAAGGACAAGAAAAACGAAAAGACATTCCATGTTGTGCACAAAACTGATGAAAGAGAGCATTATCGTACTCCTTGCCATTATCACATTGAAAACATTTTATTTCACGTTCAAATTGTGTTGTAATGTGAGCACGGATTTGGAGAAAAATGGAATGTACTTGTGATTTGTTTGAGATGGGAAAAGTCCACAAAAAATTAGTAAAATCATCAAGAAATAACACATAGTAACGATGCCCTCCGAAGCTTAATACCGGAGAAGTCCAAAGATCGCTATGAACAATGTCAAAAGGCATACAAGTAAATGACAATGAATTAGAAAAAGGCAATTTTATTTGTTTCCCAAGAGGACAAGACTGACAGAAGAAATCATTTCAAAACTTATTACATAGCAAAAGTTTGTTTCAATGCAGAGAATTTAAAATAGGAGCTCATGGATGTCCTAAACGACTGTGCCATAACTCATTAGATGAAGCAGCAAAGGTGGATGGTGGTAGTACTGTTGTGTTTGGTCTTGTGGGAATAGGGTAAAGGTCGCCAGAACTATTACATCTCATTAAAAGTGTTCCTGTCTGGAAATCCTTCACAGAAAAACCGAGAGAATCAAATTCAACAGAAACATCATTATTAATTGTAAATTTTTTGACAGAAACAAGGTTTTTGATAAGTTTTTGGTGCATGCAAAACATTGTTTAAGGTTAGGGAATTGGGTAAAGATACATTGCCACAACCAATTACAGGAATATGATGACCACTTCCAACAGTAATATTATTACTCATATTAAAATAAGATGTGAGATTACCTCCAGTGCCCGTCATATGAGAAGTTGCTCCGTTGTCCATATACCATTGATCATGAGGAGGAGAGATGGAGAAAGTATGCATAGCAGCTTGGATGTCAGTCGGAGCATAAGAAGAGAAGCCTTGCTGGTTGTTCATATGATGTGGAGCAGTTGCCATGTGAGTTTGCTGAGGTTTAGGACTGAGTATGCCTGATTGTTGCTGGGGAGCACCAGTTGCCGGATATGGACATGGTGGAGTGGCCCATGGCTGCCATGGATATGCCCACTACTGCTGTCTGGAATAAGTGGGAGTGGTCCACTGAGGCTGCTGATAGGGAGACGGAGGCCACTGAAGCTGGGAACGACCTCCACCACGACCATTGTTTCGACCCCTGCCACGACCACCACGACCAGGACCACTGTTGTTGCGGTTGTTGCACTGCTGAGGGAGAGTGGTTGAGGCCGTGTTATCATCAAGAGATGATACGAAAGCAGAGTTGCTGATGGAATTCACTGATTTCTTTGCTTTGGCTGTTTCTTCCAGGATTATCATAGAACGAGCTTTGTAAAATGGTGGAAGAGAGTCTCCATGACGAATTTGTGAACCCACCGTGGCATACGCATCGGTTAGGCCAGAGATGAGTTGAAGAACAAGCCTTTCGTTAGACACGGGAGCACCAACATTAGAGAGTTGATCAGACAGAGATTTGAGATGTTGACAATAGGTGGAAGCGTCAGGAAATTGTTCCATATGAACATTAGAAAATTCTTGCTCTAGGTAGAGAGCCCGAGAATTTTTATTGTCATAAAAAAATGTTGAATAGTCTATTCCACACATTTTCCGCGGTTTAATCGCGTACAATGATGGTGTGAAGAAGATCATCAGAAATTGTGTCATAAATCCATTCAAGGACAACATCATCAAGACGGGCTCATAGATTAGGATCGGTATTTTTGAGATTAGGAGAGGATGAGGTTTCAGTTGGGATGATATGATCAATGGCCTGATGAACACGAGCATGAATTTTGAAAAGTTCAGACCAAGTGTTATATTTGCCTTTTTCAATACTTAGAGTAATTTTGATAAAATTGGTGATATTAGAGATGGTGAATGCGGGATGAATGAGAGGATTGATATTATGTTTGGGAGGTGACTCCTCTTGAATGGGAGGATTGTTATTCTGTTTGGGAGATGATTGCTCAGTGGTCATGATGAGAGGAAAGGGGGGTGGCGGTTTGTTTGAGGAGAGGAAGATGAAGAAGGGCGGCCGGTCTTAGAGAGGGGGAGAAGGACGACACATGGAGGAAGAATAAAAAAGGGGGGGAGGCGCGGCCGATTTTAGGAAAAGAGAAGGGAGAGAAGAAATTAGGTTTTAGGATCAGTACCTAAGCTTACTGATACCATGAAAGAATGATATGCCTTGCTTTTTTTATTGATTCCAGTGATATATATATATACACACAATTATACAATGTCAGTTTCTCTGATTATTTTACTATACAATCATTACTATTTAATGACAATTATTCTAATAATATATAACGATATTCTACGAAATTCTAATAATATATAAAGATATTCTAATAATATTCTAATAGTAATGATTAACAAAATGATACTATTATGAGATTCCGTTCTGTTTGGCAAGACACAAAAACAAGCTTATGTCTTATAGCTTATAGCTTATAAGCTTGTCTGGCAAAAAAAGACTTGTTTGGTAACAGTCTTTTCGTCAGGAGCTTATAACTTATTTCAGGAGCTTATAACTTATTTTTCAGACGCTATTTCAAGTAGCATTTGAGCTTATAGCTTATTGTTTTTTCTTCCTCTTTTGCCCTTACTATTTTATTTAAATATCAGTTTTACCCCTTATGTTTTATTATAATTTAAAATAAAAAATAAAGGCATTTTTCTTATAAATAATTTAAAATAATTTTTCAGACCATTGTTTTTTCTTCCTATTTTACCCTTACTATTTTATTTAAATACCGGTTTTACCCCTTATGTTTTCTTCCTCGTTTGAGCTTATGGATTGAATATGCAAGTATTTTTGAGCTCTGTAGGTTATATATATATATATATGTAGTTAATTGGTCATTGAGCTATGTAGGTTGTTATAAGGCATTTTTGAGCTATGTGTTATAAAAAAAAAAAACTATTCATTCTCAATGTGTCATTTTTAGTGTATTTTTAAATCACAATGATATTGTTGTTGTTGTTGTTGTTGTTGTTGTTGTTGTTGTTGTTGTTGTTATTATTATTATTATTATTATTAATGTATGTTGTTCTTGTCTTCATAAAAAATTGAATGATATAAAAATGTCTTTTTATGTCATTTTACATCTATCAGCTAGTTGAACCGCTAATTTACCAAACACTTCAATTAGCTTATCAGTCATAAGTCATCAGTCATTAGCTATAAGCTATTAGCTATCAGCCATCAGTCATAAGCTATAAGCTATCAGCTAACTTATCAGCTATCCGCTATTTTTGTCAAACAGACCCTTAGTGTGAACGCAGGAAATTTGTAAAGCCATCTTTCGATGACTTTTGCATGACAAATGGTAGTAACTTTTGACAAAAGGTTTTCAGTGCTTATAGTCAAACAAATTGGTTGGCCATTGTCATTAATTTCTACTGTGACAAAAATATAAGTGGCTGAGACTTTGGTTGGCCGTTGTGCAAAGTCACCCGAGTCGTAAACTCAAAGTCAGCCAAGGGGTTGAGCCATGACTTTTCACTTGTATAAATAGAGGCCTCATTTGCACCTTTTTCTCTCTTATTTTTACGTAAATATTATGTGTTCTATTTATCTTCTTATATCTTATTTTAGCTGCGTAATATTTTTTTTGTTATTATGAGTTCCCGTGAGCATAGCTCAGTTGGCAGGGATAACGCATTATTATATGCAGGGGGTCGGGTTCGAACCCCGACACTCCACTTATTCACTTTAAAAAGTGAATTCCAGTCACTAGGCTATCTGACAAAAAAAATATTTTGTTATTATGATACCCAACATTTATTTCGTAGGCGAGTCATACATTTCCAAAATGCCACGATTCATTTTGCTAATTAAAAACCTTGTTATCAAAATAATAATTTAAAAAAATCAATACTAGTTTGTAATTTCAATAATAAATTACACTTGAAATGTAAAATAGAACCTAACAAACACACTGTCTTAAAATGTCAAATACAGCATCTATATAAAGCCTCAACTTATTGTGTACAAAACAAGCATAAAAAGAAAGCAAGAATATATAGTTTTCAATGGCATATGTTAAACTTTTATATGTTTTAGTCAGTTGTAAAGTTCTGAGTGCTTTGATCGTTTTCAGCCTGAATCCTTATGCTATCAAGGAATGATTTCCCACAGAGTTCTTGTGCAAGGTATCCTTTGAAGTATTCTCCTGCACTAATTCTCTTAAACACTGCAGGTGTATCTGGAGTTACAAGGCTTGGTGCTGGATTAAGAATTGTATTAAAAGCAGGGCTGTAGAATGAGGCTATGGAAAACCTCTCTTTCTCTGAGTTAACTGTTGCTCGGTGTTCGATGCTTCGAAAAATCCCATTTGTTATCATCTGCAAAATATAGTTAATATAAGGTGTAGTCAAAGCATAGTCCTTGTGATTCAAATTTTTATTGTGGTCATTTATAACATGTTGTGATCTAGTGAAATATTTGTCAAAATTAAGAACCAAAAATTGATATTTACCTCCAACATGTCTCCAAGGTTGACAATGAAAGCATTAGGGAGGGGTTTAACAGGAATCCACAATCCATCTTTTTTAATTTGAAGACCATCCATTTCATTGCCTTGGAGAAGGATGGTGAGGCCACCACCATCAGAATGAGAATTGAGTCCTATAACAAATTCTGGTTGGGGACATGGTGGATAATAATTCATCCTCGTTGATTGAGTTGCTTGACCAAAAAACTCTCTTATGTCCATGGGATCTACAGCAAGAGAATGTGCCATAAAGTCCATGATCTGGATTGCAAGGGTTCTCATTTCTTCACAATAAGTCTCTAAATCAACTCTGCAACCAAATGATATCATGTCATCCAGTGGAACAATTGATATATTTGTAAAACTTTGTTAGAACAACCATATTTCAAAAGTTAACAGATGCAAAAAATACAAACAAAGAACACACCTCTGACTGCATGATGGCTGCAGCACCTTTTGATTATTCACGCATAGGTTTGCAGATTACAGCTTATATTTAAATACTACGGTCCAGCTTACAAGATTACCCCTTAACAATCGCGCGGAGGCTTCGGCCCCCACATCCTAGTTGAATCTTATTAGTAAAATATGATCCCAAACCCAACAAACTCAATTTCAACATCTTCAAACTTCTATACAATCTCTTATCTTCTTTCATTCTTTTATTATTAATAACGGTAGTTATTTTGCAACTGTCCCGTGTGGGATTTGAACTCCGTATCTCGATGTTACAAAGTCAAACTATTACCATTGAGCTAATGTACTTCTTTCATTCTTTTAGCTCGGAAGTTTGGAGTGGCATATCATTTTTTGACTTTTAACTAATAATAACATAAAGATATTTTACATTGACAATTAATCAGGAAACACAAATCATCTTATATGTGGCCTGATATGATCAAGAATTAAAAATAGAAAGAAGGGAGAACCTGAATGGTAGGGGTATGTTGGAAAACAAGTGAGGTTTCCTTTTGTGGGGTGGCAAAGTGAACAGAAAAAACATATCTGCCCAATCTAGTTTCTGTTCCTCAGATACTACAAAGGCCTGGCCATATCCCTCCACATCCCCTTCTGTTTGCCCAAACTTTTTCTTTTCTTCCATTGGAAGATTGAAAAAATCTTCAGCACCTTTCTTCACATTTTCCACTAATGATTCGCTCACTCCATGATTAATCAGCTGTACATGCAATCGTGACCCACATGAAATTAAAAAGCTGATAATATACTATTTGATACTTTATACACACGTACTATATAAATCTTGCTAAAATGAGAATAATCATATGCATTTCAGTAAGACTCATAAGAAATCAATAAATAATATTTTTATCTTGAAGTTAAAGAGCTAGTAAAAATATTTGTGTTGATAAGTTACTCCATCCTTGTCAATCAAAATCAGAGTAGTTGGTAAACTAGCAAACTACATTAGTACAAAATAAAAATAAAAAACTCTATCCCAATTAACAGAAAGACTGAATAAAGCTAGATGCTTCTGTTATTGGGTGATTATAGTCTGTCACATTCATTTCATGATTAGAAGAAATTTTTATAAAAAAGTGTATTTTATTTTAGAGTTTAATTTTAATAAACTATCAGTGTAAAAAGTTACATGCTTATGACTTTGAAGTCATTACGGTAAAAGTCAAATGTTTCTAATAACCTAATGGATATGACCGACGGTATACAAACTCTTTACTCTAAAAGTGTATATGAATTAAATCATTAACTTTTATATTCCATGCAACATTAATTAATGTCCTGTATCTAGCAAACCCATATACATGAATTGGAAAATCTATAGTCCAGATATGCAGATGAATAACAATGATAATTAAGCAATACCTGAAAGAAACCCCACTCTCTACAAGCATAGTGTAGTTTCTTTAGCTCAGGTTCATTGAGATCATGGGATGATGACAATTTGCTAAGGTCAATAACAGGAAGTTGAGGTAAAGGAGTAGTAGTAGAAGATAATATTGGACGGTCATGATGTGAACGAACATAGCGATCTGGAACTTTGGTCAATGCCTCCTTTGCTAATTCCTGGACAAAGGGCACTGGAGCATATGTTAATTCCATTATCAATTTAATTCAATTCAGAGAGCACAATTTCATATGAAATGAATATTTTTTTTTGGTCTAATTGGTTAGGAGAAACATACATTTATTTATTTATTGGGTAATTTGTTGACTTTACTATTCTTTATTATTATTTTTGTGACAGATAATTTGTTCATTAGTCGCTTTCGTTCATTTAACAAATTAGAAAATGGAGTAACGACTTCTCTGAAGCAATTGATTGGTGAATAATTCTTGGTTGGTGGTGTGCTACATAGCTACTAGCTAGCACCTTGCAAGTAATATCATCGTAGCAACAACTTGCAGCTACAGTTAAGTTTTTGATGAATAAAGGGCAAAAATCCCAAGAGAAAATAAAAACTAAAAACCCTTGAGAAACTGATTGCAGTAGCATCAATCATCAGGGATAAAAACAAGAATGCAAGAATAACATCAAAACGTCTGCCACTTGATTAGCTTCTCTGAAGATACGGTGCCAACGAACCTCACCATTGATCCTAGATAAAGCTGAAATACAAGTAATAAGGGGATGATTTGGGTGACACACCGAGCAAATCTGACTGATGAGATGAATAGCGGAAACTTTCAACAATTATATGATCAAAACCCTTTGACGTGCAAGCTTCATGCCCACAAAAATGCCCCATAACTCTGAAGCCACAATATTACAAGAATCGTGATTCGCACGGAAACCTCTAACGAAGGCTTCAATATAACCCCTAAGCAAACCTTTGCAGGAAGCTATGCGAGATAAATGATGAACAACACCATCAATATTGAGTTTAACTTAGTGTACAGGGGAGGACACCAATGAATATCACCTGGAACATGTAACTACATGGCCATATTTCCTTGTAGAGGGAATGTATGACCTTTGCGTTATAGAATCAACAAGATCATTATTCCTCCCAACAATATTCTTCAACAATAATATATGGGTTTTGTCAAAGATAAATTCATTCCTCCTGCGCCAAAGAACTTCCAAGGTAACTCCAAAGATTAGAGTGCGGTCTAGAGACTGCAATGTTGTTACGGAGATTTTTAGACAGTTAACTATGAATATCCATATGCGTGAAGAAACTAATCCTAGGTTTTGCATATAATTTATGCTATTTAGAAGCAGCAAGAGGACAATCACAAATAGCATGAAAAAGAGACACTCAAGAGCCCTGTTGCAAATAGGACAAACATTGGTTTGGATCAGACCATGCCTATCTCTCTCATAATCATATGTCAACAAGGATTTAGAAGCGATGCTCCATAGAAAAATATGATTCCTCTTGGCCCTCTCCATTTCCAAATGAGAATACATCCAAAGGAGGGTTCCTAGTATGCAAAATTAGGTAATCGTAAGCAGACTTGAGCGAAAAAGGAACCATCTTATTTGCCTAGCCAAGCCAAAACATCATGAAAATTGTCATCACCTCAACCTGGAATAGTTCTGATAATATCACAAATATGAGGAAGTAACTTGGATGTTAAGAGGGAGAAATTCCAAAAACTTGGCATCAATGTGATGTCTTTGACGTGAACATAACTATCAACATCAGTGAGGGGTTGGGGACAATGATTTCTCAAACGACCCACATTTGATATCCAGTTGTCGTCGCAAAACTTAATAATCAAACAATATCCACACACCAAACAAAGTTCTTCTGAACATTATCCCAATTTTTAACAATCATTCGCCAAAGATTCAACGAGTTGGTCTTAGCTTCCACTTTTGCAATAAGATCTTTGCCACACTTATACTTAGAGCGAAGAACTTGAACCGACAAATCATTACTCTTTGAAGAAAGATTCCATCCGGCCTTCATCATGAAGGCCGAGTTAACATATCTAACGGATATAAGGCCCATGCCCCATTAGCTTTATGTTGACAAATATTGGACAAAGAATCCGATGGTTCTCTTAATCACCCCAAACAAGTCTTCTACACTTAAGTTTTTTATTTGTGTACAATTAACCTAAGTTTTCTTTTAAGATTCCAACTTTCAAGATTAAAAATATTTTTCTCACTTCTTTTAAGATTCAAACTTTGTTGTTTAAATAATCTCTTTTAGACCTATGTGGAACATGACTATACACAAATAAACGATGCGGTAAGGGGGTAAACCAGATTCGTGTAAATAGCAGGGGTCAAAATACATTTAATCTCGAAACTTGATGTCACAAATGTTTACGAGAAAATAAACTTTAAATTACAAGGTTGAAATCTTAAGGAAAAAAAATTAGAGGAATAAATAAGAATTCGCTCAAATAGCATAATGACAAAATTACCTTCAACAAACAAAAAAAAAACGTCATAACGGTGTCTCTTTTTTTTAGGGATTCATAACAGTGTCTATTTAATACAAAGCTTTTATTTATATTTTTTTTTTATAAGCATATAGAAGTTTTAAGTACATATATGCTTTCCCTCAAAAAGTACATATATGCTTTTCAAGCATATATAATACTCTAGTATAATTTCCATCGTTGACCATTCAACACCTAAGTGTGTTTCTCATCTTCATTTTGGATCCTCAAACTATCAAGAAATGATTTTCCACGGAGTTCTTTTCCAAGGTATCCTATGCAGAAATCTGTTACACTAATTGTTTTGAATAGTGCTGGTGTTTTTGGAGTAACAAGGGTTGGCGCTGGGCGTAACATTACTTCCATACCAGGGCTGTAAAATGTAGCTATAGAAAGTCTTTCCTTTTTTAAGTTCACTGTTGCTCGATGTTCGATGCTTGGATAAATTCCGTTTGTTATAATCTGCAAAATAATTAAGTTGACAATGTTATAAACTGTGATTTTTTTTTTTTGAAAGAAAAATATAATGTTACAAGGACAAAACAACGTTTGTAACAATTAATTATATTAAAAAGTCCTTGCAGCCCATCACGGTTTCTTAAGGTTATATATATAAAACATACTATGTGATTTAATTTTTTTTTAGTTAATTGTGAAAAAATCAATAATTACCTCCAACATGTCTCCAAGGTTGATGATGAAAGCATTAGGAAGGGGTTTAACAGGAATCCAAAATCCATCTTTTTTAATTTGAAGACCTTCCACTTCATTGCCTTGGAGAAGGATGGTGAGGCCACCACCATCAGAATGAGAATTAAGTCCTGTAACAAGCTCTGGTTGGGGACATGGTGGATAATAATTAATCCTCATTGATTGAGCTGCTTCACCAAATAACTCTCTAATTTCTTTGGAATCCAACTTAAGGGCATTAGCCATAATATCAATGATTTGAAAGGCGAGATTTTTCAGCTCTGCAGAATAGGTCTCTAAATGATCTCTGTATTGAAAAATACAATTGTAGTGTATTGGAAAAAAATGCAATATGTATTCAGACTTAGGGTACTCTAATTAGTCCTTAGAACATGTACAACGGTTTTTTTAATATCTTTTTGAGTTTAATTCAACTAGCCTGTCAGTTTATGTGTTGGGGTGACATCACCGTGGTATAATGTGGTTTTGGGGGGTCACTTTCATTTGTTGTTTGTTCTGTTTTGTCACTTTGCCAATGTCCCTTTTGTGTTATAACCGGTTCATTAACACGTCTCATGATATGATATGAGGCTTAAATTTGTAACTATAGTATATAGACAGAAAAGTCAATACATGCCGGAAACATAATACATAAATTTTTGGCAAAATTGCTGAATGATATTTTATCTTAATTTCTAATTTGAAGCTTATAACTTATTTATTTATTTTTTAGTGAGAATCGATCTCAATATTCCAAAGTTTATAATACTCACAGTACGCACCGATCACTTGCGTAAAACCCTAGTTATTTTCAATACATTAGTGATATATGCTAATCTAAATATTTTTTTTTGACAAAATCTAATTAAATTGTTAAGTTGTTTTTGGCTATCTACATAGCTTTTCAAACTATGATTCTTGATAAAAAAAAATTTGTTTTTTGCTAAAGATTCGTGATACAATTGATGTACTATAAGCCAGTGTCTTAGAATATACGATACAATTAATGTAGTATGCCTAGAAATTAATGTCTTAAAATATACAAATACGGTAGGTCCTTTATTTTTCTTTATTTAATAATTTTTTTTTTGTTTTGGTTCTCATGTCAATACTCACACTGTTTTATATATCTCAGCTGTCATATATGACTGTAGCAAAACTGTTGTTCAAATAGCATAATTCTTTAAAAAAAGTTGGTAATGAAATTAATGTTGAATTTTCTATTACTCTATCAGTTCAAAAATAACCGATTTATTTGTAAAATAAAAAAGTTGACCCAAAATAAATGATTCTTTTTTAATTTTCAAACCCTTTAATTTATAGGGTTATGTTAACAATTGTCTTAGGATATTTGTTAAGGAACCTAAAAGATGAATTTTTGTATTGAAAAGAATATTTTTGGGATTTTTAAAGAGTTAATTACATAAGTTCCAATATTTTATTACTATATCTGCTTTTATAACAAATGTCTTTAAAACATTTGTTAAAAACACTTGTTAACATTTTCTTAATTTATATTACTTCGCCGCCTCAATTCAATATCTTTCACTTTATGACAAAAGGTGATTGCATCAATATCTCCCAAAATGAATTCGAATTGAAAGTTCTATCCTTCTTTGATTGCAGATTAATCAATTTTTTTTTTTTATAATTACAATAGACGAAAACATGCAAAATAACAAAGTAAGCAGTAGAGAAAGAGAACCTGAACGGTAAGGGGAGTTTAGGGAATAAATGGGGTTTCCTCATATGTGATGGCAAAGTAACCATAAAAAACATATCTGCCCAATCTAATTTCTGTTCCTCGGACATTACAAAGGCCTGACCATACCCTTCCACATCTCCTTCTTTTTGACTAAATTTCCTTTTCTCTTCAAATGGAAGATTGTAGAATTCCTTAGCACCCATCTTCACATTTTCCACCAATGAAGTGCTCACTCCATGATTAATCAGCTATAAATAATGATTGCCCATATATAAGTCAAAACCACAATTATTGGTAAAACCAATCACTTCATAAATAAAATAATGGGTAATAGTTATGTGTATCTCAATCAAAATTAAAAGTGTACTATACTTTAATATGCTGCTATATCAAGACTTGTACTTACCAAACTCTTATATATATATATGAATTATTATGAATAATTAATTATTTTTTCTCTAATATGGATGTAATGACAAACCTGGAAAAAACCCCATTCTTTGCAGGCAGAGTGTAATTTATCCAGTTCAGGTCCCTTTATATTGAGATCTTGGGACAACAACTTGCTAAAGTCAATAACAGGAACTTGGGATAAAGGAGTAATTGTAGATAGTATTGGACGGTCATGATATGGACGAACATAACGCTCTGGAACTCTTGTCAATGGTTCCTTTACTATTTCCTGGACAGAAGGTACAATCAGAGATTCAGAGGACAAAATCAAAGATGTATGTTCCATAACTTCAATTGGACATGCACTATATAAACATACAAATAGGTGTTTGATTCTAAACTGATATTAGAAGTGGAAAATCTTACACTAAATATGTTGAGAAAGGGGTTAATATATAAGTACAGGATCCCCCCACGTCTTAGTCACTGGTATGTAATATTAACAACCAAATACATATAAACTACTTTTTGGTTGGACTTTTTTTTTTAAATTACCCTTAACAACCCAACTCCTTTTCAAATTTAAATCTTTGCCTTAGTTTAAATTTAAATCTAATTCTTTTTTTTTTCTACAAATTTTCCCATAACAATCTAATACTTTTTTTTTTCAAATGTAAATTAAAAAAAACATAAATTATAAATACAACAATATACAATAAAACATGCGGATAGACGACCACATAATACCAACCTATCCGCTAGTATGAGTAATGCTTAACATGTTACACACAAAAGAGGAGGATCGAAACTATAACTACTATCGTCAGATTCAAAAATAAGAGGCAAAAGAAGCGATAAAAGGGATGAGTGACGGTAAGGCGGTTGGGCCTGGAAACATACCCATTGAAGTATGGAAAAGTCTTTGAGATATAGGCATTGGGTGGCTCACCCACCTTTTCATAAAATTATGAAGTCAAAAAAATGTGGGATGAGCGGAGAAAAATACTTTAATTCCGACCTATAAGAACAAGGGGGATTTATAAAACTATGCAAATTATAGGATAATTAAATATATGAGTCATACTATGAAGTTATGAGAAAGAGTATTTAACGGAGACTAAAAAAAGAGACACGAGTTATTGATAATCAATTTGGTTTTATGTTTGGATGGTCGACCATGGAAGCGATCTACTTACTACAACGTATTATGGAGTGATATTAGATAGATAAAAAAGACTTGCACTTAGTTTTCAATTATTTGGAAAAAGGCGTATGGGTTCCTTTATAGAGATTTTATGGAAAGCCCTAGAGAAGAAATGTACTATGATTGCTTATATTCGAGCTAGTAATGATAGAAAAATGCTCTTCTCCCATACAAAATTGATCACTCCCATAATAAGTGAAGAAAATACCCCAGTGTGACTTAAGTCACGCTGGTTATACACCAGCGTGACTTAAGTCACGCTGAGTACAAAAAGTCTCCTTTGTATCTATGTTCAAAGACGGTACGGCTCCTCCCAAAACTTGCTTGTATCTCAGACAGTTGGATAACCAACATCTTGTCTATTTCATCCTAACATGATCTCCCACACTACTCCTCAAATATTTTTTCAATTTTCCATGAGCCGATTCAACAATGTTGGTGGTTCTACAACCAAGATGCAAAAATTTATCCGTTCATGCCCTCACAACTTTTTCCATAACGGTGTTCAATATTGTGGTTTGAACATAGTCAAGGAATTTTGGATATGGTTTGCATACATCTTTGAATCGCATTTCCGCACTTGCATATGCATCCTCTGTAAGAGATTCAACCAAATCTTTCCAAGCATCCATGATTTTGTCAACAATTTCACTTATTTTCGCCTCTTTCACTTTCTTCACTTCTTTGCCATCAACTTTGACATCCTTCGACTTCGCTTTGACTCTACAATACGTGATGCATTCCCAATATGAAAATAACAAAGTAAAGCGGCGGTTTCAGGGAGAACTTTGGCAACGACATTCATCAAAGCATTGTCTCAGTCCGTGACAACCACCTTAGGCATGTTGAGTTTTGACGATAAAAGACTAACCGACATCTCAAGTGCCCAAGTAAAGTTGTCCTCTTTTTCGGAGGCAAGAAAGACAAAATCAACCGAATATGTCATGGTAGTAGAGGTGACACCAACAATATCAAATAATGGCATTCTATACAAGTTGGTTTTGTAAGTGGAATCCATGACTAAACAGTTGGAAAAGTGTTAAGCATATTAATTGACTCCGGATGAGCAAAAAATATGTCTTCAAGATTTGTTTCCTCACTATTTGCTTTTGTGAAATAGACGTATTTATGCTCCTCCAACTTCGATATCAAGAATTGCATCTCAGTCTTGTCATCTCTTATCCCCTTGCGCCATCTTGTACACTTGTTTGATAGTTGTCACACTTTCTTTATTTTTTGCCTTTAAATTCGTTAAAATATTCCTAGGCAACACCAATCTCTTTGTCATGTCGATTACCCTCTTCTTCTCATCCTCTATAAGTCTTCCCGCAAGAAGGTGACCGCCTAATTTTGGCTCCAACTCATGGTTTTGAATTCCACAAAGCATGGCCAACCACCAATCACTTGACTTCTTCTCAAAGTAACCACGTAATCTAAACGATTAATCACATTTCCTTGAGCCCGTGCCTTCAAGCTTCAACTTCTTATTCGTCTTCGGTGGTTTGTAGACACCACTCCTTTCACATTGCAAAGTCACCATTGGATTCTTTAGACTAGATTTATCTATAGATATAGTAAATCTAGCCCTTACCGCTTGTCGAGGAACCCAACCAAGCAACTCATCTCGCTCTCACCATCTTTCCTTTGTTAAAAAAAAATGAGGCGGTGTTTACTTCATTACCGCGAGGTTTGGCAACACCGGTAGGTACCGGTTTAGGTTTTTCTTCAATGTGAGCTTGAAATGGAATTTTGACTTTAAGCTTCACATCAACGGTTGGTTTGACATCAACGGAAGCTTCACATAAAGCTTCAAGAATGGCCGGTTTCGGCTCAACGCCATAATCCACCATATTATCAACCATCACTATGTCTATTGAATAGAAAAATAACAAGGAAAAATATAAATAACTTGCACAACAAGCTAAGAAAGAAAAATAAAATTGACGCAAAAATTCAAATTTTAGGCACCAGTGTGACTTAAGTCACGCTGAGCTCCAGCGTCTTTAGATTTAATTTGCCCAAAAAACCAAAACAAGGGCCTTTGTGTCCAAGTGAAAAGGTGTTGGTTGCTAAAATAGACCTTCATAAAATGAAGTGGGTCTATTGTAGCAAACCCATATATATATATATATATATATATATATATATATATATATATATATATATATATATATATATATATATATATATAAGTGGCCGACAGACACTTTTATAGAAGGGTTACAGACACGGACTTCAAACTGAAATACAACACAATTAATTACTATACAAATAAGTGGCCGACAGACAATATGCCACTGAAAAAGTAAAGATAAAAAGTAATGATAAAGAAAAAGTAAATGGCCGACAGTTGGCCTATGGTACAATAATTGATAATAATTCAATTCTGCAATAATTCTTCAACAGTTAATTTGAATAATTCAGAGCATCAATATTTCTTCAACAATCATCTAGGATTAATTCAGATCGCAGTAAAACCATTACATAAATTAGGTCTTAACACGCCTATATTGTTAATACTTAGAGATGATCGAATTGCTAAATTCGAAGAATCTATTATAGCTGTTATAGAGTCTAATCTTAATGATGGCCCAGTGTACTTCAACTGCCATCCTAACTTTTCTATGAGTTTAACTGACGAAAATACTAAAAAATCATTACTTGTTCATGTTCAAGGGTTAGAAGATACCTTTAATCCAGGTGTAGCTAACTTAGATGTCATTAGTAGAATGACGTATAAAGTCTCTACAGTAAATTATAATTTCAGATCTCTGAGATCTACTCCGAGAAATGAAACTTGTATTATAGAAGCTAATCTTAAAAAATCTAATATCATGACTCCTAAAATCCTTAAGGCCTCAGAAATATTAGAAAGATTTCGTCAATAATGGATTTTAAAGGATGTGGCAAAACCACAAAAGATAGAATCCAGAACCATTAGACACATTATTCAAGATACAGATGGAACCATTTCCATCTCTATGAATAGAAGCCATTCACTTAGGTTCAATAGATCGGCTAGCCTAGGATCAGTATCTAATTCTAGATCTTTTGTTGATATGCCTATTAGAACTAATCTAGCAGGAGTGGATTTCTCTCCATCCATACCTAGACCTATCTTTACAGATAGATCGTCCAGATCTCCTTCACCTACAGAATCACAGATGCTAAGAGTTCTTACATTAGAAGAATCTTTTAAAATAGACAAGGAATGGATTAAAGAAGATTTCTTAGCTATCTACAATAGAGAGAAGAGAGAATGGTATTTCTCAACTTTCTCTACAGAAGATACTAAGCATTACCGAAAAGAATTCTATGATTATTTAGAACACTGTCAAATTAATATCTTATTTTTCACTTGGTTTGAACTATACTGCTTACAGAATAAAATTAAGAATCATTTTGCTACAGAGATGTTTGTAGATGTTAATGTTAGGTTAAATACTCAGTGGAAAACTCTAAAGAAAGAAACCATAGAGTCTGTTCATCCACCATTAGAAGCTTTTAGGTTTACTCCTCCTAAAGAGCAAACAAAAATAGAAGTAGCACCTTTTAGAGCCATAATTAAACCATCAAAAGAACTTATGGACAAAATAGATGTTAGCAATATTCATACTCAAATAAATTACACAAACCAAACTTTATACACTATGGCCCAGCTGTTAGATAGAATTGAGCTATCTGCTCCACAAGTTAAAATGATAAAAGATTATAAGTTAAATCCTACTAGACCTATATATAATTATAACACCCCTTCAACTAAAGAATTAGAAGGAATAAGTTTAGGAAAAGATCCTACAGACAAGATAGAGGAATTAGTTAAAAAACTCAATGGATTCAAACCAGGAGAAACTTCTAATGTTAACACTCTTTCCAGAGAAGAAGAGTTTGATAACCTTGTTAACCGCCTAGGAAAACCACCAAGGCCAAGAACTAGGAATTATTATAATAGACCTTCGTTTGCAAATGTGCAATTCAAAGAAAGAAGTAGCTTTGTTGAAAACTCTTATTCAGGAGAAGCCATAATTGAATGGAATATTGATGGCGCCTCTGAACAGCACATATTAGACACCATACAAAATATGACCATGGCTGCTACCGCATACAAACTAAAGGGTAATAATGATAAAAAGACCAAAGATATCCTGGTCATGGGATTCACAGGACAATTAAAAGGTTGGTGGGATAACATCGTTAGTCTTGGAGATAAAAATCAATTAGATGAAGTAGTTAAGACAGAAACAAATGAAAGCATTTGTGTTACCTCTTTACTTTATGCTACTACTAAATTCTTTCTTGGTGAACCAGCTAAGTTTCAGCAGAGAGCTGGAGATCAATTAACAAACCTTTATTGCCCAACTATGTCAGATTACCGATGGTATCGAGATATGTTCCTTTCTAAGTTATGTCTTAGGCCAGATGGAAGTGCCGATTACTGGAAAGAAAGATTTTTGGGTGGACTACCTAGATTATTTGCCGAAAAGGTAAAAACAAACATTAGGAATAACTGTAACGGAGAAATTCCATATTCATGTTTAACTATAGGAGAATTATCTAACTATGTTATAGAAACGGGAATACAAATTTGTACTGATTACAAATTACAAAATAAACTTAAAAATGAAAAATTAGATAATAAAAGAGAAATGGGTTCTTTCTGTGAGCAATATGGGGCTACGCCTCTAAGAGCTCCCAACAACCCTAGGAAGAAAAAGAAAGCTGTTAGTAAAGGAAGAAGTAACTTCCGTCATTATAGGAAACCTTATAAAGAAAAACAAGAATTTTATAAGCAACCTTATAAAAAGAAATCTTATAATAAAAAGAAACCCTATAAGAAAACCATCAATAGAAAAGAAGTTAAATGCTTTAAATGTGGACGTAATGGCCACTATGCTTCTGAATGTAGAGTTAAAGAAAAAAATTAATCAGTTACAAAATCTAGATTTATCTAAAGAATTAAAAGAAACTTTAATTTTAGCTTTAGAAAATATTATGCTAAATTCAGAAAACGAAGAAAGTTGTTCAGCAGAAGAATCTTCGTATGAAGAAATTAATCGTATTATTAACTCGGAAGAATCTTCAACTAATTCTTAAGAATGCTTAGGTATAGACTTCTGCAATTGTAATAATTGTAATAAACATATTAATGTTCTAACCAATAGTCAAGCAGATACTTTAATTACTATATTAGATAAAATGGAAGACTCAGAAAGCAATAATGCTTTCATGAAACAACTCAAAGACATTATAGAAGATAATGATATTATTAAAAATCAAGTCAAAGCAGTAGAATTACAGAAATGATTTACAAAAAGCAGTAAAAACTTTGAAAAAAGAAATTAAAAACTCGGGAAGATGAGTTAGAATTAGAAGGTCATATGATAGTCCAAAACCAGTGTTTGGATCATCAGCTTAGTCATAAAAATGATAAAATAGTAGAAAATAAAGAGCAAAGTTATTTTAACAGTATTGAAAGAATAATATCTCATAAGTGGTTTAGTAAGATAGACCTTGTCCTCCCAGATAGGACTTATGAGATGATATCATTAATAGATTCTGGTGCAGATTTAAACTGTATTAGAGAAAGATTAATCCCTACCCAATATTATGAAAAAACTACAGAGTCATTAAGAGGAGCTAATGGTGCTAGGTTACAGGTTAATTTTAAGTCATCTTCTGCTAAGATATGTAAAGATAAATCTGTTATAATACCTCATTTTTATAGTTAAAAATATTAGTGAAGATATTATCTTGGGAACTCCTTTTCTTAGCACTATTATACCCTATAACTGTTAATGAAGAATCCATTACTACGCAGGCTTTAGGTCATACTATTAAATTTAATTTTTTAAATCCTCCAAAAATACGAGATCTTAATACTTTACAAGAAAAGCAAATTTCTTATATTAATCTTATTAATAATAAGAAAAGACATATTAATTTTTTAAATAAGGAAATACGCTTTAAAAGGATAGAAGAACAATTACAATCTCCTAATATTACAAAACAGGTTAATGAGATTAAAATTAAAATTGCTAGTAATCTTTGTTCAGAACAGCCAAATGCGTTCTGGAAAAAGATATTCCTACTAAAGCTCAGCCTATTCAAATGAATAAGCAACATTTAGATTATTGTAAAAAAGAAATAAATGAATATCTAGAAAAAGGATTAATTAGACAGAGCAAATCTCTGTGGAGTTGTTCAGTTTTTTACGTTGTTAATGCAACAGAATTAGAAAGAGGAAGTCCTCGATTAGTCATTAATTATAAACCCTTAAATCAAGCATTACAATGGATTAGGTATCCAATACCTAACAAAAAAGATTTGATAAATAGGCTTCATAATAAGGCCATTTATTCTAAATTTGATTTAAAATTAGACTATTATTGTTGAAGCAGTATTTCAAACAACAAAAGTAAGTATTTTCTATTATCGTCTCCTCAGGGATTGGTGCCTTACTTCGAACCGTTCAACAATTGGTATTGTTTTGAGTTAAGGGTTTGTACAAATTGTTTCATAAGCTAACGGAATGTAAATGCGGGAATTAAAACGACAAAGAATTAGGGAATAAAAGCGTTGAGATTAAAGTTCATCAATCTTGCAAAGAATGTAATAAATAAATCATGCATATGAATTTAGCGTTTTAGTGTAAATATCACGTATCGCTCTACAATATCATTGATTTCCCAAATGACATCGTGAGATCGATCGTATCGTTTAATCGACGATTTCCCAATCAATCAAACGATCCGAAAGCATTACGATCCGAAACTTTGTGCGATTATCAAAACCCAAATCCATTTCTAGATTTTCTTATTTTGATAGAAGATTATTCTTAAACATAGATTCAAAAGTATTTGTCAATATCATTTGAATCAATCATGAGAATGAAAAGCAAGAATAATTTCATAAACATATAAATTGCTAAACCATATTTTCACATAAGTATTCATTACATCAAAGCTAGAAAGATTACCTCTAATCCCAACAAAGGGATGTTAGTTACTCATTTTCATGGCAACTATGCAAAAGTGAAGAGAAAAGATGAAGATACAAACCAAGTCTTGATTTCCCAAAGTCTTGATTGATTTCCACTACCCAATCACTTTTGATCTTTGAAGATCAAAGCTCTAGCCCTAATTACTAAGTCCTAAACTACTAATAAAGCAATCCTAACAAATTGGAAGAAAAAGTCTCAAAGTTCTCCAATTGGTTATCTCAGAAAAAGAGCCAAAAATGCTTTATAAAACTGAATTTTTGCACGCTCGCTACAAGCGATGAGTTGGTCGCTTGTAGCGAGGAAGTCTGATGGCCAATAGGGATCCTCCACGTCAGCATGGAGCCATAAACCGCCCTTGGTCGCTTGAAGCGACCAGTCCATCGCTTGAAGCGATGAGCCTCTAAAAATCCCTGCCTATCTTCGCTTGTAGCGTGGCATCTGGCGCTTGAAGCGATGAAGGCTTCAAAATCCCTGCCTATCCTCGCTTGTAGCGATGAGTTCAAAACAAACTTCATTTCTTTGCTCAGCATGATCAATCATAAATTTCCTGCAATAATAACATGGGGTAAGGCATAGGATCACAAATATAGTATTTTGAACCATAAATATGAGCTTATCCTAAGATAACTTGCGAAATAAGTTACATAAGTGCCTTAATTAAATGAACAATTTAACCACTTTCAGGCACTTATCACACTCCCCAACTTGAATCTTTGTTTGTCCTCAAACAAAGGACACAATCAAATAAGGAAACAAGCATTAACCATGGCTTTGAGCAAAAAATGCAAAAGAATCAAAAGTTTGAAGCAAGTAAGTGACTGATGAATGATTCAACATGATTGCGCAAACTAGGGTTAAATTTCTCATTAAGCGAGATACATACTATGAATGTGAACTAGTTCTAAACACAGAACATCAAATCACACAATTCTTAACAAGCAATATGTTTAAAATTGAACCAAACCTAACACACTTCTTTATAAAGTATATGAACAATTGAAATCATTTGTGAGGGTTATGAACACTCATCCAATAAACATGATAACATACAATCAAATTATGTGTCTATCTAATTATCATTTCAAAAAGCATAAAAGGCATTGATCAAAAGGTCTTTAAAGGTTGTAATTGGGCTAGGCTACAAAAGAATTGTCATATGTGGGATATTTGAATTCAAATGGCCAAGCAAAAGGAAACATTCAATCTAATTACACTTCCTTCTTTTTCCAATACAACACTTGGTGAATTTCCAACTTTTCTTATTCTTGATTGATTCTTGACAACTTTTCTTTTTTTTTTCTTTGAAAACTTGCAAACCTTTACATTTTTCTCTTTTCTTTTTCATGGTTTGCTTTTCTTTTCTTTTCTTTTTTTTTTTTCTTTTCTCTTTCTTGTTGTCAAGATCAAATAACACATTCACCCATACATTGACTTAAATATAACCTTCCTTTCTCCCCAACTTATTCCAATGATACCCTAATCGAATGTTCCTTTGTTATAATGGCAAAGGTCAATAAAAACGACGGATAAGGGTTCAAAAGAAAACAACTATCAGAATTTATTAAAGAGTTAACTATGAACTGAATTTTTTTACAAACTCCGGCAATTTAAATAAGCAGATGAGCTTATTAAATTGACAGTCCACAGTTAACAATTCTGATTCCATTAGGCTCAGATGGGTTAACAGATACTCACACATCTCACAGGGTAGGTTCATTTGGTCAAGTATTTCTCTCAATTTCAAAAAAATTGCCTTGATCATTTCAATGCTCTTATACAAATTAAAACAACAACAGATTTAACATAATAAAACTGAGTTAAACATGATATTGGTCTCCTGCATATATATACAAAGGTTGAGGATTCCTCACATTTTGGCTAGTTCTACATTGGTTCAAAACTAAACACATGCTTGTGTAAAACTGAATAAATTAACTTGTGTGTAAAGAACTTATTCACATTCACGAATATACCTAGAAAAACAAGAAAACGAGTACCTTAGCTGCGCGCTTTAACACTCATTCAATCATTATCACTCAGATGATTCACAGTTCAAGCATTGGCTTTTGAATCTTACATCTTTCTTTCAAAATTTGTTGGGATCATTCCAAAAATATTTTAACAAAAATACTAAAGCATAAATAAAATATAACTATACTAACATGCAATACCCAAAATATAAATAACATAAACATAAACCAAAAAGGTACATCATCCATGGTACAAAAGAAATACTCAAAGTACAAAGCACAAATCAAAATGTTAAAGTACAAAGCTGAATAAATAAAACGAAAGAGAAAACAAATCAAGATCTGCAGCTCTGCATCATCAATCTGAGTCTGTGGCCATGTCGTCCTCAGAGTCTATCAAGTCAGCTACCCTGCGATCAATAGAATTTGTAGCAGCTGAGGAGTCATCATCCAGATCATCATCGACATCACCGTCGTCATCACCCTCATCACCAGCATCCTGCTGATCACCAGCGTCAGCTGCAGCTGCCCCTCCTGGAAAGAATGGCCTGTCCCCAGGCCAAGCAATGTGCTCATAGAAGAATGCAGGTGTCCACGGGCTCTGGCCACTGTCGTGCAGATGGCTCTGAATCGTAGTAAGTGCCCGGTGATTTGACGCATTCTGCGCCAACAGGAATGAGCTCACAGTAGCAGAATCCCAACTCGAAAAGTCCAAAGGTGGAATGGTCGGGTGGCTAGGGTGGCTAGTAGTCTGAGGTGGTGGTGGTATATGAGAAGGTCCTGCTGAGGATGATGGTCCAGCTGAGGGTGGGGGTGGGACAACAGGTGCAGGTGTAGAGCAATACCTATTGATGTATCTATCATCAATAGGATTTTTAATTTCCTCATCAACCTGTGATGGCATATGAACTCTAGCTCGCCTACAGAGACCCATGATCAACCCGGGAAAAGTCAAAGGGCATTTAGGTTTGCCCGGGGGTAATATTCCACTTTCAGCAACTATCCTCATCTCATTAGCTATCAGCCTAGCTACGTCGACCTGACGCTGAGTGAGGATAAAGTGAACAAGGGGGGTCACATCTAAAGTGGTGGAAGAGGTGTGAGATTTGGGGCGAATGTTATACAAAATCAGGGTAAGGATTACCTGAGCCTCAGTGGTCATGTCCTCCCTCAATGCTCGGAAAGGCTTACCTGACGCCCTACTCACGTCATAACTCTTCCCCTGCTGGAAGATGTCCTGTGCGATGCTGTCGTGGTCCCAGTCACCACTCCTCTGACGTTCACCGAAATCACAAAGTGCAGTGGGTGCAAGCAGATTATCTTCTTCCTCATCAACTAGCTCCAAAGGCTTGCCCAGATATGCGTTGATGGACATGCGATCGAATGTGACGGTGCGCCCACGCACGTAGGTCGTCCAAGTAAACTCATCAGACGGATCGGCGGGGATCGCGTTCGCGTAAAACTCGCGCACGATTTCATAGTTGATCCTCCTCGGTGGTGTGCATAAAATTCCCCACTTCCTCTCTTTAATCATGGCTGCTAAGCCTCCATATTCCCCTTCTTCAGAAATCTCAAACCTTTTCTCTGACCAAATGCGTCTTGTCCTCAACTCCTCATAACGTTCCTGATTCCTCCAGCTTAGGAAACGAGCTGCATCGTGTGGTGGAATGTTGACCCTTGGTCGTGACGAGGAGCTTTCAACATTCCTTTGACGTTTTGACGATGTTTTAGGTGCCATTCCTACAAAATTGGTCAAAACAGATGAAAGTCAGGTAGGATACAAGTCAAATCTTAATTAAAACAAAAATAAAACAAATTCTGGGTTCGCTCGCTACAAGCGACAGCTTGGTCGCTGTAGCGACGAAACCCAGAAAATGCCAGGTTCCTGCGCTACAAGCGCTGTTCTAGCGAGGATACCCTTTTTCAAATTTCATGTTTTTCTTGATTTAAACTTGGTTGTAGCATGCGAAATCAACATCAAAGCTCAAATAAATGAGAAACAATCACTTAAACTTCCTTAATCCTTAAAAACCCTAATTTATTTGAAATTTTCTCAAAGGGTTTTTCCAAAATGTGATTCCTATGAACAAAAGGATTACAGGGAAGTCTTACAGGTGATTATCGTTCATTTATAGCAACTTAAACAATATTTAAACATGGGTATTCTCAGGGCATTCCTAAGTTTGCAGATTTCGTAAAACCCTAAAACCCTAAAATTCTAAATCAACATGCTAGCACCTATAGCAAGTAAAAAGCTTAATAAAAGGAACAGATAAGGTCGAAATACATACCTGAAGAGTTGATGGTTGAGATTAACAGAAGTACTTAGTGATTGTTCAGATTTGCAGAAATGATATTGAACAGGTATGCAGAAATGAATGGATGTTTACAGAAGTGAAAGAGGTGCGAAAATATAAGCTACAACGGCTAAAATAATAAATGAAAGTGGTTGGGTGGTAGCTGAAGCGACAGGACTGGCCTGGGTATTATAAAACTGTTTCCTACTAAAGCTCAGCCTATTCAAATGAATAAGCAACATTTAGATTATTGTAAAAAAGAAATAAATGAATATCTAGAAAAAGGATTAATTAGACAGAGCAAATCTCTGTGGAGTTGTTCAGTTTTTTACGTTGTTAATGCAACAGAATTAGAAAGAGGAAGTCCTCGATTAGTCATTAATTATAAACCCTTAAATCAAGCATTACAATGGATTAGGTATCCAATACCTAACAAAAAAGATTTGATAAATAGGCTTCATAATAAGGCCATTTATTCTAAATTTGATTTAAAATTAGACTATTATTGTTGAAGCAGTATTTCAAACAACAAAAGTAAGTATTTTCTATTATCGTCTCCTCAGGGATTGGTGCCTTACTTCGAACCGTTCAACAATTGGTATTGTTTTGAGTTAAGGGTTTGTACAAATTGTTTCATAAGCTAACGGAATGTAAATGCGGGAATTAAAACGACAAAGAATTAGGGAATAAAAGCGTTGAGATTAAAGTTCATCAATCTTGCAAAGAATGTAATAAATAAATCATGCATATGAATTTAGCGTTTTAGTGTAAATATCACGTATCGCTCTACAATATCATTGATTTCCCAAATGACATCGTGAGATCGATCGTATCGTTTAATCGACGATTTCCCAATCAATCAAACGATCCGAAAGCATTACGATCCGAAACTTTGTGCGATTATCAAAACCCAAATCCATTTCTAGATTTTCTTATTTTGATAGAAGATTATTCTTAAACATAGATTCAAAAGTATTTGTCAATATCATTTGAATCAATCATGAGAATGAAAAGCAAGAATAATTTCATAAACATATAAATTGCTAAACCATATTTTCACATAAGTATTCATTACATCAAAGCTAGAAAGATTACCTCTAATCCCAACAAAGGGATGTTAGTTACTCATTTTCATGGCAACTATGCAAAAGTGAAGAGAAAAGATGAAGATACAAACCAAGTCTTGATTTCCCAAAGTCTTGATTGATTTCCACTACCCAATCACTTTTGATCTTTGAAGATCAAAGCTCTAGCCCTAATTACTAAGTCCTAAACTACTAATAAAGCAATCCTAACAAATTGGAAGAAAAAGTCTCAAAGTTCTCCAATTGGTTATTTCAGAAAAAGAGCCAAAAATGCTTTATAAAACTGAATTTTTGCACGCTCGCTACAAGCGATGAGTTGGTCGCTTGTAGCGAGGAAGTCTGATGGCCAATAGGGATCCTCCACGTCAGCATGGAGCCATAAACCGCCCTTGGTCGCTTGAAGCGACCAGTCCATCGCTTGAAGCGATGAGCCTCTAAAAATCCCTGCCTATCTTCGCTTGTAGCGTGGCATCTGGCGCTTGAAGCGATGAAGGCTTCAAAATCCCTGCCTATCCTCGCTTGTAGCGAGGATGCGTGCGCTTGTAGCGATGAGTTCAAAACAAACTTCATTTCTTTGCTCAGCATGATCAATCATAAATTTCCTGCAATAATAACATGGGGTAAGGCATAGGATCACAAATATAGTATTTTGAACCACAAATATGAGCTTATCCTAAGATAACTTGCGAAATAAGTTACATAAGTGCCTTAATTAAATGAACAATTTAACCACTTTCAGGCACTTATCAATTATCAAATTCAATTAGAAGAAAAAGATAAATACAAAACTGCCTTTGTAGTCCCTTTTGGACATTATGAGTGGAATGTATTACCTTTAGGTCTGAAGAATGCACCTTCAGAATTTCAAAACATTATGAACTCTATATTTAATAATTATTCAAATTTTACTATAGTTTATCTGGATGACATATTAGTCTTTTCATATTCTATTAACCAACATATGCAACACTTAAATCAATTTTATGAATTAGTAAAAAATAATGGGTTAGTATTATCAGAAAGAAAGATGAATCTCTTTCAATCCAAAATTAGATTTTTGGGTTTTGATATTACTCAAGGGATGTACCACCCCCATTAGCAGGTCCTTAGAATTTGTTAGTAAATTTCCAGATGAATTAAAAGATAAAACCCAATTACAAAGATTCTTAGGATGTCTCAATTATGCCTCAGACTTTATTCCAAATCTAAGAATTATTTGTGCTCCTTTGTTTAAAAGACTTAGAAAGAATCCTCCTCCATGGGATACATCTATGTCTGATAGTGTTAGAAAATTAAAACAACTGGTCAAGAAATTACCCTGCTTACGAATCCCTGATCACTAAGCAAACCTTATTGTCGAAACCGATGCTTCTGATGTTGGTTTCAGAGGTATCTTAAAACAATTACTTCCGGGAACGGAAAAGGAACAAGTAGTCAGATTCTATTCTGGAACTTGGTCTCCGACCCAATTAAATTATAGTACTATTAAAAAAGAAATTTTAGCTATTGTTTTATGTATTACAAAATTTCAAGATGATTTGTTTTCTAAACATTTTGTTTTAAAAATAGATTGCAAAGCTGCTAAAAGTGTTTTACAAAAGGATGTTAAAAATTTAGTTTCTAAACATATTTTTGCCAGATAGTAATCTTTATTATCTTGTTTTGATTTTGATATTGAACATATTGAAGGAATTAAAAACTCTTTACCAGACTTTTTAACTAGAGAATTTTTACAGGGAAAGAATGGATCCTAGAGACAATTATGGTCCTCCATTACCTACCAAAAAAGAGAACCAAGAAAAAACCTTAGTATTAGGATCATCATCTTACCTGACAAAAATTACATCACCAAAACCCATTACAAATAAATTTACCTTATTATCTCCATCAGATATTACTCAAAAGATTACTCCATCAACCTCCTCTACTAAAACTACCAAACTAGCTTTTTACACTCCGCCTCTTACAGCTAAAAGTACGTTTGTTACTAAAAATTTAGCTGAACCCATTATACCTTTAGAGACATATTACTGTTCAGAAAATGCCTCAGTATTACAGGTAGCAAGTAGAATCTTTCCCAAAGGATTCCTGTTTGTTCCAAAAGATTTATTAAAAACTAGAAAGTTTTATGAGTTTATATTAATAGACACCGGATCTATAGTACTGACCCATCAGTATGATCCAGTGGATAAATCCAAGATTACTTTTTCAAAGTTCAAGATTACTAAAGTCCTATCTCCTGCTGATTGGACTCAATCTCCGGCTACAGAAAAAACCTTTACCAGAAAATTTGTTCCTCAACATTACAATTATTTCGACTACATGGACGCATGGAATTATTTCTTAGCCATAGAACCTTTTAATCATACATGGTTCATATGGTTCTCAAAGGATATATCATTAAAGTTTCCTTCATGGTTCATTAAATGGTTTGAATTAATTGGACCTACACTCAACATATTCCCAGATTATGCTTTGGATACCTATAACAAATTTATCGCAATTACGGATTGTCCTAATCATATGACAACCTTGGCCTTATGTGCCGCCTTTAGTATTAATTGGATTACGTCCTGGACTTTTGCTTCAGAATTACTTTGGAGTGACTGCCCAGCCACCCAGTTGGTTAAAAAATATTCGGTCAAGTGGTGGATTAAATTCAATCTTGAATTACTTAATGAAAAAAGATTAGAAGCCTGGGTACAAGCTAATCCAGGTAGATGCAAACATGTTGATAAAAGTTCAGACTCTGAATTTTTATCAAGCAAATCAAAAATATTAGCCTCTTTAGCAGCTGTTACTAATCCAAAGAAGTTTTTAGAAAAATTATGTGAAGCCTCGTCTTCATTATCTGATGCTGGTAGTACTTCCAATAGTGCTGACGGCAACGAAGACGACTGCTATGGAATTAATTTAGAAGACTGTTGAAGAATTATTGATGCTCTGAATTATTCAAATTAACTGTTGAAGAATTATTGCAAAATTAAATTATTATCAATTATTGTACTATAGGCCAACTGTCGGCCATTTACTTTTCCTTTATCATTACTTTTTATCTTTACTTTTTCAGTGGCATATTGTGTGTCGGCCACTTATTTGTATAATAATTAATTGTGTTGTATTTCAGTTTGAAGTTCGTGTCTGTAACCCTTCTATAAAAGGGATTGTAAGCTTTAGAGTTAGACATTCGAAATACCCCAACCTCATATTGAGCAATTTCGAAGCCCTTGTAACAACATTGTAAGTTTTATATAAAATAAACTGTCTTTATTCAGATATTTTATTATGTCTTTTAAAACCATTTACATTTTTGTTGATCCTGATTTTGATTATATGTTAGTAAATGCTGAAGGCACTCAACATTTAGTATTTAAATTAACTCCACCTTTACAAGAACTTAATATTTTTACTGATTCCGCACTTTATATTATTACATTAAAACCAGCTCCATTCATTTCATTTTCTTTTATTATTCCTGATACTCTAGTTCCGATATATATATATATATATATATATATGCTTATTTGGTCTATTGGTCTCCTAATTAATTTTCAGTTTTCATTTTGGTCCCATAACTAAAAAAACTCACGTTTTGGTCCCTCAAGTTCATCTCTGTTTGTCAAAAAATTCATGTTTGTCAAAAAAATCCCCTAATAAAACAATTGTAAGTCTGTAACTGTCTCTCTCTCTTTCTTTTTTATCTATTATTTCTCTTTTATCTTTGTTTTTCATATAATACACCGAAGTCATGGTGACTTTCCGGCCATCAAAATTATTGAATGCGAATCCAAAAAGAAAAGTTCATAAAGCTTTTGTTTATTTACTTATAATTATAATCTCATACAGATTTTTTTATACTGAATGCTTATGAGCATATATAATACTCCAGTATAATTTCCATCGTTGACCATTCAACACCTAAGTGTGTTTCTCATCTTCATTTTGGATCCTCAAACTATCAAGAAATGATTTTCCACGGAGTTCTTTTCCAAGGTATCCTATGTAGAAATCTGTTACACTAATTGGTTTGAATAGTGCTGGTGTTTTTGGAGTAACAAGGGTTGGCGCTGGGCGTATAATTACTGCCCTACCAGGACTGTAAAATGTAGCTATAGAAAGTCTTTCTTTTTTTATGTTCACTGTTGCTCGGTGCTCAATGCTTGGGTATATTCCGTTTGTTATCATCTGCCAAATAAGTTGACAATGTTATATATAAACATAAAAAGAATAAAAAATATATAGAGTAAGACAATGCTAGTAAGAGAATGCAGTAAGGACAAAGAAACTTTTGTAATAATTAATTAAAAATCTTTGTAACCCACATTAAGGTTTCGTAAGGTTTTATTTAAAATGATTTTATTTGTATTATTAAATACACGATCAATATATATATTTTTTGGTTACACACGATCAATATATTGAATTATAATTATAATTAGAGAACCTTAAAAACAACGCACACCATGGCACCTAAATTTTGTCTTTTAAAATTGATCTAGTTTGCTAAAAAAAAACACATTGATATGGAGAGTTAATTGTGAAATAACTAAACAAGTAATTGTATTCTAATAATTAGTGAATTTTAATTAAAGATGAATTGTACGAGAGAAACTGATTTGGAATCCAAACAGGATGAGAGCAAGATCATTAATAAATTACCTCCAACATGTCTCCAAGGTTGATGATGAAAGCATTAGGAAGGGGTTTAACAGGAATCCAAAATCCATATTTTTTAATTTGAAGACCTTCCACTTCATTGCCTTGGAGAAGGATGGTGAGGCCACCACCATCAGAATGAGAATTAAGTCCTGTAACAAGCTCTGGTTGGGGACATGGTGGATAATAATTGATCCTAGTTGATTGAGTTTCTTGACCAAATAACTCCCTAATTTCTTTGGTGTCCACCTCAAGGGCATTTGCCATAATATCAATGATTTGGATGGCGAGATTTTTCAGCTCTGCAGAATAGGTCTCTAAATGATCTCTTTATCATTCCACCCACACAAAAAAAAAAAAAAATTAAAATTAAAATAAATATTTTTTGGGTTGTAAAATACAATTGCAGTGTTTTGAACAAAAAATATTGCAATATATTCAGACTTACTCCTTAATTATTATTCCTTACGACATGTACTGCATTTTTTTTAATTCAGTTAGCCGGTCAGTTTATTATTTGGGGTGATGTCAACATGTAATTATTTGCGTATACACATTACCCACCAACTATTTGCGTTTATCTTAATGGTCCTTTATCTTAATTTCTAATTTGAAACTAGTAATTATTTTAATGATTAATAATGAAAGTTGATGTTTTGAAGTATACACATTACCCACCAACTATTTGCGTTTGATCCAGTGTTTGAAAACCTTAACAATACTCCGTTTAGTTGGCTGTGGCTATCTACACAACATTTTGGATTATGATTCATGATACAATTGATGCAATATGCTTAGAAATTAATGTCCTAGAATATACGATACAATCAATGCAATATACCTATAAATTAACGTCTTAGAATGTATAAGAGCACCAAGTCTAGAAACTCTAGAATTAAGATAAAGAATACAACCTGAATGGTAAGGGGAGTTTAGGGAATAAATGGGGTTTCCTCATATGTGATGGCAAAGTAACCATAAAAAACATATCTGCCCAATCTAATTTCTGTTCCTCGGACATTACAAAGGCCTGACCATACCCTTCCACATCTCCTTCTTTTTGACTAAATTTCCTTTTCTCTTCAATTGGAAGATTGTAGAATTTCTTAGCACCCATCTTCACATTTTCTACCAATGAAGTGCTCACTCCATGATTAATCAGCTATAAATTAATAATGATTGCCCATATATAAGTCAAAATCACAATTATTGGTAAAACCAATCACTTCATAAATAAAATAATGGGTAATAGTTATGTGTATCTCAATCAAAATTAAAAGTGTACTATACTTTAATATGCTGCTATATCAAGACTTGTACTTACCAAACTCTTATATATATATATATATATATGAATTATTATGAATAATTAATTATTTTTTCTCTAATATGGATGTAATGACAAACCTGGAAAAAACCCCATTCTTTGCAGGCAGAGTGTAATTTATCCAGTTCAGGTCCCTTTATATTGAGATCTTGGGACAACAACTTGCTAAAGTCAATAACAGGAACTTGGGATAAAGGAGTAATTGTAGATAGTATTGGACGGTCATGATATGGACGAACATAACGCTCTGGAACTCTTGTCAATGGTTCCTTTACTATTTCCTGGACAGAAGGTACAATCAGAGATTCAGAGGACAAAATCAAAGATGTATGTTCCATAAATTCAATTGGACATGCACTATATACACACACGAATAGGTGTTTGATTCTAAACTGATATTAGAAGTGGAAAATCTTACACTATATATGTTGAGAAAGGGGTTAATATATAAGTACAGGATCCCCCCACGTCTTAGTCACTGGTATGTAATATTAACATTATAAATTGACACATTCGGCTACTTGATAAGTATTTTTTAGTTTTTGGTTTAATTTTTTTTTTCAATCCTTATATTCGTACACCCTTAATTTCTCTATACTCATTCAATACATTAGTTTTTTCATATCTCTCTTTCTATCACATCATTAATTTATCACATCTCTCTATTTTTATCTCTCTTAGAGCGTGTTTGTTTGAGTGGATTTACAAAAAATGATCTCTCCAATTATTGTAAGATCAAATCATAAACAATTTTTGCAGTTAGTTATTAGGGCATCACTAATCCTCCTTACTCCTTAGGACTTTAAAAATGGATTGTGTTGTTGCAAAATTCTGAAGAGGTTGTCCAAAACTTGTATGGTCCGTCAGACTAAAAGAAAAAAGTGCTACATTGAGAGGGCATCTCAAGCACTTTATTAGATAATATGACATATTGTGGAGACTGAACTAACCCAATTGGATGAACCAAGATAGCTTGCTAGTATCATCTTCTTTATTCATAATATTTTTATTTGATTGATCATAAGCATACATATATATTCATACTCTTTGTACTTGCAGTAAGTACAATGTCTAAAACTAGGGTTTCTTGAGAATGCTCTCAAGGGGACTATTTATAGCCTTTCTTGGGTTTGGTTTTCCGTGACTTAGGCCCTAAGTAACTTGGGCTCTAAGTCATGTTTAAAGCGTTCTAGTTGCTTCTAGAAGCTTTCTGAGGCGACGCCCTTAGAAGGACGCGCCTGGGGTTGCTTTGACCCTTCTGGAGGGCGTTGTGCCATTAATTATATATTGACGGTCCACAGTCCCCCAAACACGAGTCTTGGGACAAGGCGAATTAATTAATTATGAAGTTGATAGCCTAATGTGTTTGTGTTAAAGCACAAAAGTAAGTATAAGTTTTATATCGTTCCACAGGGATTATTGCGATATCATAAACCGTTCAACGTCGATTATCGTCTTAAGTTAGGGTTTAATCTTTTTCATTACTAACACTACTCGACAGTAAAAGCATTATAAATAAAACGTAGAGTAATAGGACATAAAAGGTGTTAGGATTAAAGTTCATCAATCAAACGTCGTTTGTATTCGATTGATCATAAATATGGATTCTAGCTTTTCCTTATATACGACATTATCACGTATTACTCGTCAACGTCATTCGTGTCCAAATGACGTCGTGAGATCGATCGTATCGTTTAATCGACGATTTCTCAATCTATTAAACAATTCGAAAGCTTTACGATCCAATACTTAATGTAATTATCAAAACCAAATCCCATTTCTAGAATTTCTTATTTTGATAGAATCTTATTCTAAACCTAGATCCAAAAGTATTTTTTCAACATCATTTAAATCAAATATAAGAATGGAAAACAAGAACAAATTCAATGGTATATAAAAATGCTAGAATCATATATTTAAAATATCAAAGGTTTACAACTAAGAGTGATTGATTACCTAATAATCCCAACAAAGGAGATTAGTTGATCATTCTCATGATAACTATGCAAAAGTAGAAAGGAAGATGGAGAATATGCTAAGGCTTGATTTCTCAAAGCTTCTTAGTGTAATCTTCACTTGAATTCCTTTTGCTCTATGAAGTTTGCCTCCTTTTATGCCTATTCTCTCTCTAGAAATTAAATATTTCAAGCTCTGGAAATTATAAAAACTGGTATTCAACTGATAATCCATAAAAAAATGAGCTAAAAAGCTTTTATATTTCTGAGATTTTGCACGCTCGCTACAAGCGACCAGCCTGTCGTTGTAGCGAGGAAACTTTCTTGGCCAATGGTAGAGCTCCACGTCATCACTTAGCATTAAACCGCCCTTGGTCGCTGTAGCGACGAGATCTGTCGCTACAAGCGATGGAACCTTCAATTTCCCTGCCTAGGCTCGCTTCTAGCGTCCAGTCCATCGCTTGAAGCGATGAACTCTCAATTTTCCCTGCCTAGGCTCGCTTCTAGCGAGGCTTCTGGCGCTTGTAGCGATGAAGTCATGAAATTCCCTGCCTATCCTCGCTTGTAGCGATGAGACTTGCGCTTGTAGCGATGGCTTTAACAAAACTTCATTTTCTTTGCTCCAATCAGGTCCAAGCATGAAATTCCTGCATAATAACATGGGGTAAGACTTAGGATGTAACACCCATACTAATTTTAACTAGTATATTAGCAAGAGTGTTAAACTGATACTGGATACATTAAATACAATACAGAAAAGTTGTTTAATAATTATACAGAACATAAGTCTTTGATACAATCCATAATCTGTTACTAAACATTCTCCATAATATATACATCATGATACAATTATATATACAACTCCAAGAAAATATGAGCAGCACGATCAATCTGTAGCTTTCTCTTTACCTTTACTTCGTGCTACCTGCGAAGAACCTGCACCAGAAGGAAAGGGATGAGACATAACGTCTCAGTGAGCTCCTACCCTACCTACTGTTTGGCAACCACAGGGAACCTAGGGTTGCCGTGCCTACCTCGGCGAACTCGGGAACACCTATGATCGCCAAGTCTCAATCTTACCCATAAAGGGTTATCTGTCTGTTTCTGATACTCTGGTGATCAAGGGGAGTCCTAGGATCACCGTCTGATAGCTGCTAACTGATAACTGTCTGAGTAAATATTTTCTGACTGATAAAGTAATAGAATATTAACTGATCTTTATGTTAGCTGTTAGCGTTGAACAAACAATGTTATCTGAGTTCATTTTACGGAATGCCCCCGGGTGGAGTAACCCCGAAGCACATTCCCCTGATAACCGGTGAAAATTCCTATCATATCAGGCTAACACCGGACTCCTCTTGTCGTCGTGCGGTTATCCTTGCGGAATAACACGTCCCACTGGCGTGAACCTCCTGTGTCCCACTGGCGTGAACAACAGAAGACACGACTTAATAATAGTTTTAACTGATGCGTATACCTCCCGTGTCCCACTGGCGTGAACGACGGAAGACGCGAATAAATAATCTTTAAACTGATGCGTGAACTTTTCATGTCCCACTGGCGTGAACGATGAAAGTCACGACTTAAGGTAATAATCTTTAGTCTTTACTCTACGTGTACCATTCGTGTCCCACTGGCGTGAACATCGAAGGCCACGGCTTAATCTTATTAAATCTTATACTCTTGACCTATATAAGGTTCTTAACTTTAAAGTATTAAATCTCTCTCATAATTCTCATTCTTAAGGATGAAACTTAAAGCAATGCATTCATAGCTTAAATAGCCTTACTTTGCATTCCTAATGCCTTACCAAATTCCTTGTCCAATCATTCATTCCTTAATTGTTGAGTGGTCCATTGGACATGTCAAGAATGGTGTCTATCTTGGAAAATAAAGTTTACTTTGAAAACAGTTACTAAAAAGCATCGCCGAACACGTACACAGCACCCAAAACGAACCAGAACAGACATGTGCTGTCTGTCTGATTTCGCTGGGCAAAGTGGAGGCGATGGGGAGGCGAAACTGGGCAGAGAATTTTGCTGAAAATCGCTGTTTTCTCGCCCCGAGGTCGCCAGGCGAAAATATCAGTTCAAAACCTGTTAAGAGAGTGATTTTTCCACCATTTTGACACATTCAAAGATACCCAGGCATTCCAACAACATAAGGGATGAATTTCCAATACAAATTAACAGTTTAAAACATGAATAAACAAGGAATTGGCAAACATAGGAGATTAGGGTAAATTTCTAACTTAGCTCAATATGTAAAAATGCTTACAAACTTACTCAAGCGGGTTCTAAAACCCTGTGGAGCTCACCTTAATCCTCCTATTGGTGCTTGTTATTTCTGATTCCCCAAAGCCTTGGCTTAACTCTACTTCTTCTCTCAAAATCTTCCTTGTTTACTCCTTGTTCTAGCTTTACTACTCAAACCTTGCTTGTGATGTTTCTCTTAAGAATTGGATGATGGAAAGATGAGGTTATGGAGAGGGAGTGAGGGCGTGAGAGTGGGGAGGGAGAGGGAGTGAGTGAGCTGAAAATGGGAAAGAAAATGAGGATGGAAGAGTGTAGATCACTCTTTTCTACTTCTTCCTTTAAAACTTTCCCCCCCTTTTTAACTTATTTACCATTTTGCCATGCCTATTATTATTTAATTACCAAGCTTGCTTAATCACTTCTAATACTGGTAGTAATCACATCTAGGCGGGATGTTACAATCTACCCCCCTTAAAGAAATTTCGTCCTCGAAATTTAGAAGTTACCTGAAAATAAATGAGGATAGGTTGCTTGCATATCTGACTCCAGCTCCCACGTTGCTTCGCCGTCGGGAGAACCTTTCCATACAACCTTAACTATAGGAATCTCTTTGTTCCGCAAAGTCTTAACATCACGATCGATTATCTGTTCTGGCTCAGGTTGAAAGGTCAAGTCCGATCTCAAATCAATACTATCCAACTCCACTGGTTGAAAAGGATCAGGAATGAATTTCCTTAGTTGCGAGACGTGAAAGACATCATGTAATCCTGACATGGCCGGTGGCAGCGCCAACTGATAAGCTGCCGGACCAACACGTCGAAGTATCTGGAACGGTCCAACATATCTTGGACAAAGCTTCTTAGTCCTGAAAGCTCCTCTTAAGCCCAACTTAGGAGTAACTTTAAGAAATACATGGTCTCCTTCATCAAACTCTAAGGGTCTTCGTCTCCTATCAGCATAACTTTTCTGGCGACTCTGTGCTGTTCTCATCTTATCTTGAATGGACTTAATCTTTAGAGTCGTCTCCTGAATGATCTCTGGACCCAAAATGCTCTTATCTCCAACCTCAGCCCAACAAAGCGGGGTTCTACATTTCCTACCATATAGAGCTTCATATGGTGCCATTCCAATGCTAGAATGATAACTGTTATTGTAAGAGAATTCAATCAAGGGTAGATGATTGTTCCAACTTCCTCCACCTTCTAAAATACACGCACGTAACATATCCTCCAACGTCTGAATAGTCCTTTCTGATTGTCCGTCTGTTTGAGGATGATGGGACGTGCTCATCTTTAATCTTGTCCCTAAAGCCTTCTGAAAAGCTTTCCAAAAATGGGATGTGAAAATGGGATCTCTATCAGACACAATACTAGCTGGCACACCATGGAGTTTCACAATTTCCGAAATAAATAACTCGGCATACTGAGAAGCTCGGTAAGTGGTCTTAACCGGCAAGAAATGAGCTGACTTAGTTAACCGGTCCACTATAACCCAAATGGAGTCATGTCCTCGCTGTGTTCGAGGTAACCCAGTCACAAAATCCATGGTTATATCTTCCCATTTCCATTGTGGAATTTCCAAAGGTACCAACATCCCAGCAGGCCTTTGATGCTCAATCTTCACCTGCTGACAAACAATGCATCGGGACACAAACTCCGCAACATCTCTTTTCATGCTAGGCCACCAATAATCTCTTTTCAAGTCTTGATACATCTTGGTGGTTCCTGGGTGAATGCTGAAACTGCTCTTATGCGCCTCTTCTAGAATTAACCTTTTCAATTCCTCATCGTTCGGGACATAAACTCTTCCCTCAAACAATAATGTTCCATCAGGTGCAAAAGAAAACTCCGGTTGGCTAACTTTCCTTTGAAGATCCATATCCATGCTTTGCGCTTGTGCAATCCTAGATCGTAGGTCACATGAAATATCTAACTTGTTTAACAAAATACCACCATCCAAATCAGTAACATGGAGGTTAAGGTCTCTAAACTTCTCATACAGCTCACACGTGTGCATCATCACCTCAGCTTTAATCAAAGCCTTTCGACTTAAGGCATCTGCAACCACATTAGCCTTTCCTGGATGGTATTTCAGATCAAAATCAAAATCCTTCAAGTATTCCATCCATCGTCTTTGCCTCATGTTAAGATCTCTTTGATCAAACAGGTACTTCAAACTCTTATGGTCGCTAAACAAATCAAACTGCGCACCATACAAATGATGTCTCCATATCTTCAGTGCGAAAACTATTGCTGCCAACTCAAGATCATGTGTAGGATAATTCTCTTCATGTGTCTTGAGCTGTCTGGACGCATAAGCTATGACATTTTCCCCTTGCATAAGAACACTACCCAGTCCTTTAGAGGATGCATCGCAGAAAACGGTGTACCTCTTCTCAGGATCTGGTATAGCCAACACTGGCGCCTTAGTCAACTTCTTTTTCAAAACTCTGAAACTCCTTTCACATTCTTCATCCCAGATAAAGGGCACATCCTTTCGAGTGAGGCGTGACAAAGGCAAGGCAATCTGAGAAAACTTCATGATAAACCTTCGATAATAACCTGCCAAGCCTAGAAAACTCCTGACTTCTGCTACATTCTTGGGTCTTTCCCAATTGAGTACAGCTTCAACTTTGGATGGATCGACGGCTACTCCTCCTAGAGAAATAACGTGACCCAAAAACTTAATCTCGGATAACCAGAATTCACACTTGCTAAACTTAGCATACAGCTGCTTGTCTCTAAGAACATCCAATACAATTCTTAAGTGCTGAGCATGCTCCTGAGGATCTTTAGAATAGATCAAAATGTCATCAATGAAAATCACCACAAATTGATCAAGGTAAGGTTGAAATATTCTGTTCATGTAATCCATAAATACTGCTGGTGCATTAGTTACACCGAAAGGCATAACCAAAAATTCATAGTGCCCATAACGCGTTCGAAACGCCGTCTTAGACACATCTGAAGATTTAATACGAATTTGATGATAACCTGACCGAAGATCAATTTTGGAAAATACTGTTGCTCCTTTAAGCTGGTCTAGGAGGTCGTCAATCCTGGGAAGAGGATACTTGTTCTTGATAGTCACCTTATTAAGTTGGCGGTAGTCAATACACAGTCTCATGCTTCCATCTTTCTTCTTGACTAACAAGACCGGAGCACCCCAAGGTGATACACTGGGTCTAATAAAATGTTTCTGGATTAATTCCTCGAGTTGAGACTTCAGCTCTTTCAGCTCTGTTGGTGACATTCTGTACGGTGCCACAGATACTGGCTCCGCTCCTGGTATCAAATCAATTGAAAACTCCACCTCTCGCTCTGGAGGCAAACTAGATACTTCTGAAGGGAAGACATCTAAGTATTCATTTACAATAGGAATATCACTGGGGCTTAACTCTGATTCTGAAGCCACAGTGAGCATCACATAGAATCCCTTATCTTGAGCACAAATGAATTGGATTAACTGATGGGTGCGGTTTATCAATTCAGACAGAGCCACACCTTCCGCCGTATCACTGGTCGGCATATAAATACTTTTCTCTGAACAACCAATATACACATGGTTAGCAGAGAGCCAATCCATGCCTAAGATCACATCCAACTGCTCCATCGGGAGGCAAACTAAATCAACATAATAGGTCTTACTAGACACAGTGATAGGACAACTTTCACAAACATACTTTGCCTCAATTCCGCCTTCAGTAGCGGTAGATACTAACATTGGAGGGTTCAACGGAGACAAAGGTAATTGCAGCGTCTCCACACATTTATATGAAATAAAAGAACATGTAGCGCCGCAATCAAAAAGAACTTTTACTGGATTAGTACCCAAATAACACATACCGGCAATTAAATCTTCATTGGCTACAGCCTTTGCACCGTCAAGAGAGTACACTCTGCCCCTACTAGTAGTTGTTCCTTCAGCTGATCCTTTACCACGTCTGTTTGGACACTCTGATATAAAATGCCCTGGCTGTTTACACCCATAACAAATTCCAGCACCTACTAAGCACTCTCCTTTATGCATCCTACCACACGTCTTGCAAGTAGGATTAGTTCGTAAAGGATTATGTTGTGGAGAGTATGTCTGTTTCCCTCTCTGCGGGGATCCTTTTGGCTTGAGCTTGTCGTGATACTTGTCTGACATCCTGCTTTTCTTCTTTTCATAAGCTGCCGCTCTTTCTTTTGAGGCCTTTGCAAGTCCTGCCTCGACTACCAAGCTATCATGCACCAACTCATCGTAACTCGCAGTTCTCTGAAGGCTAACTGCTGTATCTATCTCGCCTCTTAAACCTCTTTTATACTGATTCATTTTCCATACTTCATTTTCAGCATATTCATTGTGTGTTGAGTAATAAGACAACTCCTCAAACTTCTTAGTAAATTCAGCTACTGACATGCTACCCTGCTTCAATTCTAAGAACTCTTGTTCCTTCTTTACCTTGTAAGACAAAGGTAAATACTTTTCTAACATCACTCCTTTAAAGTTCTCCCAATTCACTTCTACACCATTGGCTTCCATCCTGCGCTGAGCAGATTCCCACCAGTCTTCTGCTGCGCCTCTGAGTTGGTTCGTGGCATAGACCACTTTATCTTCTTCTGAACATTCAGCCATTCTAAAGATCTTCTCCATCTGTTTAATCCACTTTCTGGCTTCTTGTGGTTCACCTTCTCCGTTAAACTCTGGAGGGTGATGTCTGTTATACTCCCGGAACACGGGGTTACCAATTACTGGAGGAGGTGGTGGCTGTGGGTGGAAACCTTGCCCTTGCTGCATCATTTCCATCCATTGCTGTTGAGCTTGGGCCTGTTGCTGAGACTGTTGTTGCATCATCAGCATCATTTGCTGATACTGTAATGCATTCTGAGCTTGTTGCTCTTGGTACTGCTGCTGTCAGGCCTGTTGTTGTTGAATCATCTGTTCCCATGAGTTCATGCTGGGTCCTCCACTTTCATCGCTAGCTTGATTGGCACGAGGTCTACCTCTTCTTCTCCCAGACATCTTATCCTAGTTGTCATATACAAGTCAAAGTGATCAGTTTTAACTGAACATAACATCTAGAATAATGTCCTGGATCCAAGAGGTCCGGAAACTTGGATTGTACTTTAATGACCCAAGGCACGGTCTGAATCGACCTGCTCTGATACCAATTGTAACACCCATACTAATTTTAACTAGTATATTAGCAAGAGTGTTAAACTGATACTGGATACATTAAATACAATACAGAAAAGTTGTTTAATAATTATACAGAACATAAGTCTTTGATACAATCCATAATCTGTTACTAAACATTCTCCATAATATATACATCATGATACAATTATATATACAACTCCAAGAAAATATGAGCAGCACGATCAATCTGTAGCTTTCTCTTTACCTTTACTTCATGCTACCTGCGAAGAACCTGCACCAGAAGGAAAGGGATGAGACATAACGTCTCAGTGAGCTCCTACCCTACCTACTGTTTGGCAACCACAGGGAACCTAGGGTTGCCGTGCCTACCTCGGCGAACTCGGGAACACCTATGATCGCCAAGTCTCAATCTTACCCATAAAGGGTTATCTGTCTGTTTCTGATACTCTGGTGATCAAGGGGAGTCCTAGGATCACCGTCTGATAGCTGCTAACTGATAACTGTCTGAGTAAATATTTTCTGACTGATAAAGTAATAGAATATTAACTGATCTTTATGTTAGCTGTTAGCGTTGAACAAACAATGTTATCTGAGTTCATTTTACGGAATGCCCCCGGGTGGAGTAACCCCGAAGCACATTCCCCTGATAACCGGTGAAAATTCCTATCATATCAGGCTAACACCGGACTCCTCTTGTCGTCGTGCGGTTATCCTTGCGGAATAACACGTCCCACTGGCGTGAACCTCCTGTGTCCCACTGGCGTGAACAACAGAAGACACGACTTAATAATAGTTTTAACTGATGCGTATACCTCCCGTGTCCCACTGGCGTGAACGACGGAAGACGCGAATAAATAATCTTTAAACTGATGCGTGAACTTTTCATGTCCCACTGGCGTGAACGATGAAAGTCACGACTTAAGGTAATAATCTTTAGTCTTTACTCTACGTGTACCATTCGTGTCCCACTGGCGTGAACATCGAAGGCCACGACTTAATCTTATTAAATCTTATACTCTTGACCTATATAAGGTTCTTAATTTAAAGTATTAAATCTCTCTCATAATTCTCATTCTTAAGGATGAAACTTAAAGCAATGCATTCATAGCTTAAATAGCCTTACTTTGCATTCCTAATGCCTTACCAAATTCCTTGTCCAATCATTCATTCCTTAATTGTTGAGTGGTCCATTGGACATGTCAAGAATGGTGTCTATCTTGGAAAATAAAGTTTACTTTGAAAACAGTTACTAAAAAGCATCGCCGAACACGTACACAGCACCCAAAACGAACCAGAACAGACAATGTGCTGTCTGTCTGAATTTCGCTGGGCGAAGTGGAGGCGATGGGGAGGCGAAACTGGGCAGAGAATTTTGCTGAAAATCGCTGTTTTCTCGCCCCGAGGTCGCCAGGCGAAAATATCAGTTCAAAACCTGTTAAGAGAGTGATTTTTCCACCATTTTGACACATTCAAAGATACCCAGGCATTCCAACAACATAAGGGATGAATTTCCAATACAAATTAACAGTTTAAAACATGAATAAACAAGGAATTGGCAAACATAGGAGATTAGGGTAAATTTCTAACTTAGCTCAATATGTAAAAATGCTTACAAACTTACTCAAGCGGGTTCTAAAACCCTGTGGAGCTCACCTTAATCCTCCTATTGGTGCTTGTTATTTCTGATTCCCCAAAGCCTTGGCTTAACTCTACTTCTTCTCTCAAAATCTTCCTTGTTTACTCCTTGTTCTAGCTTTACTACTCAAACCTTGCTTGTGATGTTTCTCTTAAGAATTGGATGATGGAAAGATGAGGTTATGGAGAGGGAGTGAGGGCGTGAGAGTGGGGAGGGAGAGGGAGTGAGTGAGCTGAAAATGGGAAAGAAAATGAGGATGGAAGAGTGTAGATCACTCTTTTCTACTTCTTCCTTTAAAACTTTCCCCCCCTTTTTAACTTATTTACCATTTTGCCATGCCTATTATTATTTAATTACCAAGCTTGCTTAATCACTTCTAATACTGGTAGTAATCACATCTAGGCGGGATGTTACATAGGATCACAAATATTGCATTTTAACCACAAATACGAGCTTATCCTAAGATAACTTGTAAAACAAGTAACATAAGTGCCTTAAAATATATCAAAAGATAACTACTTTTAGGCACTTATCAAACTCTCCCCAACTTAGCATTTTGGTTTGTCCTCAAACCAAAGAATCAAAAGGAAATTTTCACAGCTTTTAACCAAAGTATTAAGCAATTAGCAAAAGAATCAAAAGTTTGAAGAAATAAGTATCTGATGAATGATTCAAACGTGACTGCGCAAGCTAGAATTAAGTTTCTCATTAAACGAGATACATACTATGAATGTGAACTAGTTCTAAACACAAAGAATCAAATCACACAATTCTTAACAAACAACATGTTTAAAATTGAACCAAACCTAACACACTTCTATATAAAGTATATGAACACATTGAAATCTATTGTGAGGGTATGAACACTCATCCAGCAAACATGATAACATTCCAATCAAATTATGTGTCCATCTAATTATCATTTCTAAAAGCATAAAAGGCATTGATCATAAGGTCTTTAAGGGTTGTAATTGGGCTAGGTTACAAAAGAATTGTCATATGTGGGATATTGAATTCAAATGGCCAAGCAAGAGGAACATTCATTCTATTTACAAACTTCCTCCTTTCTCAAATACAACTCTTGGTGAACTTCAAATTTTTCTTTTCTTGATTGATCTTGACAACTTTTTCTTTGATTTATTGCAAATCTTTTCATTTTTCTCTTTTCTTTTTCTTGGTTTGCTTTTCTTTCTTTTTTCTTTTCTTTTTCTTTTTCTTTCTCTTTTTCTTGTTGTCAAGATCAATTATCATCATTCACCACTACTTGACATAAACACAACCTCCCTTTCTCCCCAACTTGGTTCAATGATACCCTAATCAAATGTTCCTTTATCATTTTGGCAAAGGTCAATAATCACGATGGATAAGGGTTCAAAAGAAAGCAAATATCAGAATTCAATAATGAGTTAACTATGAACTGGATTTTTTTACAAACTCCGGCAATTTCAATAAGCAATTGAGCTTATGAAAGTTGACAGTTCACAGTTAACAATTTTGATTCAATAGGCTCAGAGGGGTTAACAGATTCTCACTTCTCACAGGGTAGGCTATATGGTCAAGTGTTTCACTCATATTCAAAAAATTGCCTTGATCATTTCAATGCTTTTATACAATTTAAAACAACAATAGATTTAACATAAACTAATCGAGTTAAACATGAAATGCCGGTCTCCTGCATATATATACAATGGTTGAAGATTCCTCACATTTCGGCTAGTTCTAATTGGTTCAAAACTAAACATGTGCTTGCGTAAAACTGAATAGATTAAATTTGTGTGTAAAGAACTTATTCACATTCAAGAATATACCTAGAAAAACAAGAAAACGAGTACCTTAGCTGCGCGCTTTTATCACTCATTCTATCATTATCACTCAACTGATTCTAAGCTCAATGCTTTGCTTTCAAACAAGCACTTAACTTTTGAATCTTTGTCATCTTTCTTTCCAATGTTGGGTAAAATTTCAAAAAAAATTTAAAAATAAATAACAAAATTTTTAAATAAAGTATAATATACTTAAACATATAATAACCAAAATATTCTAACATATTAACCAAAGTAACATAATCCAAAGTACATAAACATAAACATAAATAAAAAGTACAAAGCATAATAAAATTGTTCAGGAATAAATAAAACGAAAGAAAGGTAGAACAAAAATTCTGCAGCTTGCAAAGAGATCTCAATCTGAATCCATGTCTGAATCCATCAAGTCTGCAGCCTCGTGGTCAATGCTCCGAGTAGCCTCCGAGGAGTCATCACCATGATCATCATCATCATCACCTGCAGCAGCATCATCACCAGCTGCATCTGCACCTGCCCCTCCAGAATAGAATGGCCTGTCCCCAGGCCAAGCAATATGCTCCTGGAAATAAGCTGGAGTCCATGTGGAGTAGCCTGCCTCGTGCATATGACTCTGAATCGTCGTCAGGGCTCGGTGGTTTGACTCATTCTGAGCCATGATGTGTGAATACGCAGTCATATGATAGGGATCCCAACTAGAAAAGTCCAAAGGTGGATAGGTTGGGGCCTGAGGGTGGCTAGGGTCCTGGGGTGCAGTGGGTGGTACCATAGATGGTCCAGCAGAAGTGGAAGGTCCAGCAGCAGAAGAAGGTGGAGCAGTAGGAGAGGGGGTAGAGCAGTACCTATTGATGTATCTATCATCAATAGGGTTTTTAATCTCCTCATCAACTTGGCTGGGTAAGTGGATCCTGGCTTTTCTACATAATCCCATAATCAGACCAGGAAAAGTCAATGGGCACTTAGGTTTACCCGGCGGCAGGATACCACTTTCTGCCACTATCCTCATTTCATTAGCTATTATCCTCGCAACGTCAACCTGACGGTTGCTGAGGATGTAATGAAGCAAGGGTGTGACGTCCAGGGTAGTGGAGGAGGTGTGAGACTTAGGCCTAATGTTATACAAGATGAGGGTGAGGATAACCTGAGCTGGTGTAGTCATGTCATCTCTAAAAGCTCTAAAAGGCTTACCCGAGGCCTTGCTCACGTCGTAATTTTTCCCCTCTTGGAAGATCTCCCGTGCGATTAAGTCGTGATCCCAGTTTCCCCTCCTCTGGTGTTCGTGGAAGGCACACAGCTCCTCCGACTCTAATGGGTTATCAGAATCACAAAGTAACAGTGGTTTACCCAAGTAAGAGTTGATGGACATCCTATCAAAAGCGATGGTGCGCCCTCGCACAAATGTAGTCCATGTAAAATCATCTGAGGGGTCAGCTGGAATTGCGTTTGCGTAGAACTCTTGCACAATATCATAATTATCTTCGTCGGAGGATTGCATAATATTCCCCATTTCCTCTCGTTGAGCATATGAGCAATACCTCCATAGCTTCCTTCCTCAGCTATCTTGAACTGCTTCTCTGACCAAATTCTCCTTGTTTTAAGCTCATCGTAACGCTCTTGGTTACGTAAGCTTAGAAACCGGTTTGAATCGTGTGGTTGAGGGTTAGGTATTGGTCTAGATGAAGATCCCTCAACATTACGATGCCTCTTTGATGATGTTTTGGGTGCCATGCCTACAAAATAACATTAAACATGCAAAACAGGTAGGATTCAAGTCAGCATTAGAATAAAAGAAAAATAAAACTGAGTCTGGGCTTCGTCGCTACAGCGACAGGATGGTCGCTTGTAGCGAGCGAGCCCAGAATTTGCTGGTTCCATGCGCTACAAGCGCTATCTAGCGAAGAGCAACCCATTTTCAAAAATGTGATTTTTCTGGTATCTAAACTACTTGTGGCATGCGAAATCAACCCTAAAGCTAAAACAAATGCATCAAAATCACTAAAACTGCCTAATCACCAAAAACCTAAGTTTATTTTAAATTTTTACAAAAAGGTTTTTCAAAATACGAGTTTCTTGCAAAAGATGATGATAGGCTAGTTTGTTTAATGATTCTAGTTCATTTTTAACAGATTATGGTACAGATTATCATGGGTATTGCAAAAGAAGAATAACCCTAAGTTTAAAAATTGAAAATGCAAACCCTAATTTCTAAACAGCATGCTGGCACAATCAAACTATTGTAAAGCTTAACAAACATTGACAGAGGGTTACGAAAACTACCTGGATTGTGAGAGATTTGTAAGATAGCACAGGTACAGAGATTTATTGCAAGAATTTAGCAGGAAAAATGCAGAAATTGAAATGTAACAGTTGCAGAAGAAAAGTAGAAATGGAATGGAATGTTACTGATGCTATGGGGTGCGAAAATGGTAAAGAAAAACGGCTATGGCATTAAATGGGTGGTTGGGGGGTAAGATGAAGGGTTATAGTGGCTTTGGAAACTGAAAAAGTCAGTTATCCTTCTGTCGCTACAAGCGCGCGATGCGTCGCTACAGCGACAAGATTTTAAGCCCATCGCTACAAGCGATAAAATGGCGCTACAGCGGCAAAGTTTAAAAGTCATCGCTACAACGACCGTACGTCGCTACAGCGACGGAGAGTGAAAATCTCATCGCTACAGCGATGGGTCTGTCGCTGTAGCGACCATGACAGAAAACAGAAAAATAAAATTTCCAGCTTTTGCCACTATCCCTAAATGCATAAATGGCTGTACAGAACTAAAATAAAGCTTAAAATGCAACATACTTACAAAATTGGGGTGCCTCCCAACAAGCTCTTGTTTAACGTCATTAGATCGACGCCTGTTTCGCTTTTTCTTATGAATTGATGAGTGAAATCGTCGTCGTGTGCCGAACAACTTCACCGCCAAAATACGGCTTCAGCCTTTGTCCATTCACTGTCCATGTTGATTTAGTGATAGGATCTTCTAGCTCCACAGCTCCATAAGGTTTGACCTCCTTGATCATGAACGGACCGGACCACTTGGATTTCAATTTACCCGGAAATAGCCTTAGCCTTGCATTGAACAGCAACACCATATGACCGGGCGTAAATTCCCTCTTCATGATCTTCTTGTCATGATACCTTTTGACCTTTTCCTTATAAAGCTTGCTTGATTGATACGCTTGGTCACGCATTTCTTCGAGTTCATTCATCCGAAGCTTTCTCTTCTCCCCCGCTTGCTCTTGATCAAAGTTCAAAAACTTTAGCGCCCAAAACGCTTTATGCTCCAACTCGACCGGCAAGTGGCATGCTTTCCCATACACCAACTGAAATGGTGTGAAACCCGTAGGAGCTTTGTATGCGGTCCTATAGGCCTACAATGCTTCGTCAAGTTTCATCGACCAATCCTTTCTTGATGATGACACGGTCTTCTCAAGTATCCTTTTGATTTCACGGTTGGATACCTCGGCTTGACCGTTGGTCTGTGGATGGTAAGGTGAAGCTACCTTGTGTTTGACTCCGTAATGCTCAAGTGCTTTTGCCAATTGTTGATTGCAGAAGTGAGAACCTCCATCACTTATTAGCACTCTTGGAGTTCCAAAACGGGAAAAAATGTTCCTTTTCAGAAACTTGACCACCGTTTTACTATCGGCTTTTGGGGATGCTATTGCTTCTACCCACTTTGACACATAATCTACGGCCACCAAAATGTATTCATTGGACATGGAGGATGGAAATGGCCCCACAAAGTCTATCCCCCAACAGTCAAAAACTTCGACTTCAAGGATGCTTTGCAGAGGCATCTCATTCCTTTTTGAAATACCTCCAGTTTTCTGGCAACTCTCGCATTCCTTCACATGCTCGTATGCGTCTTTGAACAAAGTGGGCCAATAGAAGCCTGCTTGAAGAACCTTCGCACCAGTTCTTTCACCGCTGTAATGCCCACCATATGGCGAATTGTGACAATGCCACATGATGTCTTTGGCTTCTTCTCTTGCAACACATCTCCTTAACAGGTGGTCTGCTCCAATTTTGAAGAGGTATGGGTCATCCCAAATAAATTGAGTTGAGTCTTTCATCAACTTCTTCTTCATTTGCCATGTATAATCTTCTGGTATGAACCCCGTTGCTTTGTAATTGGCCATGTCAGCAAACCATGGTATTTCTTGCACCATAAGCAACTTCTCATCCGGAAAATCTTCAAGAATATCCCTTTCGTTCTTCGTTACCTCATCGTTCACCAATCTTGACAGATGATCAGCCACAAGGTTCTCAGTCCCCTTTTTGTCCTTAATCTCCAAATCAAACTCTTGGAGTAGCAACATCCAACGGATGAGTCTCGGCTTGGAGTCGGGTTTGGTGATTAAGTACTTGATGGCTGCATGGTCAGTATAGATAACAATCTTTGAACCTATGAGATACGAACGAAATTTTTCTAATGCGAACACAATAGCAAGTAATTCTTTTTCAGTGGTAGCATAATTGATTTGTGCATCATTTAAAACTTTACTTGCATAGTGTATAACATGAAAAATTTTGTTTTTGCGTTGACCTAACACCGCTCCTACCGCATAATCACTTGCATCGCACATAAGTTCAAAATCATAATTCCAATTTGGTGCGGTGATTATGGGTGCGGATGTCAAACTATCCTTCAAACTTTCAAAAGCGTTTAAACAATCAATATCAAAATCAAAAGACTTATCTTTGTTGAGCAAATTGTTCAATGGCTTTGCAATCTTTGAGAAGTCTTTGATGAACCTCCGATAGAACCCGGCATGGCCAAGAAAACTTCGGATGCCTTTGACATTGACTGGTGGTGGAAGCTTGTCTATCACATCAATCTTAGCTTTATCAACTTCAATACCCTTGGAGGAAATCTTGTGACCAAGGACTATACCCTCGGTTACCATGAAATGACACTTCTCCCAATTGAGCACCAAGTTGGTTTCCTTGCACCGTTTTAGTACCGTGTCCAGATTCTTCAAGCATAAATCAAATGATGACCCGAAGACTGAGAAGTCGTCCATAAACACTTCAATGCTCTTCTCTATCAAATCCGCAAAGATGGATTGCATGCATCGTTGAAATGTTGCTGGAGCGTTACATAATCCGAACGGCATGCGTCGATATGCAAAAACTCCAAATGGACAAGTAAAGGCTGTCTTCTCGTGATCGTCTGGATTCACCGAAATCTGATTATAACCCGAATATCCGTCAAGGAAACAATAAAAAGCTTGTCCTGACAGTCTCTCTAGCATTTGATCCATGAATGGTAGAGGAAAATGATCCTTCCTTGTTGCTTTGTTGAGCCTCCGGTAATCTATACATCCTCCAACCGGTGACGGTTCTTGTCGGTATGAGCTCATTCTTCTCATTTGTGATTACCGTCATACCTCCCTTCTTAGGGACAACTTGAACCGGACTAACCCAAGTACTATCCGAGATCGGATATATCATGCCGGCTTCAAGTAGTTTAACCACTTCTTTCCGGACTACTTCCTTCATGTTTGGGTTTAGCCGTCGTTGAGGTTGTGCTACCGGCTTATAATCTTCCTCCATCATGATCTTATGCATACAATAGGATGGACTTATCCCTTTTAAATCGGATAGTGTCCAGCCTATTGCTTCCTTGTTGGACTTCAAAACTTCAACCAATTTTGTTTCTTCATTGTTTGACAAAGAGCTACTAATAATGACCGGTTTGTTACCCTCTTGATCAAGAAATACATACTTCAAATGTGAGGGTAAGATCTTCATCTCCGGCTTCATTTCTTCAACTTTTGCTTCATTCGTTAATTCCTCAATTTTAGCTTTGTGAGGAGGAATTTCCTTCAACGAATTCAGCTCCTTCAAACACTCTTCTATCTCTTTCTCATCTTCTTCTCCTATGATACTAAGTGCATTTGTCAAGACTCTTTCAAGATGTGTCAAGTGATGCAGCTGGTCCCTTGTATCAACAATCAATTCTTCCGTTGCATCCATCTTGAAACAGGCACCTTTATCACTAGGATACTTCATCGCTTCATTGATGTTGAAATTGACTTCTTCATCGTCCACACGGACTTTCATTAAGCCTCCGTCAAGATCAATCATCATCCTTGCCGTTTGCATGAACGTTCTTCCAAGAATTAGCAGCACATCATCATCTTCAGGTATGTCCATCACTACAAAGTCGATGGGAAATAAGAACTTGTCGACTTTCACCAACACGTCTTCAGCTATTCCCAACGGACGTGTGAAGGATTTGTCGGCCAATTGCAATGTCAAGTTAGTTCTTTTCACAACCAAATCACCAATCCTTTTGACAACGGAAAGTGGGATTAGGTTGATACTTGAACCTAAATCAATGAGTGCTTTGCCGACATTAACATTGCCAATAGACACCGGTAGTGTGACTTTACCCGGATGTCTCTCCTTCCTTGGCAATGTTCTCTGGATGATTGCACTACAATTAGCATCGAGCTGAATTGTTTCTTCTTCATTATACCTCCTCTTCTTGGAAAGAATCTCTTTCATGAACTTGGCATAAGTTGGCATTTGCTCTAAGGCTTCCGAGAATGGAATGTTGATTTGTAAACATTTGAATATATCCAGGAACCTTGCAAACTGCCTTTCTTTCTCCTTTCTGGCTGGAGTAGTTGGGTATGGTAGATGTGGTGTTGGCGCATTCTTCACTACTTCTTGATTCTTGCCCTTCTCCTTCACCACATCTTTCTTCATCACTATGTTTTCATTTTCAACTACTTCCTTATTTTTTTCGACTTCATCCTCATTATTAACTCCCTCTGTTTCCTCCTCATTTCCTTCATCATGATCTTCCTCCTCATTTTCAACAATTCTCCTCTCAACCTCAAGGTTGTCTCCTATACCTCTTCCAACTACCTTCCCACTTCGAGTAGCAATCGCCTTGCAATTATCATTGTCTCTTGATGCAAGGTCATCTTCATCAAAATGACTTAATTGTCATTTTGATGATGATGCGTGGTCTTTGGGGTTGGTTTGTGTGTTGGCGGTAAAGGTTCCGCCTTGTTGGGTTGCTTGAGCAAGCTGTTGTGCTAACTGGCATACTTGTGTTTCCAGGTTTTTGATGGAGGCATCATTATTCTTTTGGTTCGCCATTGACATTTGCATGAATTGGTTAAGAGTTTCGTCGGTGTTTTGTTGTCGGTTTTGTTGCGGAGGTTGGTATTGATTGTAGTTTTGGTAAGGTTGTCGATTTTGTGGTCCAGCTTCTTGCCTCCAACCTTGGCCATAATTTAGATTGTTCCCTCTTGGGAAGTTGTTAGTATGACCTTGGTATTGGTTTTGAAACTGTTGTGGCCTTTGTTGATTTCCAACATAACTTACCTCTTCGGTGGGTGGCGGACAAAATCCGGTGGGGTGATCGCCCGAACAAAGTTCGCATGATGCGACTTGATGGTGTCTCCTTTGTTCGTTTTGAATATCCTTCATTTGTTGTGGAAGGTTGGCCATCTTTCTAGTCAATTCTTCCACTTGTTGGGTTAGCAACTTATTTTGAGCAAGGATGGCGTCATTGGTCCCCAAGTCCAATAATCCCGCTTTTCTTTGGCCTTGGTTTCTATTATGGTGAGCCTGGTGGTCATTTAATGCCATTCTTTCAATGATAGCAACAGCATCTTCGGCACTCTTGGCCATTAAAGACCCACCAGCAGCAGCATCAAGTAATAGCTTTGACTGTTGTTGCATCCCATTCCGGAAAAGATGGATTTGTGTTAAATCATCGAATCAATGGTTAGGGCATCTTCTAAGCATCGACTTGAAACGCTCCCATGCTTCACATAGAGTCTCACTTGAACCTTGTGAGAATACAGCGATAGTTGTCTTAGCCTCCATAAAACGATTCTGAGGAAAGAATCTCTCAAGGAATTTCTCCTCAAGAGTGTTCCAATTTGTCATCACTGTTGGTGGCTGATCCAAATACCACTCCTTGGCCTTCCCAATCAAAGAATGAGGAAACATCCTCATAAATATTGCCTCCTCATTGTTCTCCGTCTCTCCTAGTGTACCGGCGATCTCATAAAATTTTGTGAGATGTTGGAACGGATCCTCATGGTCTAACCCCGAGAAAGGATTAGCGCATAAAGTATTTGAAGGATCCCGGTCTTCATCTCAGTTTGCTTTGTGGTCCGTGGCGTCTTTCCCAATTGGGCCAAGCGGCGTGGGCTATTGTGACATGGCATCCCACTTCCGCCTGAACCTCCAGGTACCTCTCCTACAGCAGCCATTGGAATCTCTTGGCTTGGAATTGGAATTGATGAAGGACTTGAAACAGAAGTTTCCTCTTGTTGCTTTTTCTTTGCCTGCTGCCTCTTCTTCCGATTCTTGCTGTTATTTCTTCAAGCAGTCCTCTCTATTTCAGAATCAAAAAGCAGTTGGTCGTCTGATATCTGACCTCGCATATACAAGTTTCAACAATCTGACCAAAAAGAATTAGCAAACAAGATGGATAAGGAATAATAGTTATATACATAAAAGAATTTTGTGCAAAATTGCTTAAGATAATAATTAACGCTACAATGATTATAATATCAAAGCGTTAATCCCCGGCAACGGCGCCATTTTGTTAAAGCACAAAAGTAAGTATAAGTTTTATATCGTTCCACAGGGATTATTGCGATATCATAAACCGTTCAACGTCGATTATCGTCTTAAGTTAGGGTTTAATCTTTTTCATTACTAACACTACTCGACAGTAAAAGCATTATAAATAAAACGTAGAGTAATAGGACATAAAAGGTGTTAGGATTAAAGTTCATCAATCAAACGTCGTTTGTATTCGATTGATCATAAATATGGATTCTAGCTTTTCCTTATATACGACATTATCACGTATTACTCGACAACGTCATTCGTGTCCAAATCACGTCGTGAGATCGATCGTATCGTTTAATCGACGATTTCTCAATCTATTAAACGATTCGAAAGCTTTACGATCCAATACTTAATGTAATTATCAAAACCAAATCCCATTTCTAGAATTTCTTATTTTGATAGAATCTTATTCTAAACCTAGATCCAAAAGTATTTTTTCAACATCATTTAAATCAAATATAAGAATGGAAAACAAGAACAAATTCAATGGTATATAAAAATGCTAGAATCATATATTTAAAATATCAAAGGTTTACAACTAAGAGTGATTGATTACCTAATAATCCCAACAAAGGAGATTAGTTGATCATTCTCATGATAACTATGCAAAAGTAGAAAGGAAGATGGAGAATATGCTAAGGCTTGATTTCTCAAAGCTTCTTAGTGTAATCTTCACTTGAATTCCTTTTGCTCTATGAAGTTTGCCTCCTTTTATGCCTATTCTCTCTCTAGAAATTAAAGATTTCAAGCTATGGAAATTATAAAAACTGGTATTCAACTGATAATCCATAAAAAAATGAGCTAAAAAGCTTTTATATTTCTGAGATTTTGCACGCTCGCTACAAGCGACCAGCCTGTCGCTGTAGCGAGGAAACTTTCTTGGCCAATGGGAGAGCTCCACGTCATCACTTAGCATTAAACCGCCCTTGGTCGCTGTAGCGACGAGATCTGTCGCTACAAGCGATGGAACCTTCAAATTCCCTGCCTAGGCTCGCTTCTAGCGTCCAGTCCATCGCTTGAAGCGATGAACTCTCAATTTTCCTTGCCTAGGCTCGCTTCTAGCGAGGCTTCTGGCGCTTGTAGCGATGAAGTCATGAAATTCCCTGCCTATCCTCGCTTGTAGCGATGAGACTTGCGCTTGTAGCGATGGCTTTAACAAAACTTCATTTTCTTTGCTCCAATCAGGTCCAAACATGAAATTCCTGCATAATAACATGGGGTAAGACTTAGGATCACAAATATTGCATTTTAACCACAAATACGAGCTTATCCTAAGATAACTTGTAAAACAAGTAACATAAGTGCCTTAAAATATATCAAAAGATAACTACTTTTAGGCACTTATCAGTTTGTTAAATAGATAGTTTTAACATTATTTTCTCTAACATCTTTTTTTAAAAAAAATCATTCTCTCACATTTTTCTCTTAAATATTAACCTCACATGCATTCACAAGATTGATCGCATATTGGTGTCAAGAACACCATGTGAGAAGGTTCCAAAAAGAGCATGTGAGAAAAGGTTACGGATGTTGGACAAAAAGTCTGTCGAGAAGTTCAGACCCAACAACCTAGCATTCTTCTAGAAATCATGACCAACTATATTTTTTAACATCACTATGATCATTTGAACAGCAGAGCTCAAACCCCTCATAAAAATAATAGTTGTCATTACTTTGGAATTTAATTTGAATGCAATAAAGTGTAAATTTAATAATCATTTCGTTCAAATTAGTAATGAAACATTGTTTCGTTCTCTATAAATGTCCGTGGAAAAGTTGACCTATCCACCTCCTATCCAACACAAGTATGGCATGGCCTAAAGAAGGGAGTGTCGTGACCCTTCTTACTCTTAGTCTTAGTATTTTTTTTTTTGGGCTAACCTATATTCGTGACTTAAGAATAAAATGTGAATTTTGAGATTGATGTCTGTTGGTTTTTTATTTCCAAACTGTTGTATTTTGATTTTCAATTCTATTTTTGAAAGAGAATATTTACCGAAGTTGTTATTAGGTTGAGTCACGACCAGGTCGCTCTCTTTAAAACGTTTTGTGCACTATCCAAATTGTGTAAGGCAGACTATCAACCATGCCACCTCCAGGATAAAACAAGTTCAGCTACAACTGTGCGGTTAACTACTGTACTGTAGAAAACCGTTCGAGATTTAATCCCCCAATATAGTACTAAGACGACTTTTTAATACTAAAATCACTCTATTAACTTATTTAGACTCGCGTGGTCGCATTAATTAACTTTTTAAGAACTCTATACACGTGACTCGTTCTTTTAGATTTTAAAGCTAATTTTTTTTAGAAAGACAAAATGACAATAGCCATTGAAAAGTCACACACATAAGTGGTGGAGTCTGTTGTGGTTCGAACCACGATCAGAACGTCGGACCTAACAATTTTATGTGAAATTGTGCACTACTACATACATTCATTCAATCTTTCGTGCACTCATTCATTCTTTCATTCATACATTCAATCATACATTCTTGCATTCAACCATTCATTCAGTCATACATTTATTTAGGCATACATGCATTCTTAAGTGCATTGTGGATAGTTTAAGAAAAGAAATGACAACATTGTCTGTTTATTTTGTGCTCCAAGTGTTTGATGAAACATCTCATTGAATTTTTTACAGACAAAACAAGCATGTAATTGATCAAGAACTACCCAAAAGAAGTCATCAATTTCACAACAAAAAACTGAAACAAAAAAACTTAAAACTAATAATGTGTAGTATGCTCAAGGATTTAGAACATTTACTTGATTAATTTCTTGAGTTTGAAGAAGTTCGATGGAGTTTGATGTCTTGAAGTTTAGAGGGAGTGTGATTTGTGTTTTAACCCTTTTTGAATATGTAAATGGTTCTGTTTTTGACTCTGATATATGATCGGTGCAGAACGACAATTAATTATAGCTGGTGAACTAACAACAATTAACTATCATTCATCAACAAATAGTAATTAATTGTCGCTGGGAGTAAATTGGTCGGTTCTAGGTGCTTGATAGCAAAACAAGGGGTGTCTAAAGAGCACTTTTCTAAAAAGAAAACCAATTCAAATATTATCTCAACCCAATGCTTCCCATCCCAATCAAGTCATGACTCAGAAAATTGCTCTTCTCCCATACAAAATTGCTCACTCCCATACAAACTGACCAAAATACCCCCAGCGTGACTTAAGTCACGTTCGGTATATACCAACATGAGTTAAGTCACGCTCGGTATATACCAACGTGAGTTAACTCATGCTGGGTACTTATTATTACATTACACTAAAACATAAATATTATTACACACAACAGAAATATTATTACATTACATTGCAATTCATTACATTCAACAATGATTATTATAACATAAATTAAAGAAATTTACATTTGAAAAAAATTAAAAAAAAAAAAATTGATTAATCCTAATGACCAATCTTCTTGGGAGGGGGGTAAAAGGCCACTTTTGGCCAGCCCCCTATAGCAAATCTAAGGTAGACGAACCCGCCATAACCATCTCTACCGCTAGCGGGAAAACATAATCAGGGCGAATTCTTGACGATTAATCATAATGATCCTAATAGGCCTAAAAAATCCTCTCATCGATTAATATAATGATCTCAATCGCCGTCATTAAAAAACAGCATAAGATCATTATGATTAATCAAGGACGGACATTGAGGTCGTTTACGCCTATACTAACAAAACTACAAAAACAAAATATGAGAGAAGAGATGGGAGATGAGAGAATGAGAAGAAATGAGAATGAGAAAAAATGAAAGGAAATATTTCAATTTATAGATTTTTTACTTGAATTCTATTGGTCGAAGAAAGTACCAGCTCCTCCCTGATTGGCCACCGTCCTAACTGTCGTCCATCCTACGTGACTTAACTCACGCTGGCCAGTAACCTACGTGAGTTAACTCACATTGATAACCGACCATTCTACCGAGCATGACTTAAGTCACGTTCGGTCATCAGCCATCATACCGAGCGTGACTTAAGTCACGTTCATTACATGTCAACGTGATTAATACACACTCTAGCTTCTGGTGTAGCAACAGAACAACATTGAATGCTCTTAACCAGACCATTAATGACTCATAATCAATACACACTCATAATTGATCCAAATTACACTATTTCAACAACATAATCACACATAACCACATAATCACACATAATCGATCCAAATTACACAAATTCGTCGTTAATCACACAATCACATAATCGATCCAAATTACACAAATTCGTCGTTAATCACACATAATCGATTCAAATTACACAAATTCGTCGTTAAATACACAGTCCACAAATTCGACACAAATTCATTAAAATGCAACATTACAGACACAAATTCGAACACATCACACTATTACACGTTAATAAATATTGCACTTCAATGGATCAGACACAAAGATGTAAAATGTTATTTTCAACCATTAACCTAAACATGTAATCAACGTCGCTATCATCATGGATAACTTGTGGAAAATATACGGTCTTCCAACTGTCTTCATCCTTATCCTCCCCCAGGTTCACGCATGGCACCTCTACAAATACATGAGATGTTCTTTGATTTTCACCAATATGGACAAAGTATCTGTTAAGTTGTGTCTTCAATTCGTCCAACTTGTCGGTGGGGGTTAAAAATACCTTAATTGTCTTCTTCGTGGCGGAGTATTAGACACGAGCTTCAACTTCAACTTGTGCATCTTCAGACATGTTTCACTTCACAAAATTTAATGGAATAAAAAGTATGAGAATAAAACCAAATGAAAGATAAAATAAATAGTTGAATAATTAAAGACAAAAAAATGCGAGCAATAATTGGCGTTACATAACCGGCCACCAAAAAATATTTCACTTTATATATTTATATAATCTTAGTTACATATTGGCCACAAAAATTGGCGTTACATAATCGACCACAAAAAAATATGCCGGTGTAATATCGACAAAAAAAGGACGAACACCAACTAAAAAGTGTCGTAGCCTATCTAACTAGCTAGTGATAGTTCATCATCTTCATCTTCTTCAATTACTTCAAATTCTCATTTTGGTTTTTCCGGAGTGGGAGTGTCGCAATAAATTGGATTGAGTTGATTTGTTGGTTTTTCGGCAGTTTCGGCTTCTTAGACATGAGGTCTTTGAACAAAGCTTGTCTATCCATAAATGCAAACTCTCATTACTCCGCCACACTAATCTTGTGATTCTTCCACTCCGCACAAGACAGTGGTAATGGACAACCGTTTTTCAAATAAACATGAAAAAAGTGGTCGGGAATTAATCCAAGACACAAGATGTGGGAATGTGGGTTAAGTGGTGGGGCACCTCGGATTGGGAAATATGTCTCACATATACCTCTTTCAGGCGAAACCAACTGAACAACAACTCTATTGTAGCAAGTTGCAACAATGTTACGCATATCGGTAATGTCAACCACTTATCTAAGTATGCAATTCCACCACTATTTGTTGGAGAGTGTAAACCATTCAAGATATATTGAAAACGCTTCTCCGAACCAAATATCGGCAAATAGTCACTCTTATTATTTTTCAACTCTTGAATAAGTGCAATACGAACCAATGTGTGATTTTCCTCATCCAAGCCTATGTGTCTAACTATGACCCGGAATCCTCAATTATCATCCCCTTTATCATTCACAATATTTTCAATGTAAGATCTCATGATCTTTGGGAATTGTGTTATGTATGGTAAATCCAGAATATACGAATCCGGGTGTATAGTCGAGGTTGAAGCTTATGAGCGTGATGAGTTGCCAATACGTGCACTTTTCCTCTTTGGAAGTGATGTCTTGGTTTGTGACGATTGACTATCGAGAAATTGAGAATCAACACGCTTAGGTGTAGACCTCGCCCGTTTAGGTGCTCCCTTGGTTACCACCTTTCTTGGAGGTGGAGACAACATTGTGTCTTCCGGAAATGCAAGTTGACGCATCACCTCTTTGATGTGGAGTTTCATCTTGTAAGGGGTTTTTTTGACACGTTCTTGAATGTCATTTCACTCCTCCATCACAGAAAAATCATCATCAACCACTTCTCCGCATACACTTAAACTTTTTCAATGAGGCTCTATGTCATCCAACCAAATAGGCAATTTTTCTTTTCCCTTCATGGCAAGAATACATGCACAAGGCAACCCGTACGATATCTTTTGAACACAACTGCAATCTTTCTTAGCAAAGCCGAATGTCTTGGACCATTTTGCTTCCTCAAAGATAAAACTCAAAGCGGGTCTAGATACATAACCCAAACTCATAGTACAAAAAGTCTCATTTGTATCTGTGTTCTAAGACGGTACGGCTCCTCCCAAAATTTGCTTGTATCTCAGACAGCTGGATAGCCAACATTTTGTCTATAGCATCCCAACATGATACCAAATCTCTCACACTACTCCTCAAATATTTTTTCAACTTTCCATGAGCCGATTCAACAATGTCGGTGGTTCTGCACCCTAGATGCAAGACTTTATCTGTCCATGCCCTCACAAATTTTTCCTTAACGATGTTCAATATTGTGGTTTCAACATATGCAAGGAGCTTTGGAAATGGTTTGTATACATCTTTGAATCGCTTTACTGCACTTGCATATGAATCCTCCGTAGGAGATTGAACCAAATCTTTTCAAGCACTCATGATTTTGTCAAAAACATCACTTGCTTTCTCCTCCTTCACTTCTTTCCCATCAACTTTTACATCCCTAGGCTTCGATTTGACTCTAAAATCTGTGATGCACTTAGCTCTTACATTCTTCCCAATATGAAAATAACAAAGTAAAGCGTAAGTTTCAGGGAGAACTTTAGCAACGACATTCATCAGAGCATTGTCCCAGTCGGTGACAACCACCTTAAGCATGTTGAGTTTTGAGGACAAAAGACCAACCAACATCTAAAGTGCCAAAGTAAAGTTATCCTCTTTTTCAAAGGCAAGAAAGGCAAAACCAACAGAATATGTCATGTTGGTAGAGGTGACACCAACAATCTCAAATAATGGCATTCTATACAAGTTGGTTTTGTATGTGGAATCCATGACCAAAATAGTCGGAAAAGTGTTAAGCATATTAATTGACTCCGGATGAGCAAAAAATATGTCTTTAAGAGTGGTTTCCTTTCTACTTGCTCTTGTGAAATAGACGTATTTATGCTCCTCCAACTTCGCAATCAAGAATTGCATCTCCGTCTTGTCACATCTTCTCCCCTTTCGCCATCTAGTTCGTGCATTGTACACTTGTTTGATAGTCGTCAAACTTTCTTTGTTTTTTCCCTTCAAATTCGTGAGAATATTCATAGGCTAAACCAAGCTCTTTGTCATATTGACAACTCTTTTCTTCTCGTCCTCTTTTATTCTACTCGCAAGAAGGTGACCGCCTAACTTTGGCTCCAACTCATGGTTGTGAATTCCACTAAGCATGGCCAACCACCAATCATTTGTATTCTTCTCAAAGTAACCGCGCAACCTAAATGGACAATCACATTTCCTTGAGCCCGTGCCTTCAAGCTTCAATTTCTTCTTCGTCTTCGGTGGTTTGTATACACCAATCCTTTAACATTGCAATGTCACCATTGGATTTTTTAGACTATATTTATCTATAGATATAGTAAATCCCGCCTTTACCGCTTGTAGCTAAACCTAACCAAGCAATTCATCTCGCTCTCGCCATCTTTCATTTGTTAAAAAAAATGAGGCGGTGTTTACTTCATAACCGCGAAGCGCGACAACACCGGTAGGTACCGGTTTAGGTTTTTCTTCAATGTGAGCTTGAAAGGGAATGACTTTAACCTTCACATCAACGGTTGATTTGACATCAACGGAAGCTTCACCGGAAGCTTCAATTATGGCCGGTTTCAGCTCAACGTCATCATCATCCACCACATTTTAAACCATAACTATGTCTATTGAATAAAAAAAAAATAACAAGGAAAAAAATAACTTGCGCAACAAGCTAAGAAAGAAAAAAAATATGGCGCAAAAATTCAAATAATGGGCACCAACGTGACTTAAGTCACGCTGAGCTAACACCTGCGTGAGTTAACTCACGTGAAGCTCCAGCGTGAGTTAAGTCACGCCTAGGCATGTTTCCAGACTGACGAACCTAACTCAAAAACCAGCAAAATCAAGAGAGGTTAAATGATACATTACCTGATTTTGACGTTTGATGTGCATAGGAACTTGCTTCATGACGATTTGCAATGATTTCAGCTTAAGATTATACTCCAAATTTTCGCACTTTTTGGGTTTTTGGAGGTGAAGAGGGAAAGAAAATGTGTGTTGAAGTTGGAACTGCTGAGTTTTGTCCCAAAACAGTAATGCATCGCAGCGTGAGTTAACTCACGCTGCTTTAAGCGTGACTTAACTCACGTCGCCTTCAACGTGACTTAAGTCACGTTCGTTTATACCGAAGTCACACATGGGTATTTTGGTAAGTTTCTATGGAAATGAACATTTTTATTTGTGGGAAGAGCAATTTTCCATGACTAAAGCGTTGTACCCTTCTAATTAAAGGTCTACAAAAAATAATTGGACGAAAAATATCCTCATTTTAAAAAAATTTATCTTGTACCTCAACAATTATACTCTCACCCCCTATATTTTGTTTGAACAGTCCATTTTGCTCTCGCATATAAACACAATCCTTCAAATTTTCATTTTTTATTATTTGTTTCAAATACAAACAGGAAAATTTTTATGCAACTTTTCGACATAATTTATTTCTAGAAACTTATGGCAACGTGTAAAAGTAGTTGCGAGAGTGTATTAGTTTTCTAAAGTTGGTAAAAAAATATTAAAAACATAATACAAGTTTTCCGATGTATATTATTTCTGGAAACTTATGCCAATGGTTTTTAACTCTTGGCAAAAAATATAACACTTCCGTTATGATTTCTGAAAAAGTTATATTAATTTTTTAGTTTTGGTTTCTCGTCCCAGGCAACACTTTTATACCTTATGCTTTTTAAACTGTGGAGTAAAATGTATAGGATACGAGTTTTTATACGGGAAAATGCAAAACGTTGCATATCACCCTATATGGCAACAGTTATTTAACTATTGGCAAAAAAAATATAATTAAAACAAAAAATACAAATAAAAAAATTTAATAAAAGTTTTCCAATTTGATTTCCATAAAAGCTATAATAAATTTTTATTGAAATGTCATGTACGGGTGAACTTATAGTGAATTTGGAATAGTTGAAAGGGGTAAAATTGACATTTTTAATAGTTTGTAGAAAGTTTGGGGATGTAGGGTAATTTTGGGTCATATTGGATCTTTTGGACTCGCATCCATCTAAAATAGATAATTGTCAAACCCTAAGTATATAACTTCTTCCACAATTTTTACACAATTAAAAAATCAGTTATACGAGGGATTTTTTTTTAACAAAAGCATCGTGAATAAGAAATCAACCGATGAAAAATCAAAGTTGAGCAAAAGTCACTTAAACTTAGAGATAATTAAAGGTGGAGGTCAATAATAAATGGCTTAGTGTAAATATTGGTTAGGATGAGATTCGATCAGCAGACTCTAATTCGCTATAAATAGCATTTCTAAATAGCGTTCTTTGTTAAAAAAAATATTATGCCAGCAACACACTTTCTTGCATCCATTTCTTTTAATAATAAAGACTCTTCTATTAATTGAAACTCAAATAAAATCTACCGAATCATGTAGACTTTGCATAAAATATTTTTGAAGAAAGAATACATAAAATTAAGGTTAAAATATTAAAAAGGTCCCTGCAAATATGTTTCATTTGGCTTTTGGTCCTTGTAAAAAAAAATTGATTTTCGTCCTTGCAAAATATTTTGTTTTTTAAAATAGTCCCTGGGCCCATTGGCAGCTTATGTGGCAGTTGAAAATTAAAAAACAAAATATTTTGCAAGGACGAAAAACAAAATTAATTTTTTTTACAAGGACCAAAAACCAAATGAGACATATTTGCAGGGACCTTTTTTTTTCACTTATGCCCCAGCTTCAATGGGCCCAGGGACTATTTTAAAAAACAAAATATTTTGCAAGGAAGAAAATAAAAAAAAAAATTTACAAGGACTAAAAGCCAAACGATGCATATTTGCAGGGACCTTTTTAATATTTTAGCCTAAAATTAATAAGACCCGTAAATTTCTATCAATAAAAGAGTGTATTGTTAACGCTACTTTTAATGGATTTGCACGAGTGTTTGTGAGTGTGTGCGATATATATATATATATATATATAGAGAGAGAGAGAGAGAGAGAGAGAGAGAGAGAGAGAGAGAGAGAGAGAGAGAGAGAGAGAGAGAGAGAGAGAGAGAGAGAGAGAGAGAGAGAGAGTGGATCCATTGACTCCAAGAGTAACTCAAAAGAGTTACTCCAAATTTTGACTATTAATTCTTATAATAATTAATGGGTTGTGATTAATTACTAATAATACATATGGTAAGGCTTTTGTATAAATTCCATCTCCTTAAACTAACGTTTCCTCAAGTTGAAACCTAGGAGGGCCTAGAAGGTATAATTTTAAAAATTGTGTTTTAAGCATGATGAATGGAGAATTATTATTTTGAAACGATCGAGAATGGAGAATTTTAAAATGCAAGACAAATTATTTATGAAACAATTACCACTGGTTCATAGGTGTAATTATCCTAATTCTTTGATGTTAGGGAGATTTTTTTTCGTCTTTCAAAATACGTGTGCCAAATTATCCTAATTCATTGATGTTGAAGGCATAAAGAGGCTCATGGGTGTAATTGATGATTCTTTGAGATCCAAGGCTCCAACGAGCTGTTACCCAGATATTCGTATCACCTTGCAATGTCACGAATTGTTTAGAGAGGAGTAGAAACATCTTATCCTAGAAATTATTTCTAATTAATCACAACCATTAATTATTATAAGAATTAATGGTCAAGATTTGGAGTAACTATTTTGAGTTACTCTTAGAGTCAATGAATCTCTTCTCATATATATACACATATTGGGAGGGAGAGAGAGAGTTGAATATTCAATTAAGATGATATACATTGCATAAATATTCGATTAAGATGAGCTAGTCTTGTCCACCGAGACAAACCACTCTTCAACACAATTAAGTTTTCACAAATTAAAAGAACATATTCTTAACGTCATATGAAATGGAGTTTTTGTAACAAAAAAAAATGGAGTTTCAATTTAAAAGTCTAAGGTGTGTTTGATCCGTAAAATGATGATACTGGACAGACAATACAAGACAAGTGATTGAGTTACATGACAACTTTTTGTACTCCACTATGTTTGATAGTTGATGCATAGGACATGCAGTTTTGTACTATACTTGGGTGGAGGCTAGTGTGTGCAAGCGTATTATGTCTCGCACGGTGCGCGAGTTTGATGAACGGTCAGATGACAACGTCAAGTGAACTCTTATCATGTACTATCAGTATTTTAATTAATTAATTTCTTAAACTCTAGTTCTTCTCCTTTCTCTTTCCATCCTCTTTCCTTCATATCACACCTTTGGGCAATGGGTTTGAAAACTATAGTAAATCATACAAAAGTGGTGAAACAATCTTCTTCGTCACTTATTCTCCTCCTGTAAAATCAATTAAATATTCCAATTGCTTCTATGGGAAGACACTGACATACACAAACTCAAACTAAACACAATCTGCAATTTTTATAAGAAAAATTGAAATCTACCATTTTCATGAAAAAATCGAAATCTACAATCATTTAGCCACCTATAGTTTGATTGAAAAATAAAGAAAATTTGAGGCTTTCCGAGAGATTGTGCTCCATTTCAATTCTCTAAATTTCACCATAAACCAAAAACAAAAAAAAACTTAATTTAACTTGAAACACCAAAACTATGACATAAAACTAATGACCCATACCCTTTCAAAAAAAAAAAATAATGACCCATATGCTGCATGTCATGGTCGGCATTTCTGTGATTATCAAGATATGCCATTCTAGGCAAGACATTCATCGAAACTCCACCATTCTCTGCAACCAGCTTCAAAGAGTTCCTCCATCTCTCTCTGAAAATCAAAACCCTTTTAAAATGCAATTGTTTTTGTTAGATTTCTTTCTTGATCCTCAAGCTATCTAGGTATGATTTCCCGCTGAGTTCACGTGAAAGATATCCTTTGCGATATTCGAAGACACTAATTCTTTCGAACACCGTTGGATTATTTGGAGTAACAAGACTTGGTGCTGGACCTAAACTTCCCTCCATATTAGGGAAGTAAAATGTTGCAATAGAAAGCCTCTCCTTCTTTGAATTAACAGTTGCTCGGTGTTGGACACTTTGATAAATTCCATTTGTCATAATCTACCAAATCAATTGAATGTGATTAGAAAAAATTAGAAAATCCTTTCAAGTTGCAACTCGTTAGTCTTCCTTTGGGACACATATACTATCCATTTTAGTATAATGTGAAGCAAAATAACAAGGTACTACTATTAATTAGCTAATTGGCATTTAAAAACTAATGGAAATTGGTGACAAAGCAAGGACAAAACAACATTTGTAGGAAATGAAAAAATCTAGTAATATTAGAAAATTAATACTAGTAACCCTTCAAGTAATCGTAAAGTCATATACTCTCTTTCTCTCTGTTTTTTTTTTTTTTTGTGATGAAAGAGGGCCAATTCCCTAAGGTCATATATTCTCTGTTGTAGAATATAGTTGGTTTATTGTTAAACTTAAAAGAACAAGAACCAATATATTAATGATTACCTCCAACATGTCTCCAACATTAATGATGAAAGCATTAGGGAGGGGTTTAACAGGAATCCACGATTCATCTTTTTTAATTTGAAGACCTTCCACTTCATTAGCTTGTAGAAGGATAGTGAGGCCAGATCCATCAGAGTGGGGATTGATTCCCATCACAATTTCTGGTTGTGGACATGGTGGATAGTAATTTATCCTCATTGATTGAACCACTTCACCAAAAAGCTCTCTAATTTCCATGGTGTCCACTGCTAGAGCTTTGGCCATAAGGTCAAGTATTTGAACAGCAAGATTTTTCAATTCTCCAGAATAGGTCTCTAAATCATCTCTGCATTCACATGTTACAACTATTCAAATTTAAAAAATAAAATATAGTAAAAAAGCGACAAATAATTAAATACATAATTTTAGTAAATGTATCAATATTCTAAAAATAATTTGGTTCACGGGAGCTCATTGACAAAACATTGACATTATGACATGAACATAGGGTCACTTTAATTAATAATAATTTATCTTCTCTTCAATTTATTTTTTAAAACTAATAATCCGAGTGCAATGCTATGGCAATTCTCCATGTTATGCTTTCACGCTGTTGATCAATTGTAATCGTTAAATTTTTTAGAAAAATATGACATTTATCATAACCACATTTAAAGTCACACACATGATTAGTTGTGATATGTTGAAAGTGTAAAGCTTCTTACACCGGCATCACATTAAAATTAATCACTTATATAAATTATAAGCATAATCATGACAATGTTTATTTGAAATTAAATTATACTTATACTTGTTCAGCAAATGTTATTAGCCAAAGCAAAAGAAATGAGGAAATTAGGGCAGGCAGGGTATGAGAGATGAAGAGGAAGAGAGAACCTGAAGGGTAAGGGGATGTTGGGAAACAAGTGAGGTTTCCTTTTGTGGGATGGCAAAGTGAACATGAAAAACATATCTGCCCATTCTAATTTCTGTTCCTTTGAGATTACAAATGCTTGACCGTATCCCTCCACATTTCCATCTCTTTGCTTAAACTTCTTCTTTTCTTCCATTGGGAGATTGAAGAATTCTTCAGCACCTTTCTTCACATTTTCCACCAATGATTCTCCCACTCCATGATTTATCAACTGTAATTGTTTCCCACTAGAGTCAAAACTTGAGTGCATTAAATGACATAATATTTTAATTTAAATACACTTTAGTGTAAAATCTACCTCGTGAACAAATCACGACCAATTATATATTAAAGTCATATGTGATGACGAAGATTGACTAATAGTGTAAAAAATCTTTACCGTGTATGTTGTGAATTTGGTAACTCAAAATCTCACATCAATGAAATTTAGATTTGTGGGGCAAGTATCAATAGCAACAAATAATCAAAATAACCACAAGCAACAATAACATATCTAGATCAAATTTAGCAACTAAGTGTAAAACAAAACCACAATTGAACCAAAAAATAAACAAGATAAAGAGAGTAGAGAAAAGAAAACAACACCAAAGAATTGTTTACCTAGTTCGGCCTAACAACGACCTACTCTGGGGGAGATATTGATTTCTCCAATCCACTATCAACGAGTTCTTTACAAAGAGATACAAAAGGGTTACAAGAAATTAGCTTCAACCAGCTCTCCAAGAAGAAACCTAATTTCTACCCATTTTTCAATCTCTTCTCACGAACAAAAGACTCAATGATTTCACTCACCCAAGGTGTTTCCCAACTCTAGAGTATAACCCCCAAAAGAGAACTAACCCTTAGCTTTTGATTTCCTAAGGATCTTTTCTTTTGGTTTCCCAAGACTCACCCAAGTTGTTCACAAATGACTCTCCACTCATGTGTTTCCCAACCCCATGAATCTCTCCCCAAAAGGCACAAACCATTTCCCAAGAGCCCCCTCTTTTAGTTCTCCAAGATTCACATCTTGAAGCTTTGAACCTCACTTAAAGACCTTAACCTTTAGTATCTAAATACCCTAAAAGTTCCCTCCTTTGGTTTCCATAAGATTCACCAAGCTTGCTCAACAAAATGAACAATGAAGCCTTACATAGCACTCATATACTATCAAAATCGTGTCACAATTTGCCAAAATTATGGCACGATAAAGCTCGTACACAGTACTACACCCTCTATAGAGCTGGACCTCCAAAATTTTGGGGCCCAAAGTATTTTTTTTATGTAAATAATGCATGTAAATTAAGAATATATACAAATTGCGTGGTAATTTCTTTGAATCAAAAGACCCGGCGTAGTGGTAGAACCTGGTGGTGGTGATCTCTTGCAACCCATTCGACTCTTCAACTCATTCGGCTACATATTAACAAATAAAAATACAATACAACTTTTTTTCTTATTTTTTTAGAGCGCTTGTAATTTTTTGCTCATACTTGTCGTATAAAATAGCAAAGCTCTAACAACAAACATTATAATTATTCTTTCAAAAACTAAAATAAAATATAACAAACATTATAAAGTTTTTTTTCTCTTTTAAAAAAACTACATTTTTTTATTAGGGGCCTATCTTTACTATGAAAGACAGACCTCCAATTTTACAGGAACGGCCCTGTACACCCTTATTCGAAAAATCACGCTACGATTTTTACCATCGCGCCACGATTTTGCTTCCAGCAGCTTCCTTGCATTCTGCCTAAAAAATCGCGCCATGATTTTGAAATCGTGTCACTATTTCATCTTTTCCAAAACTCACCAATTTTGAATCATTATCAACGGTGTATATAAATTAATTATTATGACTGAGTTTAGTTTTGATAACTCTAATGGAATAGTGAAAAAGTGCATGCAACATTAATTAACCAAGTCATGTATGTATATATGGTAGACTCTAGTTGGAATAATGAAAAACAATCTCACATATTTTTTTGTTGTAGAAGGAATTAAAGGAGACAAGTAGATGATAAACCTGGAAGAAACCCCAATGTTTGCATGCATAGAGTAGCTTCTTTAGCTCCATTTCATTGAGATCATGAGACAATAATTTGCCAAGGTCGATGACAGGAAGTTGAGGTGAAGGAGTAATTGAAGATAGTATTGGACGGTCATGATGTGAACGAACATAGCGATCTGGAACTTTGGTCAATGCCTCCTTTGCTAATTCCTGGACAGAGGGCACTTCAGGAGGAATAGGTTCCATATCAATGCACTACAGTCACATGCGAGTGTGAAATGAAAATACATAAATAAACAAATTGAAATTTTTGTATTAATAACTTGTGAGTGTTGTGTCCAGTGAACTTAGCTCAGTTGGTATGGACAAATGTATAATATATGTAGGGGCCGGAGTTCGAACCTCAAACACCCCACTTATGTTACTTGACAAAAAAAACTTATGAGTGATGTATATAATTAAAATTACGTTAAAAATTAAAAGTAACAATTTTTTGGAATAATTTTATTTATAAATGTTAGAATTATTATGAGGTACGAGCTAGTAAACAAATCTAATAAGATACTAGTGCATAAAGTTCTGTACATCACTTGTGTTAATTATTTATTCATGTTTATTTCCACAATCAACATTTTGATATTTCAGTTTTATCATATAATGTTGTTTTAGGTTTGGCTGCTCTATCTTCTTTCTTTCTTCTTTCTTTTTGTTTCTTCGGCAGGACAAGGGACATATCATATAAGATTAAATGCATCTTGAATCTTTTTAATTTAACGTTTGTATCAGAATAGTCATTTGAGTTTTTTTTTCATTTTAAATTGGTCATTTATGTTGGTACTCTCTTTGCATTAATCCCAGTTAAAAGTGTTTATGTGAACATTTATTTCTAAGTTGGTAGGTTCAAATTCACCGCTCTCAAAATTAGAGTTCACGTGTGTATTATTAAGTTTTAGTTTGAAATAAAATCAATCGATTACTTGATTTATAATGTTGTTGATGAACAATAATTATCTGAAAAATTAAGATTGAATTGAAAAACAATAAGAAAATGTATATAAGTAATCATAATTGATGTCAAACATTTTTTTAACAGAAATGTTAAATGATCATCTAAGCACTTTCTAACAAAATTGGATATAAAAAAGATCAATTTATTAATTTTTTTAAAAGACTAACTTATCAACTTTTGCTGATATAAAAGATTGATTTAAAACTAAAGATTAATTCGATACAAACATTAAATTTAAAAGACTTCATGATCCATTTGGCGTAGTATTATATATTACCTCTTTTTACCCTTTCAAGGTCTACATATATGTTTTTTTTTGTTTAATGTTTTGGTTAATATTTTTTTGAGGGGTCGTTAATGCTTTGGTTAATATTAAATAATAGTGTTAAATTGTTTTAATTTTTAATAGTAATTAGGTTTTTTAAGCCCCTCGTTAAATATGTTAATTATATACTTTTTTTGTTGAATTATATACTATTATTATGGCTTTGATGTCTTTCTGAAAATGTATGTTCATATACAAGCTTGTTTATTTTATTTTTTTTGAAGAAGCTAACATGAAATTTCATTAAACAAACCTCTTTGCTTTCCCGTACAAGGTGTGCTGAAGAGAAGCAAAGAGAAAATTCAAGTTACATCAGAAACAAGTAAGAGACACCTGAATGAAAATAAAAGAATTTGTTACAAGAAATTTAAAGGATTGACCCACCACGAATGGTAGTCAAAAGCAAGATTTTTGTGCTTTGCTTTCAACCAACCAAACGATTGAGCCTTAATGTTGTTAAGCAATTGGTGAATAGAATTATTTGAGGTCTTGAAGATTCTTGCATTTCTTTCTTTTCATAAGACCCAAGCTGAAGAAAACCAAACTAAACGAACAATGTCTTTCTTTCGTTTAGAAAAACCACCAAAGGAACCAAACTGAGCTAATTGATCTGAAATGTTAAGCGGAGTAACCAAGATAAAGCCGAACCAATCGTATACAGCTAACCAAATTTGACAGAAAAAGTTGCAATGAAGAAATAGATGAGCGACGTCCTCTAGATTCCCACACCCCCTTACACATCATTGAGAAGTAACCGGAAGCACCACTCTCTTTACCAAATTGTAGTTTTTTGGTAAGCGGTTGAGAAGAAGGCGCCACACAAAAAGATTGACTTTGAGAGGTGCATCTGTGTGCCAAGAAACATGGATGTCATCGGCGTTGATATGTTGAGTAGAAGATTATTGGAGTAGATTGTAGGCACTGTTGACGGTGTAATTAGATTTTGAAGTGTGAAGATTCCACCACCACCTGTCAGTAATATCATCCTTCAAAACAATTAAGTTCAAACAAGCACTACACTCCCTCAGTTGCTCCTCCTCCCATGCCCGTAAAGGCCTACGCCACTTTCAAGCTTCTCCACTTTCACCCCACCCTAAGGGCTCCATTTCAGCCACTGTAGCCATCTTGTTATCAGAAAGCTCAAAAAGGCGGCTGAACCTATATTTCAAAGCCACCCCTTCCATCCAAGGATCCCACCAAAATAAAAAAGAGTTACCATCACCCACCTCACACACACAATTATCATCGATCCAACTCCCTACAGCTGTACAACTACCCCGACCATTACTTACTAAATTACGCCACCACACCGAACCCCTCCCACCGTCCTCATGAACAAAAAAGCTATCTTCCCCAATCCTTGTTGCCAACACTCTAAACCACAAACTACCTCCTCCTCCTTCAACCTCCACCACCATTTACCTGACAAATAGTCATATTTCTTGTAGTGACCTCCTAACCCCCAGGCCACCTTTTTCCTTATTAGAGCAAACTTTATCCCACTTAATCCAAGATATTTTCCTAACTTCCTCACTCCCCCCCCCCCCCCCCCCCCCCAAAGAAAAAACAATAAAATAAAAATTCGATAGAAGAAATGATACATGCGGGAGCCTTGAAGAAGGAAAGAAAGTAGACCGGAAGAGAGGACAAGACAGACTTCAGAAGAACCAATCATTAGCCACCCAAAGATAAGTTTCGACTCTTCCAACTCGACAATCTAGATTTTATACGGTCAAGGAGAGATGGCCAAAAATTCAACTTACGGGAATCACCACCAATAGGAAGCCCAAGATAAAGGAGAGGTAATTTGCCAGATTTACAATTTAAAACGGAAGCCGCCTCAGCCAACCATGAAGCAGCAACATTTACACCCACCAGCATACTCTTATTGAAATTAACCTTGAGGCCAGAAATTGTCTCGAAAAGCAAAAGAACAGCTTTCAAGGAACGAACATTAGCCCAACTTTTGACTCCCAACAAAATAGTGTCATCCGTAAATTGTAAGTGAGAAACTGAAAAGTTATCTGACTAGCCAACAGAGTGCCCAGTGAATAGACCAGTCGCAATTGTTTCTTTCATCAAGACATTAATACCTTCAGCGGCTATTAAGAAAAGAAACGGTGACAAAGGGTCACCTTGGCGAAGACCTCTTTCAAATTTGAACTCATTGGTTGGGCTTTCGTTAACCAGAACAGAAGCGATAGCTGTAGTAACATATTCCATAATCCATTTTCGTCAGAGAGTAGGAAAATTCATCTTAACCATCACCGCTTCTAGGTAATTATGCCAATCAAGCTTGTTTATATAGGCATATTCGATTTTATTTTTCAACTACAACCACCACCAAATATTAAAAACACAAAATTTAAAGATAGAAAACATACATTATAACTTTTGCGAGCCTCGGTTTTTAGTAAAAGACACGTGCTTACAAGATATAATAGTATAAAAATAATTCGAATTTTACATGTAACAACTCTTAAGATATATTCCACCTCAAAGATAGAAAACAAACATCATAATTTTTGTAAGCCTTAGTTTTTAGTACACGATAAAAATAGCAACCAATAAAATGAGTATATCTTAAAAGTTTAATTAAGATGTATGACGTGTAAAATATTTTTACATCGTCTTTCGATATGAATCATCATATATTGTCACATGTAAGCCTTTATTTACTAGAACCATGGTTCATATTTTGAGTTCTTTTAAGCCTTAGCTGTTGTAAGTGAATCATCATATTGTGATCACTTTCTTAAAATAAGACTATATATATATATATATTGAGTTCTTTTAAGTGATTTGTTTGTACCAACTTAATCTTTTTATTTTATTTTTATAACAATTTAGTTCTTTTACTATGTAAATATCTATATCTTTAACATTTTAAACACATTTTGTCAACAAAAAAAAATTAATGTATGCGTTATTTACACTATGTGACAGGAACATTGTGTTTAGCTCATCCTATATAGGTGTACGTATATGTTAAATCTTCTTCATGCCTATAAACTCCATTTTACTCCATTAATATTTAACGGTGTTTGTTACAAGGGCAAAAGACTTTAATTTTAATGGGTCTCAATATTAACATATAAAATTGTTTCATATTTGTGTGCAATTTACATGGATGATTTATATGATATAAACATTCAATCAAAAGATTTGATTTTGTAAAATTTGTATTCTTTAAAACGTTGTTGAACGGTGTAATATGATCACTTTCATATATATAATTTTACAATACTAATAAAACATTAATTTATTTTTTTGCTATTTATTATTTATTACTCTCTTATGTTTTCAACTCTTGTACTATCAAGTATCAACGAAGGTTAATTTTATAAAGCAGCTCATACTTTTTTTTATCGTAAAAAATTTGCTAGGTTTCTTTTTTTGCTTTCCGAAAGTTTTCTATACGAATTTTGGTTCATCACATTGTGAGTCTAACTCCTTCCACTAGACTCAATCTTATTGGTATATATTTACCAAGTTTTTTTTTTGCTTTGTTTTGTCGATTAGCCTAGTAAGAGAGTCATACACCTTAAGTGTGGTGAAATAGAAAATTTCAAGTTCGAACTCAGACGGCTGCCGATAAACATCCTTCTAACTACCAACTAAGTTGTAGTTACATGACAACCTTTACTAAGTTTTTTAATTTCCGTGTCTTATATTAAAATGACATTTTTTTAGAGGTTATATTAAAGTGACTTATATTTTTGAATTGAGAGTATATAAATAGTATGTCTTATAGAACGGGAAACAACCAATACAATACTCACCCCTTCGATTGACTCAAATAGATTCATTAGCCTTCTCTTTCGTGATGTTGACAAAGTGCCTAAATTTAATAAAGTCAAAGGATTATGCTGGCTTCCTTTGTGATGAAATGAACAACCTGGATGTGGATTTGGGAGGTGCATTGTCGGTCATGAACTACAGGCATGGGAAATAGAAAAAAGAAATCTCATTCCTCTTTATTTTTTAATTGTCATTTTTTACAAAATTTGTACTTCTATTTATTTATCGTTATTAAAATTAGAACACAATCTTAACTATTATTTACCCCTAAAAAAAATATTAACTACGTATTATTTTATCAATAATATTCTTAATTGTTTATCATAATTAAAGAATATTTGCAATAGATAATGAACTATTAAAAGTATTATATGAAAAAATAATTACTTCCTTAAAACAATAAATTTTTTTAATTTATTTAGTTTGCGTATAAAATAACTTAAAGGACACTTATATTTTGATTCTATGTGAGAAGAAATGTATAAGAGAAAAAAAGTGAAAAAGAGTATAAGAAAAGAAAGAGATAAAAATTAGAGTTGATTTAGCGATAAAAATTGGAGGATACATGAATATCTACGTCAAAAATAATAAAGCAAACTACGCTCAAGTAACAATCTTCAAATTACGAAACTCAGGATTATAAAAATATAAATTTATCCACACACAAAAATCTGACCAAAGAGTTATTAATAATTAATTTTGGATTTTCTTTTAATATTATTGGTATAGTTGATATACAAGATCAAATTATATTAGTTATACAAGTTTTTTTTTTTTTGAGGGATAGTTATACAAGTTTTTTTTTTATATATATCATCATCCTTAACTTGAAAGGTCCTTTAGAGAATTTCTGATAGATAAACTATAAACTATTAAACAATTCCTGACACAAATATATCTTTTAGTCTTTTACATTAAAACTTTTTTTGATACGTTATCATCAAAACTTTAAATCCTCATTCTCTCCAAGTTTGTCTTCCCATTTAGATTTCGTGAAAAAAAGTATTTGGAGTATTCTTCCATCAACATGCTTTTGAACAAAGGTGGATTTTCAGAACTTATCAAACTCTTTGCTGGTCCAATCTCTGCTTCGAATTTGGTGTTGAAGAACATAGCAATAGAAACTCTCTCCTTTTCTTTGTTTACTGAAACCCTGTGCTCTATGCTAGAGTAGACCCCATTGCTTAGAATCTGTAAAATCACCCAAAACATGAGTTACAAGATAAGGATATCCACTTTGAAGTCTTTTCTTTAATTACTCTATTTTTCTTAATATAGACCTTCTTTTTGTTAGTGTTATCATTTTTCAATAAAATTGATTGGATATAGTTCAATAGAATTTACAAAGGACTAATTGATCATAATACTAAGTATTACAAATTTCAGAAACGTAATGATGAAAAACATTATTTGACATGCTTTAATTTGTAGTAGAATTTTTTTGTTCATGTTTAAGAATATCCATTTTTTAATGAAACCCTAAGAAGAGTTATTAAAGGGAAGAGGAGGCATGGGTAGTCGTAGACAAATAAAATCTGTTTCCAATAAAAAAATGTAATAGTATATAGGAGCATATTGAATGGCACCACCAATAATGCCATTATTACATCATGACACATGTGGACTTAGCATTATCTTTGTGATACAATAATGGTACTATGATTACCACACCCACGACTCATTGAAAATACTTTTATATTGATTGATAAATTGATTTGAAGAATCAAATTAATTGATAGAATAGGTATAGTAGGACCTGGTTCAATACACCACGTGCTTTATTTCATTGTCAAAATAAGAAGAATAAAAATAAGTATGAAAATGAGAGGAAATAATGACAAACCTCCATGATGTCTCCAATATTAACTACAAAAGCATCTGGAAGAAAGGTCACAGGAATCCAAACTCCATCTTTCTTAATCTCTAGTCCTTCAACTCCATTAAGCTGATTAAGGATGGTTATGCCGGAGCCGTCGGAGTGAGGGTTGATGCCGTCGACGAGCTCCGGTTGCGGGCATGGCGGATAGTATGTCATCCTTATTGATTGATTGCCATCATCAAACATATTCTCTACTTCCTTCATATCCATCTTTATGGCTTTTCCCAATAATTCAAAAAGTGTCATGCCAAGTTTCTTCAATTCTAAAATATATGACTCCAAGGTATCCCTTCACATATGCATACAAAAATGAGATTTATATATATAATATAGGGAAATATTAACGAGTGTTCCTGAGGCATTCGTTAAAGATCTTAAATGATAATTTTTTATGAAAAGTTGTGTATTTAATGTATTGGAAATTGAATTATTTGACTTTTTTAAAGAATAATTTTCTAATTTAGAATGCTTAAAGAGTGTTCCGGGAGCACTCGTTAACAAGACCTTATAATATACAATATCTAATTAGGTTTAAATGACAAAGTTGAATAAAAATTTCATATGGAACAATTTTTTATCTAAAATTATATTAACATTTTAGATAGATTAGAGACGGATATTACGGATGAAATTATGAGTAAATACCTTAGTGATGATGGGAGTTGAGGAAAAAGATGTGGCTTTCTTCTTGCAATAGGATTTGTAATCATGAAGAATCTGTCACCCCAATCAAGTTTTTGACCTTCACATCTAATGACAGCTCCATAACCTTGAAAATCTCCTTGTCTTATTTTGTATTTTGTTTTCTCTTCAACAGGAAGCTTGAAAAAATTTGGAATCTCAAATTTCAGCTTCTCAAGCAATTCAGAGCTAATACCGTGATTCACCACCTACATATAATTGCATCAATTTCAGTAATGATTTTGTACACCATCCAAAAAAAAAATGCAAAAACAATAATAACTTAACTTGTACAGTACATGTTAACAATACAAGTACAACACAGTCTTTGTAAAAAAAATTTACACATATATTCAATCATGGTGTCACTATGTTACACCAATTTCTAAGATATATCTGCAAATATCTATTTTTTGAGATGTGATTTGATGCGCGTAACGCTAGATGAACACGAATTGAACTCTAATTTATAAACCTGGAAGAAACCCCAATCTTTGCATGCTGAGAACAACTTGTCAAGTTCAGTATTGTCACCACATATCAAGGTTTGATAGTCAAAAACGGGAATTGTTTGCAAGGGATTGGTTTCATTTGTTAGAATTGAGGGTTCTTTATCTGGGCGAAGAAACATTTCTGGTATTCCCATTTCGGGTTTATTAATCACTTCATCCATAACACCAAGAATTGAATGAGTGCTTTCAAAGATCTTAGCCACCTGAGATGATGCCATGTTGATTTTGGTTTGTTATGCAAATGAACGATTACATAGGGTTGGCCTTTATATATGCAGCATGAAAAATATAATATAACATTCTGTTTGGACCCGTTCTTCCCGCTTTAAAAACATGAAATTAATGTTGATATTATTGACTATGACTAATTAAACAATGCCAGGCCATGATGGCCATTGATTTGCCATAGTGAATTAATGAGCTTTCAAATGTACATGCATACACAAACAATTTATACATATCCTTGCAACCACGATGCATTTATAGCCATAATAAAGCAGTTTGGTTTGCATACGAAGAAATATATACAGATACTTCATATGTTATTCTAGGTATTTTCAAACAAATTAAAAGAAATTGTAAATAAATTTTCTTGACAGAGAAATTGTAAATAACTTAAAGAATATTATAATTTTATAAAATTAATTTTATTATTTATTGGCTGTTAGTCGTTGTCATAAATAAATATAATGGAATATACTACATCCGGTCACTGTTATAAGCAAAACTTCACTTTTCAAATACATTAATTATTCAATGTATCTAAAAAACTAAAATTTTGCTTATAATAGTGACCGGAAGGAGTGATGAATTAAAATTAGTGCAAATAATTGGAATATGATGAATTAAGTAGTGCAAATAATATTAATTTAGGCGTAGAAATTGAAAGTAATAATTAATTAATGTCACATTGAAAAACAAAACGAAGCTTATTTTTGAACATTTTTTATATTCTAAAATAACAATTATTTTGAAACGGATAGAAGTGTGTTGAGACATACAGTCATATAAAAATTGGGCCGGGCCGGTTTGCGGGCCATCCCATTAGTCCATACATTTTTATGGTTTGGGCCATAAAAAATCAGGTCAAAAAACAATCGGGTCTTTTAGCCCCATTTGATCATTTATCCCTTATAGAAATTGTGTCGGACAAGGTCAGTTCATCAGGCTTTGCACCGGCACACTATCAACATTTTCATGTTTTTGAAAATTTGTATTAATAAAAACTTTTAAAATTATTGATAAAAATATATTTAAATATGTAAACTTAATTAGAAGAGAAACAATTGTGTGCAAAACTAGATGTTCAAAAGAGTTATGTCAAGAGGTTGTATATTTTGTTATCTATTTTAAACTGTTAGGCTGGTAATTATTTTCAAGGTTGCACTTTGTAAGTTGTGATTTGTAACAAATACTTATTTTGCATGGATGTTTATGTGGTAGATATTTGTGTGGATGTTGATTTTATGGATGTTTAGGTGATAGATATTTTATATGGATGTTGATTAAAAGGACCTTTTATTTGGCGGATATTTTGAGTTTGTCATTTATCTTTTTTTGGTGTGTGTGTAAAAAAAAAATAACTTTGTTGTACATTTCAATTTTATTTTTAAAATATTATAGTATTAATTAAAATATGGGTCGGACTGACCTATAGAACCGCAGGACCCACTAAGGTTTGGGCCAAACTCATTTTTTTATTAATGATGCGACATGACTTGTATGGCCACTAAACATCCGTATTATAAAAAAATAAACATAAAAAAAAAGACCTAAAAATAAGATGAACATTGAAAGTTCATAAAAAGGTGAAATTAAAGACCAAAAATTTGATATTCAAAATAGAGGACTAAAACTTCATTTTTTTTGAAAAATAAAGGACTAAAAGTGCATCTAAGGCAAACAATTATTAAATATTAAAAATACTTTTTTAATCTTAATTATATACACATATCTCCTTCCAGCAGTTCTTTGACTGGATTATTTATTAAATATTAAAAATACTTTTTTAATCTTAATTTATACATATATCTCCTTCTAGCAGTTCGTTGACTGGATTATATAAATTGTTAAATTTGCTTCAGCTTTGGTTCAAATGTTGCCTTCATATAATACCCAAAAAAAAAAAAAAAATTGCCTTCATTATCATTGGTTATTACCAAAAGAAAAACGTTGCCTTCAAACTCAAGCAAAACACGCATGTGAAAAATTAAGGTATATTCTTTGATGAAATATACTTTTTAACTTACTTGCTTTATTGAGTAAAAAAAAAAAACTCTCTTGCTTTATTAAAAAGTTTACATGACAATCGGTGAAAATCACATTATGCTGCTATAGTAGTTTTCATACAAATAAAAGTTTGAAATTAATGAATCATATAATAAACTTCGAAAAGAAATTAAGGAGATGTTTTTTTAATAGCTTATAGATGAAAATTAAAAAACAAAAATGAGAAATCTATTTTTCCAATTAAATAACCCATATTCTTTAGTGGAATAAAGATGCTACGGAGATGAATTTCCATATTCTTTAGTTTACCAATGATACCAATTTAAAATCATCTTGAGAAATTTTGAATTAGTATCCGAATTGCGTATTCTTTCTTTAAGAGTAAGCTTTATGGGATAAATCTGGATCAATGGATGATAGGTTCCTTTCCTCAATCCCCTCTAATTAAGTTTTAGGATTGTCCGTCGATGTGAACCCTAGAATGTATGATACTTGGCTCCTAGACAATAAGCCATTCCCAATATTTAGAGTATCATCGTCGGTTAGAGATCAAACTAAACACTTCACTCATATATCACAGTATTCGAAGTTTGACAAATTCATGTAACACCTTTCAATCAGAAGAACACATCGTAGTTCATTCAAAATATTACAACAACGCTTAATCTGAGTATCACAACGGAGCTCGATAAAAAATTAGTACAACATAGTTTAGTCATAATAGCATAATAGAGTTCACAATATAAGCATTTGGTACGTTTGTTTCAACTTTAAAAAAATATATATTTTGGGTTAAAACAATCTAGAGATTTTTTTTCCCAAAAACTTTTAAAATAAAAAAATCTGAAGCTATTTTCGTTTTTTAGTATCATAAAAATTATTTTTCTAAAATTTAAAGCTCTTACACTTGGGTTGCATGTTTTAAGAAGAAAAAAAAGATTGGTGCATTTTTTTAAAATATATTTTTTAAAAATTTGAAACAAACATTACAAAAATAAAAAAGTGATTTTTTTAAAATGATAGATTTTTTTCAAAAAAATCCCAGACAAACAAACCCTTTATTCTAGTCAACATATCTCGTATAATTTGCAGCCCATTTTATAAAGTAAAGCCATAACATCTTGATGATGTTTCTAATTTTACATTTTAGCATCTCTTACCAACCTTCACAATTAATAAAATACATGACTCAATATATTCAAACAATTTGCCAAATATCTGACAATTTGAAAGTAGTAGGGTGGCATTTAATCTAAAACTTTCCCACCATGGGTCACACAAGATAAATTGTTAGATTGTGCACTTCTATTAAAGCTTATCATGTTCTCCCACATCTGATCTTAATGGCTTCCCTTTCCAAACTTTTCTCATCTTCCCTCCCTCCTTTGTGGCCGGTCTCCCTCCAGGCTCCCCACCTCCCACAACCAACAACAACCTTAACAACCACCTTCACAAAAACACCACCAATAATTGAAACCTCTTCAATTATTTAAAACAATAAGACAAACACCACCAGCTTTGCAAGAACAGGCCAACCATGGCTACCATTCCAACAGCTTGAATCACACAGATCTTCACACATGAAAAAGTACAAAGCAACATAGCATCAATGGGATTGGTAGCAGAATAAAAGCAAACAAATAAAGAACAATAGAAAGCTTAATCATTGCTATAACCCTTTTGAATCATCGTTACAACAATAGAAAGCTTATAATTAGATAATGACACCAATTCAAATTTCTAATCAAAATCTGAGATTAATTACTACAAATATTATTATGTTTCTTTACTGTGATGACGTGAGGAATAGCTTTTTGATTTGTTCAGAACGAACCAATCTATTTTCACCATTGGTTATAGCCAAAAAATATTAAGTGAAAATGAAATACCTCATAAGCAAATAATATGTTATTTGTCTTATTGTTTTAAATAATTGAAGAGGTTTCAATTATTGGTGGTGTTTTTGTGAAGGTGGTTGTTAAGGTTGTTGTTGGTTGTGGGAGGTGGGGAGCCTGGAGGGAGACCGGCCACAAAGGAGGGAGGAAGATGAGAAAAGTTTGGAAAGTGAAACCATTAGGATCAGACGTGGGAGAACATGATAAGCTTTAATAGAAGTGCACAATCTAACCATTTATCTTGTGTGACCCATGGTGGGAAAGTTTTAGACTTTCCCATGTTAAATGACACCTCATTGGAGTAAAAGCAACCACATTTTTATCCTACATTTTAATGAATTAGATATGAGACTTTCAACTCTCAATTGAGACATTGACACAAAGATTATCCCTTAAGTGTCGTTACTCAGTTAAACTCGTGCGTAAGATCATGATATTTCATTGTCTCCGTGCCTTTCCATGCTCTATGTGGCTTCTCAAATTTTGTGGTTGTTACTATTATACCCTCTCTCTCTCTTTCTCTCTCTCTATACACACACCTAAGAAAAAGTTTATCATTCCCCCAAGGTTTATCATTCACCTTCTTCCTAGAAGCTTGAGTGTGGCGTCACCTGCCTCCATTTCTGATTTTTCCATTTTTTTTTTCATTTTCTTATTTCAAATCTATCAATTTGTGTTCATATAATTTTGGTCATACTCTTCAATCATTCGAATCAGAAGATTGAATTGTCAATGATATGAACATATAATGATAAATCAATCAATTGGATAGTCATCTCTCTCTTCAAAAAAAAGTCGTCACACTTATCCCTTCTTTTATCAAATAAATATTAAAGAGAGGAATGTGAATATCGAGGTCGAATTATCTACTTGGTCTGAGTTTAAAACCCCCTTGACACTTAAATGACTAAATAAGTGTCTTTACGACCGAGAATTTAGCTACCTTCACTTCGGTTTATTATATGCTCGGCTGTCCTGGATTTGGCTTATTCTAAATTTGGCAAAAGACTTTTGTTTTGTCAAAAAGTCCGATGGTTAGACTCACACAATAATTGTAAAAAGTGAAGAATTTGGGATTCAGACCTCAACTATGATTGAGCTTATCAACCAACTGCACTTATAGGCCATTTTAATTAACTAACTTAGAATATGTTGTGAATACATCTTCTCACTAATCCAACAAATGAAACTACTCCCTAATAAATTTGACTTCTTATTGGATTAAATAATTCTCAACGAGGATGTTCTTTGTGATGTCGACCAATTAAGTGGCTATAAAATAAAGTCAAAGATTTGTGCTGGCTTAGCTGCGATGAAGTGAGTGGTCTGCATCCATAAATGGAGCCGGCGATGAACAACCTGGCTATGGTGCTGGACGGTCAGCTGTCGGTAAAATGCAGGCATATATATATATATATATATATAGAGAGAGAGAGAGAGAGAGAGAGATCTAACATGAAATTATGTATTGTTTCTTTTGTCAAACAAGAGCATCAATTATAGAGGGCGTTTTTTCATTTTAGTTCTTAGAATTTATTTTACTGACCATTCATTTTTTTATATTGCAAACAATACTTTTTTACATAATGAAATTTTACAAGAAATTAATTTGTATATTTTTTTATATTCAATGAATTTGTATATATTGTTTGTGAAAAAATATGTTATATACACCCAATAATGTGTTATAGCACACACTACAAAAAAAAAAAATCTGTTTAGACAGGGTAAAAACAGAAAGAAAGAAAAAAGTGTCAAACAAGACATATAATCGATGTTTTTTTTTTATTTTATTTTAAAAAATGACATACTTCATCCGAAATAAAATATAAGCAAAAGAGTTAGTAGAAAGGTTAATGTATGTGGTCAAAAATTTAGTTCACATACATCCATTTTTTAACCATCTTTTTTGCTTATATTTCATTCTAAAAGTATAATTGATGTTAAAGAAATGTTACCAAACACGTCCGTGCAGTAGTAAGGCTTGCAAATTTTATTTGTATGATTATTTGATAAGTGTAAAATTTTGTGCTAACTTTCTAGTTAATAAGAGAATGGATCTCTAATAACCACTTCTGAATGATTCGTTCTTTCATGAACTCATTAATCATTTTAACTCAATCATTTGGTTAAACAAATTTAATATAATGTTACTCTATTTGTGTATAAAAATAACACTTTTTTTTGTTAATTTTTTTTTTAAGAAGGCAAAGTAGTCCACCGAAATTGGTATCGAGAAAAATCGAACCTAGACATTGAGAGGAGTACACTACAAGGTCTCAAATCAACATCATCAAACCAACACAAGTGGAATATATAAATAACACTTAATTCAATATTATCTAAATGCCAAGAAATTAAGTAGTAGAATATAATTTTGCAAAGGAAAATAAAAAAGATTAAATATGTATTTGATCTATATAAATATTTCAATTTTTTGCTTTAGTCTTCCTAAAATTTTATTTCAGATTTTTGTCCCCCAAAAGTTTTTCTTTACCACTTTTTATCCCCTGTTTTTAAATCAACTCATATGTTCAATTGAAATTTTGAATTTTTTGAGTCATGTTGACAATATTTAAAGAATCTCTCCGATAAAATTAGAATTTTAACAAAACATTAATTGAATATGAATTTTTATTTTTTTTAGGTTTAAAAATTTATATTTAATTTATGTAAAATCTAATTTTTTGCGGGAGAGATTCTTATAATATTTTATATTTTCCTGTAAAAATTCATTAAAAAATATGAAGGGTACACATAATCTGACATAAAGTAGTAACCAAAAATGTTGATGAAAAAACTTTAAAGGACTAAAAGTCAAAGAATTTTTTTAAGAGAACTAAAACAAAAAGTTTGAATATTTACAAAGACCCTAAATATATTTAACCCAAATTTTAATAGTAGTAATAAATAATTATCTTTCTCCAATTCTTTAAAGAAGTATTTCGTTTATAATCATTTTATCATTTGAAAATATATTTCACTATTATAAAGTTTAGTCACGACGAAAGACACATCTTTTTTAGATGAATGTTAACAAACACATTACTTATTGAGTTGAACGTGACAACAAATTTGTGTATGAGTCGGTGGACTCTTTTTTTTTTTAAATGCTATCAATCATTGTACATTTTCTTTGAATAAACTATCAATCATTATACTCGACTTCCTATAAAATAAATACAATAAAAAAGGAATAACCATTTTAACAACTTTCTTTATGGTATTAACGACTTGACTCAAACTCCTAACATGACATGTAGAGATTCCTTAATTCGTTTGTTTAGTAAAAGACATCTCTTGTAGCTACAATATCTTAGTCTATTTGTTACTCCCTCTGTTCCTTTTTAATTGTCACTTTTTGACTTTTTACACAAACCAAGACAATAAATGTATTTTACTACTTTTGATACAACAATTTATGTTATTCCAATAATAGCCTTAATTATTTAATATCATATTTCATATATTTCTCTTTCCGAAATAAATTATTAAGGGCAATATAGGAAAAACAACATTTAATATTACATTGAACTTTGAAAGTGACAGTTAATTAGAAACAAAAAATTTCTGCAAAAGTGACAATTAAAAAGGAACGGAGGGAGTACGTACTAGTGTCTTTCCTATAAATATATAAGTGCTTTATTTATTTGTTGATTTGTTGAAAATTGTGAAGGAGCACCTCCGGCAGTCACCTATTATGAGTACACAAATTTATATTTATTCTCTTTGATGTTTTCTGTGTTGTTCTTGATTTAAATTATTTGCAACTAGCAAATTTTTAAAAAATCTTAATTTATTTGAAGTTTGTTATAACTACATGAAAAAAAAAATTTAGTTTAAGTTAAAATCTAAAGTAAACTATGTTTTGTCCTTTATTTTATTTCAATGGTATAATCAGTATTTTATAGTAAGTCGTTTAGTTATCAGAAAGAATATAACATCCCTGGATGTGCTTTATATGATTTTTTAGGAGAACAAAATTTGTACTATCATTGTCCTCTCAAAAAAAAAATATCATTGTAAAATTGAAAAACTTTACTTTTTTACGGCAATAACATAAAAATTATCATCGTTTCAGGTACATTTTTTTTTTCTTTCTCTATAACACTGTATATATTTCTTCTTTCTTTTTTACAAATAAGATCATTTCATCTCTCAAAAGAAAAAAAAATATTTCACGCACGTACATATAATATAGTGCAAAACCGAGATTAAAATATACCCATTTTAAGTCAGTTATATTTGCTTTGTCAAAAAAAAAAAAGTCAGTTATATTTGCTAAAAAAAAAGTTATATAAACAATTGGTGTAAAATGAATACACCGTGACATGCATTTTAAGATGGTTAATTCAGCAAAAGGCTTTAAAATTGTGTCTTTTATGTTGGTTCTATATATAACCGACTATTTTTTTAAGGGATAACTGATTTAAATCATCAGTTCAATGTGTTTATGAACATAGAAAAATTATGGTTACTGTACTTACTGTACTTATGTGTTCTCTTTCCAAACGAACACTTGTTGTCCTCTCTCCTTAGCCCTCTTGTTCTCCTCTCCTTGTTGTCATATTCTCTCTGCCTCTTGATTTCACTCTCTAACAATTAGGCATGACAACGAAACTCATACTCGTGGGTATCCGCTTGGGTTCAGGTTTGAGTTTTCCCCAAACTCAAAAGACGGGGACGAAACATATAATGGAAACACTAGTACCCACCCCAAACTCATATCCGGACTTGCCCCTTTTGTCTAAACTTACATAATTACCCCCTATACTTGTTTATAAGCATTCCAAACTCTATACGCTTCTTCTCTCGTTCTATCTTATTGTTTCACCTCCCTCTCATTCTCTCTAACTAATCAGATGTTCTCTCTATCACAAAACCTCCGTTGGCTTCACCGTCGCAAGGAAGCAATCACCATCTTCTTCGACTCCTTATCGTTGTTCTTATTGTATGTTCTACTCTTCAACTTTTCTTGTTTGTGCTTCAAAATCATAAATCGCTAACTTTTATCGAAACTCTAATTTCCCTTCATCTTAAACTGAAAGTTAACCATTGTTAAAATGGATCAATGTTGTTTAATTTCATTATTTGTTTTAGTGAGGGTTTCCATCATTTTGTGAATTTTTGTTGCTATTTTGAAATGCCACTATGTTTTATCAACTCCCTATTGTGGTGTGGGGAAGGGGATACCCGAACCCGTTGGGTACGGGGTCAGGGTTCAATTAATCATCCTGTCAGATATTGGGTCGGGGAACGAGCATTTGTTAGGGATTCAGGTTCGGGAATGGGGAAGATAAAACTTGTCCCCGACCCGCCATGTTCCCCTGCATACTAACAATCGCTCACTGCGCCAATATTGCTTCTCCATATGTTTTAACTCTTTTGTAAGTTCCTTTCACTAGATGTAATCTTATTTGAGATGTGTTAGAAATTGAATATGAATATCACTCTAAGTTGTGATCTAGATTTGGCTATTACTTTTTCCATCCTATAAGGTTCTCGCGCGCCCAATTTTTTTTCTTCCAAAAATGTCCTTCGGATTTTAGAATCCGAAACCTTTATGTATATAAAACGAAGACGATAACTTCCCCCCATTTCTACATTTTTATGTTTGAACATTTGGTTTCTGTTTTAAATTTAATGTTTGAAAATTGTGTTGTTTCTTATCGTTTTTATTAAAGTATTTATTTTATACAATCACGAATGCATGTTTATATCAAATTCTTACCATATGTATGTCTCACCCAAAAAAACAAAGATTTTGTCTCTATGCTGAGACAGTTCAGATTATATAATCCGAACTGAATTTTTCCTTTGTTGTCGGGTGAAAAAATGAGTTTTTCATCAATTCGGATTTTATAATCCGAAAACCTCAAAAAATAGGGCGTGTTCCTTGCTTTTTCGAATTATATAATCTGAAAATCCAATAAACACCATTTTTCAGGGGAAAAACAGTTCGGATTATATAATCCGAACTGTATCAGCACAAATTATGAGTCTGTTTATAACATGGATAACCAGTTTAAGGACAATATTAATCTTTCTAACTCTCATTCTTCTGTTTTAGGTCATTGTTAGCTGTTCTTAGTCAAAAATTCGGTTTTCGGGTTACTTGATCAGATTGCTCTAAAACTTCCCCAGAAAATTAAAAAAAAAAATCAAGGATCAAGACTCCCATAAAAGGGACAACTTAAGGGACTCCACCCTCAAAATCAAAAATTTCATCGTTTATACCCATTTTTTATTTTTCTTTTATTTTTCATTTTCTCAGAAAAATTCGAAAAAATTTGCATTAGTTTTATTTGATTTTTAGAATTTTTTAGTGGTATTTTTATATTTTTATGATTTTATTTGATAGGTTTTTATCATTTTTTACTTTATTTTTTGGTTGTTTTTAAAAGCAAAATTTAAAACTGCTGAAATGGGAGAGATTCTGATTGCTGATTATATATAAGCATATTTCGGATTATAAAATCCGAACTTAGTTTGGATGTGTACAGATTTTAAAATCCGAAGAGTATTTTAAAGAAAAAATATGGCGCCTGAGAAACACATAAAATAGGAAAAGTAATAGCTTCCAGATTTTGATTTGTCGCATTATAAAGTAAGCCCAACCTATGATGGTATCTTAAGTAAACTTTTGATTATATAAAATACATTTTTAAATGATAAAACGATCATGAAAGGTAATGTTTCATTCACTTTGTTAACATGAGAAACCATGTTATACACTAGGAAATTTTTTATATAGAGGTTTGTTTGTTCTGGGATGAATCCCTTGATTAATGAGTTTATCACTAAGATGTGTGTTCCAATAATCCAAACCGGAAACGTTAAGTTTGTTGGAAACAATTTTATGCTAGAATACTTCAAATAAGATTTCCGAAAATCTTTCTCAACCAAAATAAAGTTTTTCGAAAATATTTTTATACCAGAAGACTTAGGAAAAGAACATTCGGTTTAGTTTGTATATGAGGATAAAATGGGTAGTTCATAAAAAATGTAAGGGTAAGAGTATAATTGTTAGAATATAGAGTATAATTTTCCAAAATTAAATTTCACTCAAAATTGTTTTTGCATGGTCGGTAGTGTTCGAGCTGCCATGGGCAAACCCGACATGGGCGAGTGGCATGTTTTGCTAGCTCTTGCACTATCAAATTAGTTTACTAATTTAAAAATTGTTTTTTCCACTTCAGAAATTGCTATAAAATACCTGAAAATTACACATCTATCCACCAACGGCAGCTAACTACTGTTTGGTGTTTAATTTTTCTTTTGGAGCGAACGGCAGTTAAATATCGTTAGAAGTAAATGCATAATTTTCAGGTGTTTTATAGCAAATTCTGAAGTGGAAAAAACAATTTTCTACTAGTTTTGTTCAGCCGCTCCGTTCCATTTTTTATACAACATTTAGGTCTAATGTCGTCATTTTACCATTGGGCATCAATAGTTATAATTGGATGCATGTGTTTATATATATATATATATATATATATCTATATATATATATTATATATATATATATATATAAGACATATCAAGTGAGAATGCTCTTTTTATATGAGAATGGTAAAGAATAAATCACAACCATTAAATAATGGTGACAACTTGGATACCCATCAATAAAATGTGGGTAACACAACTCATGCTGAGTTGGCACCAATCAAAGTTATTTGTTTGTTTTATATTATTTTTAATGTTATATAAATACATTGTTTTGATTGTGTCAACTCAACATGGGTAGTATTACCCACCTTTTATTGATGGGTAAACAAGAATTTCCCTTAAATAATAAATGCATGGCTAAGATTAAAAGATCACATTAAAAAACTCATGTGCCTCTCTTTCTCATTCTGACCCCTATTCTTCTCCCTCTTCCACCGTTTCTTCTCCCTATGGCCACAACAAAAGTCATCTTCTCCCGGTTGTTGTTTGTCGTCCCCTTCCCATAGATTTCTACACGACCATTCTTCGCAGATCTGATGCCGCAACAATCTCATCGATCTGCAAATCAACTTCAATTTAGCGATTTCATCTTCCAAAAAACATGTATTTGTGTTCGAGATGTGAAGCATTGCAACCCTTCAGATTTCAATCTTTACTGGTCTGGTGTTGGAGATTTTATAAATTGGGGTTTTTGTTTGTTTTTTTAGATTTTTATTTGTTAAAGGACAAAATGACCTTTCTATGGGTTACTAATACAATATTGGTGCTCTATTTATTTTATCCGATCCTCCGTAAATTCATGGAGGTTATACAATTAAAAAGAAATTATCCATCTTCAAAAGCTTTAATTTTGGTTCAGAACAATCGGTTTTCTTCTTCTATTTCTCAAGTACCATTAACACTCATCACATATCAAAGTTTCAGAACGATAAATTACTCCTTTTATGATGAAATTTATTCACCTGATACGATGATTTGTGCTTGTTCAATCCAACTTTGCTTAATTTTGGAGCTTGCAACTTTGTTTGTTTGTAGATGAAAAAGGGTTAGAACAAGAAAGAAAGGCACATGAGTTTTTAATGTTCTGTCTTAATCTCAAGCCATGCATTTATTATTTAATGGTTGTGATTTATTCTTATCATTTTCACTTGATATGCCCTATATATATATGTGTGTGTGTCTATATATATATATATTTCATTAACACTATATAAATTGAGTTCTAGTCCCCTAAAAAAACGCAGTTGAGTTCCAGTCAAATTTTGACGTGTACTAGTGTCTCCGGATCACTCTTTAAGCATTCTTTAAAAATGTCAAAGTTTTCAATTTCCAATGCACTGATTACACAAATTTTTATAAAAAGTTATTATTTAAGATCCTTAACTAGTACTCCATTTCCCTTTTTTTTAAAAGACTATTATTCTCTATAGGGATGTTCATTGACTATTAACGTCATTTTTTATTTAGATTTTTATTCTTTCGTCTAAACTCTAAAATAAAGACTTGTTCCAAATGACGAAAAATAATCGAGAGAATCTTGCCACGTTTCCCACATGCTCTTTCTTTCCTTTATAGAAAATGAACATCGAGAAGCTTTTTGTATACATATTTTCGAGTTGACTGAGACATGGATGGAGAAATAAATATAAATATTTCAAAGTATGTTTGTTTGTTTTGGTAAGTCATCTCTTGTAGCAACAACTACTTTATAAGCTAAATTATATTGAGAGAGAGAGAGCAGGAGAGAGAGAGAGAGAGAGAGAGAGAGAGAGAGCGGGAGAGAGAGAGAGAGACAGAGAGAGAGAGAGAGAGAGAGAGAGAGAGAGTGTAATATCCCGCTTAGAAGTATCAATTAAACGTGATAGAAACTTCATGTGCAAGCAATGGCAAAGTAGTAATATGAGGCAATGGCAAAGTTGTAAATTGTGGGAAAATGGATGTTTGGATAAATATGAAATTTATCAAGTTACTACTCATTTCTCTCTCTCTCACTCAAAATAAGAAAATTGCTCTCCCTTTCTCCCTCATTTTCGCCCTCCTTCACCTCCATCATCCTCTCATCAATCATCACCCCTTAATTCACTAAACTCCTCTCTAAACCTTGTGTTCCAAGCAAGCATGGCTTTTGGGAAAGATTGGAGCAAGAGGAAAATTAAGGAAAGCAAGAAGAAAGGAAAGAATTAAGAGCTAGGGTTTTGAGGAAGTTGGAAAGCAAGCTAAACCAGCACCAAATCCAGTTTAAGGTGAGCTCCCTAGGGGTTATAGAACCCACTTTGTCAAGTTCTTGAGTTTATAGTAATATGATTAAAGTTATGAATTTTAGTACCCTAATCCTATGTATGAGTAATTCTTGATCATTACATGTTGAAAGCTGGTAATATGCCTTAGAAATTATCCTTTAAGTTGTTATAAGGTATGGGTAGGATTGGATGAGCAAGAATGGTGAAAAATACATGTTTTGAACTTGCCTATGCTGTCAAACTGCAGGTAAAATCGTGTCACGATTTTACCATCGTGTCACGATTTTATAGGCAGGAAATAACACATTTTCTGGGTAGAAAATCGTGACACGATTCCCAAATCGTGTCACGATTTCACAGTGGGCAGGGCAATGTTGTTTTTCGTCAAATCTTGCACCATTCTGGCTATCCAATACTGCTTCAGACTCAAGGAACAGCATGTAATGGTTAAGCATTGCTATGAGCATATAAAGACCTATCCTTGAGATTGTATAGATGAGTTTATGGATGAGGATAGACACAATATTAAGAGAGGGTTACCTTAACCCGCAAGCTATCATAGAAATGTTAAGGAGCTAGTTTAGGGTTTAACCCTTACCAGGCAATGTTATAGACTTGATTCAGTATACACGAATCTAGGAATGATATAATAGTCAAGTTGGAACCTATTGTAGGTAAACATGGTTATAGATGTATTCATTTTAGAATACGAGGATAATAGGAATGCTTCGGCAATCAAAGTTACAGATAAGATCATAGTGTTGGTTTTCCGACGATTATAGGTGGCTTATGAGAACGATAAGCCAAGATTCATAAGTTATAGGATGAGAGTTACAGGATTGTTATCATTCGTTTACAGTAACAGTTATGCATATTTATATGTCAAAGTTAAAGAATTAAAGATCAAAGATAATGGCGTGCTTGCACGTTTTACAGTTACAGTTACAGGGCGTGTTCAGCAGACTCCGGGATTCGCCGGATGGGACTTCTCCGAGAGGGTTGTCCACACGTTTTATAGGGAGTCCGGTGTTAGCCTGATATGATAGGAATTTCACCGGTTTATAGGGATGTTGTACTTCGGGGTTACTCCACCCGGATGCACTCTCAGATTAATTGTTTGTTCAACGCTAACAGCTAACATAAAACTGCTATAGAACTGTTTATATGTTTTATGTTTTATAGTTATAGTCAAAGTTACAGTTACAGTTATAGTCACAGGAAACTTACAGTTATAGTTATAGACAGTTATCAGAAAGTGGTCCTAGGTTTCCCCTCGATCACTAAGTCATAGATACAGACAGATCACAGTTATGGTTATAGGCAGTTCTAAGCTATAGTTACAGGAAGGCTTATAGTCAAAGGCAGATAAAGACTTGGTGATCATAGGAATCCCCAAGATTGCCAAGGTAGGCATGGCGACCCTAGGTTCCCTGTGGTTGCCAACAGTTGGTTGGGCTGGAGCTCACTGAGACATTATGTCTCATCCCATTCCTTCTGGTGCAGGTTTACAGGTAAGTCAGAGGTTCGTGTTGAAGATCTTCACAGTGATGCTAGATGGAGTACAGTTGCTCGTTGTGTACCAGCTCAGGAGCGAAATGGATATTGTATAAGTAATGTATTAGTATTTGAATTATTTGTACAAACGAGTAAACTCGTATTCATTCATTGGTAATGTATTATTATTATTATTGAAATTTTTAAATGTATCCAGTATCAGTTTAACGCACATGCTAATATACTAGTTAAAGTTAGTATGGGTGTTACAGAGAGAGAATAAACTTTTGGATGTCAATATTCCTGTGAGAGTCCTAAAATCCTAAACTAACATTGAAAATGAGCTTATTTTTGCTTGTCAGATTAAAATTTGATGTTCGTTATTAAAGATATAAAAGTTAGTTACATGTTAGTTAGATCAGTTAGATGTTAGTTAGTCTAATTTTCAATATAAGTTTTAATGTAATCTTGGTGTAACAACCCTCTCATTTTAATCAATACGTTTCTCTATACTTTTCTCTGATTTATGAGTTATATCAAGAATTGTAATATGATATCAAAGTTTGATTGTGATACCCTGTGACTGCAAAAAAGATTGAGGAATGGGGTTTTGAAGTTTTAAAGCCTTTAACAAAGCTCTTATATCTAAGCAAGTTGAGAGGATTATTGGTAACCTTGTGCCACAAACGTCCTCCCATTTACCAAGAGCGACGCCTCATGACTTCATATGGAGTCCAAGTGTTATAAGTAGATTGTCCCTCTCCAAAACAGGCCAAGATCTCTATCTTGCCAAGTGCACAATAATAATAATCCTCGTCGAGACTTTGCAATCTAAATGTCTGAAGGCCAAATATTTTTTCCAACTATTCTATCCTCCAAACCAACTATTCTACACTCCAACACTCAAGTCAGTGAGGTTTCAATGTGCTTTGAGGTGATTCTTTGCAATGGGAGAATGTATCTGCTTTAAGCATGCCACACCCTATCTATAGACCCTCGACGTGGATTTGTCGAATTTTCCCTTATGGTGCGATAACTAAGCGATCATTGGATCAAATGGACGGTGATCATTGGGTCAAATGGACGGCTTAGAGGTGTTCTAAACATAGGATCCGGTGCGACGCAGCTCTTCACTGGTCTATGTAGACCGCTTTAGCGCATGAACGCCTTATTGGGCGTTTGCTGCAATAGTGGCCTCATGGTAGAGAGTAGAGACGATTGGGCCTTGGCCCGGTCCGGAATAGGTTATTGAAAAAGGCACCCTCTTGGAGAATTGGAAATGGAAATAACATCAAGATTCCGGAGGAAAATAGGCCGCCTAGTCAAAACAGTTTAAGAATAGGGACCCTATGTGTAAGGATATTTTTACTGTTAATGAGCTGATTTAGAACACTCTGCCTAATCAAAACGGTTTAAGAATAGGGACATCTAAGTGTAAGGACATGGACATTTGTACTGTTAACGAGCTGATTTAGAACACCTCCCATTGTTGGAATTCTGATATTATCCAATCTGTTTTCCTTCCCTTTGAACTTGACCAAATTCTGCATATCCCAATTGCTAATACATCTAATTAGTCGAATCGGGGTACCATATGATTTGAAATTGGGGGGAAAAATTTGAGGATAACAATCCGAAGTAGCACTTCCAAATATGATCTCTAGAAGCATCTTTAGAAATTGAACACCCCTCAAACAGAAAATGCTTCTTTGGAAAAAATTTAAGACAATTTCAGTTAAGATCAACCTTCAATGAAGCGGCATTCCCTGTTGCCTCCTTTGTTCCATATGTAAGTGTGCAATGGACTCCATCAACCACACATTCAGGGATTGCATTTCAATCAAACAAATTTGGTTTTCGTCCCCTTTACAGCTTAGAGTCTCTGACATTGAAGACAAAAGTTTCTCAGATTGGTTATCTAAGATGATTTTATCGGGTCAAGGAAAGAAACAAAAATTCCAGATACTATTACATACGAGTTATGGGTTGCCAGAAATAAAAGCACCTTTGAAAACATTGTCGTACTTGTGGAGAAGACTATGAAGCAAGCTATTCAGGTTCTTCAGTAATTCTACCATGATTGTGGCTTTTCTTCTTATTCAAATTTTCTTTCTAGTAGCTCTTCTAACGTAAACTCATCATCTCCTTCGTGCTAGAAGCCCCTTCCTCCGTCAATTTGAAAGCATAACACAGGTGCGGCGATCTCGAATGAATGCTTCCATGGTGTTTGGTTTCATTATAAGAGAGTATGAAGAATCTGTCATAGCAACTGCAACAAGAAGATGCTGGGCAATTGGGGCGGATTTTTTGTTCTGGACTGTGGTATTTGAAAATTGATTGTAGAAAATGATGACCAAATTGTGATTACAGCAATATAAAATCAGATTAGGGAGATGTTGGTTTATTCTTCTCATTCTAAAGTTTCTTTGTGGTGCCAAAGTGGTAATGGTTTAATAAAAGATAGTATTGGCAGTCGAATTGGATGAGAGTGCTTTTATAGTGCTTGGGAATAGAGGCGAAGATGAAGTCTCTTAAGAAAGAATAATTGTATTGTAGATGAGATAAGGATTTCTCTTCCTGCTGCCCCTGATGAGGCAAGCGTTGAAATCTCCATATCCTTGGATGAAAGCTAACAGCCAGATGAAGGTATGCTTTCACCTTGACAGTCTTATCAACCTTTGCACCTGCAAAATTCTAAGTAATTCCTGTTTGGAACCAACAACCTTTGCAATCAGTTTTTAGATAAAGTATAATAAGGTAAGTTACTAACTAATAACTATAAGATTAACTGCTCAAAACATTTAATATTTACCATTGTTCTGCAGGGGGCAAAGTGCAAGACCTGTGCGCAATGCACCGGCACATGTTTTTGATACCTATTTAAAGGAAATCTTCAGAATGCTTAAGAGTTCTCACTTTTGGTGACATAAGAAAAACTGAAGAATCAACTCTTAGAACAAGATTAGAGGATTCAATTCTTTCTTTCATGTATAATTTCTATACTCTTATTGCTATTAATCTTCAGAATATTAGTAGCTAATTTACTTTTAATTAGGACATAGATCAACCTCCTTGGATTTATTTGAATGTTTGATTCTTAGTATTATCTACTCAATTGAAGTTTATTATGTTTATTCAATAATTCTTGTGTTTATTGCTTTTCTTTATTTGATCAATTCTGAATCGAATTTAGAGACACTTCACTTGGAAAATAGGTAACGTGAACCCGGAACTAGGATTATTGTTCAAGTTAGATAATTGCTATTAGAATATAGAATTTCTAAGAAAAATTAGTGTCCGTTCATGCTTTAGATAACATTAGTTCTCATAAGGAACTAGGGCTCACTGTTAGATAAACGAGATTATTGAACCAAAGAATTGGAGTTAATCTATTTTGCTAATTTAACATTTTCAGAAGAAACTCAATTGCTACAGATAGAAATTGGAGTTAATCTATTTTGCTAATTTAACATTTTCAGAAGAAACTAAATTGCTACAAATAGAAAATTGAACAGCCAGTGCCCCTAGGGCATTGGTTAAGAAATCCATAAATAGAAATTTTGTCTTGGAAATATAAGTTGTTACTTTTGATCAAGTAAATAATTACACCACTTTTTTATGAAAACTTGCTTATTTCGGTTGCTTAACCAATGCCCCTGGCGCACTATTTAGCATTCTCCATAATGAAAAGGAGGAATTTGAAGTTCTGGTCGTTTTTAATCATAATCAATCAATAGCAATCTTACTTAATTCTCAGTTTCAATCCAAATTCAACATCAACTTATCAGTTAATGCCTAAGTAGAACAATTTTGCTTTGATCTAAATTAATTACAATCCCCGTGGATGTGAACTTTTTATTAATTACACAATGTTTTACACACTTGACAAATATATATCAGCTGACAAACACAAAACAACTTCTGTTTTTTTTAAAAAAAAAAAAATATCTAAAAATTAATCTCTAAATGATTGAGTATCAAAATCACTTTTTTATAATCCGTAACAAACAGACCATTAGAGATTACTTTTTAAAGATACTTTTGAGGCAAAATTACATGTTTGGTTCCTTACATTTATTTTAGGTTTCAAATTGGTCTCCTATGTTTAAAAAGTTTCAAGTTGGTCCCTTACGTTACTAATGTCAGCTTAAGTCGTCCTTCAGGTCAAATTTTGAGTTAACTAAAACGTCCACATGGCACCCCCAAAGTTATCCATGTGTGCGTCTCAGTTAGCCACGTGGATGTTTTAAACGTAAATTTGATTAAAAGGACCAACTTATTGTAACGTTAGTAACATAAGGGACTAACTTGAAATTTTTTAAACGCAGTGGACCAACTTGAAACATAAAAAAAACTTAAGGGGCCAAACATGCAATTTAGCCTTTTTTTTAAACAGAAGTTATTTTGTGTCTGTTCACTATAATGAAAATCACTTCTTTAATAAGTTATCGAAATGATTTTATAGAGAATACACAAAACACCTTCTCTTTTGAAACAGTTAAAAAAGTACTTCAGATTCTCATCTTTTTAAAATTTGGTGCAGATGACAACTTGTAAATGATTATTTTGTTTAAAAAAAGTGATTTTTTAACTAAAATAACTTTAACAGGCTCTTAAATTTGTTTTAACTAAAAAAAAAATGGTCAAAGGGCGAACTAAACAGAGAGTATATGATAGAAACTGCAACACGAATAAGACTTACAGTTATGAGGTAAAAATAGTTATGTTTCTCCAGCATCATTTGTATGGGAAAAGAGCCTCAAACATGTTTACTGTCATTAGAATTTGCTACTACCATATGTCTCTACAAGTACAAACACCATTCAGAAATCTATGGTATCTGTTGACGTCCCTCACAATAATTTCCCTTTCTAAAACTCTAGTCATATACTTAAAAGCCTCGTGACAATCTTTACATATCCTCAAATTCTTGACAACCCTTAATGGCTTACCCGGTGGTACAGATCCACACAACAATCCAAATGCAACCGCCAACTTCTCACTATGATACCAAAGAGCTTCCTTTCTCTTTTCTTCCCCAACATTGTGCAACAACTCATCCCAAACAGGAACGTATCCTAACTTCTCAATATCCTCCATCAGCTCTTCCAACTTCTGATAAATCTCCACTGACCTCTCATGCTTCCAATCCCCTGCCATAAAAACATGAACTTTCCCCTGCACCTCAATCCAACTCCTCCCTCCTTTCTTCTTCACCTTCTTATCTTTCATCATCTTCCTCAACTCCGCAACATCATCCCACCTTCCAGCAGCCGATAACATATTAGCAACAATAACAAAAGCAGAATCATCGTGAGGCTCTAGTTCCAATACCCTCCTAGCCATAGCCCGAGCTTTATCAACCGCACCATGGTATGCACAAGCAGATAGCAAAGCTCGCCAAACCGCTGCATCTGGTTCAACAGGCATCGTCAATGCTATCCTCTCTGCGCTCTCCAATTTTCCATCACGGGCCATTCCACTCACCAAACATGTATAGTGCTCAAGAGTCGGTTTCAAACCATAATCCACTTTCATCCTATTCAACCACACATCAATATGCATAAACATCCCAGCATTATACAATGACGTCAGAATCGCCAAAAAACTATACTCATCAGGCACAAATCCACAACCTTCCATAGAATCAAACAATTTTAAAACAGAATGAAAATCCCCTTGTTGTGCATAACCAGCCATCATAGCATTCCAACCCACAACATTCATCCAATACAAATTATCCTCAAAAACCCGTCTTGCATCGTCAACAACACCCGATTTACCGTACCCATCAACAAGAGCAGTACTAACCACAACATTAGAATCCATCCCAATAACAACAGCATGTGCATGAATAATCCTACACTGCTCCAACGCAGCAAGCTGCGCAGCAGCACGTAGTGCCCCAGAAACACCATGAACAGTAGAATCAAAACCGTGACATCTCATCTCACCGAACATCAAAAGAGCATCCGGAAAACAAAAATTATGAGCAAAAGCATTAATTATAGCAGAATAAGAAACATTATCTCTGTGGGGAGTTTCATCAAACACCTTGAGTGCATCACTGGGAAGTTTACATTTAGAGTAAAAACTGACAAGAGATGAAATAGTAAAAGGATGGTTACAGAGTGAGAGTTTAAGAGAGAGAGAATGCAGGGAGAGACCGAAGGAGAGGGTCTGGAGAGAGCCGCAGGTGGTGAAAAGCAAGGCGACAGTGCGATGAGCAGGAAGAGTGGAATGACGAAGCATGGAGAGAAAATGATGGAGGGAGAGAATGGTGTAGCAATGTGCAGTCATTAGTGATGTCCATGTAACTACGTTAGGAGAAGGAATTTGGTTGAACAAGGAGAGAGCGTAGGAAGAGAGTTTTGAGTCAAAGTATTGTGTTATGAGATTGTTGAATACTGCGATGTCTGTGGTGGGAGATTTTATGACGCGTGCGTGCGTTGCTCGAGGATCAGAAGTTTTCTTGTTGTTGTTTTTGAATTTGGAAGACGAATGTGTTGGTTCTTGGCGATCAGAGGGAACGAGCATTGGTTTCCAATGGCTTAACCATTGAGTTGAACGAGACGATGAATAATGATCGATTCGTTTCCATGGTGGTGTAGTATATAACAAGTAACTACGTTGAGTGTAAATGTGTAGGATAAAATTTTGAGTTTGGTTCTTGAGCATTGCTACTGGTGTTGGCGGGTTATTTTGAAAATTTTGAGAAGAGGAATGAGAAGACGACGAAGCTCGGATGCTAAAATGGAGCAATGGTCTTTTATCGCTACGATAAGCACGAATTATCGACCGTTTGTTTCATGGCAGAAACAGATGCAGAGCACATCCTTCAAAAGTTACGGTTTCGAGTAAACCATCGTCTTCGGTTAGGGTGGGAATAAGTCAGGCCGCCCAACAGTGGCCTAGGTCCGGCCTAACTCGTTTATTTGATAGGTTAGACTCAAGCTTTTTAAAAAAACTCATTAATTTAAATAGGTCAAGTTAAGACTTATAAAAAAGTCTACTATATCGGCCCATATATGTGTAATTATATATACTACATTATATAATACACACGTATTAGCCTCTACAAAATGCATTATATACTACACGCATATTAGCCTCTACGAAATGGATGTGGTAGCTCTACAAAATTTTATTGGATATATATATATATATATATGTTAATAAATTTAGGGAAAATGGATGTACATGCTTTACAAAATTGTATTGACTTATTAGCATTTTAAAAAAATATGTTTATTAGCCTTTTTATAAATTAGTCAAATGTTATATTTAAATTGTTAGGACAAATTAGACTTTTAGACAGGCTAATAGGTCAGACCGAGCTTTTAAAAAAGTCAGACTTAAAATAAAGCCTTTGACAAGCTAATAGGCTACAGCAAAGCTCAGCTTGACCCGGCTTATTCCCACCCATAGTCCCCGTGTTTGTAAGCTATTCTCAAATTAGTCCTCAACTTTATTAATATTTCAAAATTCAAACTAGTCTCTGTTTTTGACAAACGTTTCTCAATTAGGTCTAGCTTGAAATATTAATAGAGTCGTGGACTAATTTGAGAATGACTTACAAAGATAAGGACCAATTTAGTGGTTTTCTCAACTTGGTATAAACAACTCTAAAGCACGTATATAATTGTAAAAGTGGAACCAAACACTATTTTAGTATTTTTTTTTCTAAAAAATAAAAGTATGAAAACAAACATATTCATCGTTCAAATTGATAGAGACATTAACACAATACATATTCAAAATCGTTAAAATGGTTGTGTATATATGTCTATAAATATTAATATATCCAAGTCTTCAGAATACGCATGTCTCCGGATCTGCAATGTTGACAACGTCAAAGTTATTGATTGGACTTGTAGTTGATCAAATTTAATATTTCAACATAAATCAAATAAATATCGCACTAAGACGATAAATAAAAAACACAATGCTTAAAAACGGGAAATCAAAACAAACAAAGTTGTACTAAGACGACAAAATCACAAAACAATCAAAATAAAACTGAAAATACATGGAAATCACTTATTGTTTAATTGTGAGAGAGAGAGAGAGAGAGGAGAGGGAGGGAGAGAGAGAGAGAGAGAGAGAGAGAGAGAGAGAGAGAGAGAGAGAGAGAGAGAGAGAGAGAGAGGAGAGAGAGAAGAGAGAGTTTGGAGGTGAGTTCGGGTCAAAATTGACCCACCCCTCTTCAGTAGATCAAGAAGAAGAAAAGTTGTGACAACTAAAGTTTGAGAATGAGAAAAAAGAAAGAGCTAAAGCCACTCTTTTAGTTTGTCGATCCTTCAAACTATCAAATATGAACATCATTATCATTTTCCATCTAACTCTATTAAAAAGGGTTTGGTCGACCCTTTTGATGTTAAAGATTACAATTTCAAATCAGCCATTTATATTGTTAAAATTTTTTTTATTAAAAGAAAATATCTAATAAAACATTACGTTATTTATCTTCTCCAACAACCTTCGTCATTTTCATCTAAATTTAAAACAAAAATCAAAATAAAGTTCAAAATTTGCACTCGAAAGTAAAAATAAACTTCTTTATGGTTGGTTTTTTGTCCATTGAAATGTCTAAATTTAAGAACTAACAAACCTAAAAATTATGAGTTCTTCAAACTAGAAATTTCGGATTGACATTTCTATGTTCTTAAAGTGATAAATAAAATGGTTTTTCTATCATGTTCAAATTTACACATGTTAAGAAATTTAAAAAAATTAATTTATATTGGAACTTGTGCATTTAATATTAAATATGTACTATCTTTTTAATAAACATTTGTTGTTTTTCAATAAAAAGTTTTCACTTTTAGTTGTTTTAACATGTAAAATATTGCACATGTTAGACCAACTCTAAATAAAAAGCTTTTGNAAATAACCATTCTTGAGATGCCTAAAAATAACTATGCAATTCACAAAAATAAAGTGATTGAATCAATGCGAGAGATTAAATCATGACTATAATAAATACATCACATATAAAACTAAAAACAATGAATTAAAACATAAATACATACACAAAGCATGAAATGCAAGAAAACAATGTTATTTTGTGATTTTGTATTGATCGGAAGATACAATTCGTTCACCTATCAGATACTAACTTCTGATCCTTCACAGTGCAATTTAAAAAAAAAAAAAATAAACAAGTAAAATAAAAATGTAAAGTGAAAACTGTTCAAGTTTTTTTTTTTTGAGCAACTGTTCAAGGTTATAAACATATTTCAAGTAAAAAAAAACATATTTTCAAGTTTTATCTCATTCAATGTGAAACTTTTAGCAATATATAAAAATTACAGTAAACTTTTTAATCATCTAATTATTAATTTTTGTTTCTTTTGACCAAATTATTAATTTATGATTATAAATAGGACTTGTACAAGCAGGGTAGCTCAGTTTGTAAACTGAATGAGTACTAATCATGATGTCTAGAATTTAAACTTGAAAACTAACAAAATCCACAAATATGCTAACATAATAATAATGGTCTATAAAAAATTAAATAGGACTTGTACATATTATTTGCCTGTAACCACATGGACAAACAAGTGTCATTTATTGTCCAATGGCGAGACTAATTAACTAGGAACTTAGGTTAAAATAAAAAAAGAAAACAAACAAATGATGGATGGAGAAGAGGCAGATCCTATACAACAACCAAAGGAAGCCCCGTACAAAAATACTCCTTAACAATTCCCAAGTTAACAAGGATGGTTTATTTATAATAAATGATAATTAATAATATAATAAGAGTGAAATTTGCTTAGAGTTTCTTCATGATATCGACCATCAAGTTAGGATGTGTACTTTGAAATTCAACTAACTCTTCAAGTGTAATAAAGCCATCACCATCTTTATCAATCTCAGGCCATTCGACGCTGAACTTCTTCCTGGGAAGTTAATCCCAACACTTTGAGAGCATCAGCAAACTCTGACAATGAGATCTTGCCGTCGCCGTTCACGTCAAAGCGCTTGAAAACACGTTCAACCTCAGCTCTGTCAGCCATGTTATTAAAAATTATTACGTACCTTTAACTAAATTTTGTGATGAATGTATGATAATGAGACGAATTGGATGTGAATTGTTAAGATGAAATGAATATTGAACTTGAGTGAGATGTTTAAAAAGTGGAAAACAAGGGTGTGCTTAATCATCGGATCACCCGTAGAAGTTTAGAGCATGGAAGAATGTAACATAAAATTTATTAGTCAATTTGATATTATTAGCAAGTTTCTATGATTGCGTTAATTTCTTGTCTAAAATTTTCTACAGCCAATTATCATCCGATATATGTGGAATGGCTGTCACTTTTTATGAGAATGGGAATATTTTTAAAAGAAAAATAAAATTAAATTAAGGGTGGCCATTTTTTTATGGGCAAGAGTCCTTATAACCTACAACAACTATATAATCAAATATACCAATATAAAAATAACTAAATCGGATCCCTCAAATAGTAAATTATCTAACCAAACACACTAAATGGAGAACATAGTAGAAAGAAATCGGGCAAGTTGGGTTAAGATCATTTCTATTTAGATCATCTTCATTCTTTCTATTTAAATAGAGAAAGACACAAGAAGTTTGAAAAAAAAAATTAAAATAGCGGGATTCACTTAGTAGTATAACTTATTATCTACTTTTTGTGTCTATTTCTCTAAATTGAATCCTCCATTATTTTTAGAAATGGAGAGGATCCTAATTCTTGTAGACTAGTCCTTCACCAACCTTCAAACAAAATTACTAATGCAATTAAGTTAGAATTTCAATTTTGGCCAAAAATAGTTTGAGATTACAAATTAGAATTTCATTTTTAATTTATCATTAATTAATCAAATTAGTAGATAGTGAGTTAGATCACACAATTCTAATTAAGAAGTTTTTATTTTATTTTGCCCTCGAGGAGTACACGCCACAAGTCATATACCACTAGCTAGAAAAACACACATTAGCTTATTTCCTTCTCACAAGTTGCATTCATAAAAAATAATATCATCTATACATATATATTTAACAATTGGTCTGTTTATCCTTGAAAAAAAGCTAACTGTGCAAGTTTCATGCACGGATATGGTGATGTAAGTTCCCTCTTGAAATTAAGGCATAGTTTTAGAATATTATAAATCACAATATATTAGAGAAAATTCAAATAGTCTAAAATTGCTATATTTTTGTACATTGGTCTAATAGTGCATAGATTAGTTTGAGCCTAAAAACATTACAACAATGTAATGCAAAAAAATCAAACAAAAGTTAGAATTATCTTACTTCTAAAAACATCTTCAAGCACATATAAATACACAAGTATATATATGGACCGGTCCTTATCAAAAGTCTCCAACAAGATCGACAAGGAGACTAATAACAACTATTATGGAAAGAAGTGTGGCAAAAAAATTATCATGGTGGAGGCAATATCCTTCAAGATCAATTACGTTACCTACAAACATTATGCAGGAGGATACAATTAACAAATTCAAGTCTTTTTTTACATAAAATAACAAATCCATTGAGCAAATACATGTTATGTTTGGAATTTCCAAAATATGCATCAAGGAAATGTAGGCATATTTCTAGAATATTCTAGTAAAAATTAAATAAATGCCAATGTATTACTATTAGAGAAAATTATAATAGTATAAAGTTATTACACATTTTTAGATTTGTCTAATAAGGCCTGAATTAACTTGTAGTCTAGAAACAACTATGACAAAAACAAAAGCGTAGATTAACGAAGAAGTCTAATATGTATTCAGTTCAACGGCGGATCTTCCTATTTTTGGTAAGTTTTAATAAAATATTATTTTTGTTTTCAATTTTTAATTATTATAACATTTATTTTTTACTAAAAATGATAAAGGTTTATCATTGGACAATTTTTTAGAGGACATAATTAGACAAGCATTAATATACTTCTAGAAACAATCACAATTTTCAAGTATCTATAAAAGACACCTATATAGAAACAATTGTATTCAAGTCTTTTAAGATGTAATTCATAGTAGTCAATAGCGGCGCTATAGCGGCCGCGCGTAGCGTAGCAGTTTGGAATAGCGGCCAGTAGCGGCGCTAGCGCGGTGTAGCATATCGGTGCAAAACCGCAAAAAAAATTAAGAGAAAATCCGAAATTGTCCTTGGTTTTTTTAAAAAAAAAAAACAAGGGCATTTTTTACTTTTCCTCAACCCTAACTTCTCTTCATCTTCTCTTCTTCTTTCATTCTTCTTCTGCGCCGTTCCAATTTTCCAAAACACAACAGCACCCAACTTCTCTCTTCCTCTACATCGTTCGCCGTTTTTCGTTGACCGTTCGCCGTTCGCGCCGTTCGCCGTTCACGTTCGCGTTCTCGCCGTCGTTCACCATTCGTAGTTCGTTCGCCGTCGTTCGTTGTTCTCACCCTAAAACAGTGGTAACTTCTTCTTTTCCATAGCTTTGGTTCTGTTACTTCTTTTGTTCTGTTCCTGTCCTGTTCTGTTCCTGTTCCGCAAAAGCTTTGTTCTGTTACTTCTTCTATTCCTGTTTCAAATTTCATTGTTTCTGCCTTTCTGCTATGATTCTATTTCACTGTTATCTCTGTTTCCTTATTTTTGTTGTTGTTTGTGGACAACACAGCCATGTCAGCATCAGCTTCAGGAGTACAATCAAACTCTGTTTCTGTTGACTCTTGTGTTCAAAGGCATAGACGGACTGGTGATAAACTGGACATTGCTTGGCAGTTTAATCATTGAAAGAATTTGAATGATAAGAAAAAGATTCACTGTAATTTCTGTGATAAGGTCAGTAATGGAGGAATTAGTATAGCAAGAAGACATCAAATAGCAGTCATAGCGCTATGCGCTATCCCGCTATAGCACTTTTGGGGTCGGCCGCTACGCGCCGCTATCCGCTATTGACTACTATGATGTAATTTCAATAATATTGAAAGCTTTACCACACTTTATCTCATCCTACAATAATTAACTATCTAGGTTTATCCCATTTTCTGCTAAAAAAAAGGCTTATCCCATTTTAGTGAACATTTCGTTACTAGTTCCCAAATTATAACATTCCCACTTCCTATATAACAAATATAACAATACATCCGTAAAAAAATTGTTGGAAGGGGTCAATCTCTTAAATAGATCTCAATACCTCAGAGAAATTAGTCGTCACGCACATGGAAAATACTTTTGATTATCCAAAAAAAACAATAAACCCGTCAAAAAGAAAAAAAAAAAAAAAAAGAAAGAGGATAACAATACATGGCCTTATGCTGGTACAAACCAAATGTCCTCCTAACACCCTTAAAAAAAAATAATGTCCTTCCAACTAGCTCAATAATTGGCTTATCATTTACTACCTCCGTTCATTTTTAATTGACACTTTTTGACATTTTACACAAACCAAGACAATCAATAAATGTTACTACTTTTGATACAATAAGTTATATTATTACTATAATAATATTTTTCATTTAATATCTCATTTCATATATTTCTCTCCCCACAATAAATAACTAAGGGTAATATTGGTAAAACAACATTTAATATTGCATTGAAGTTTGAGAGTGACAATTAAATATGAACAAAAAAATTCTTCAAAAGAGACACTTAAAAAGGAATGAAGGGAGTATATTTCAGTCCTTTTGAAGAGTAGTTTTACTTTTTCTAATACCATGATTAATAAACAAGTTTAAGTTCCCTATTTGATTCTCAGGTTGTATATTCTACAAGAAAAGTTTGATTAGTTACTCCCTCCGTTCCTTTTTAATTGTCACTTTTGAAGAATTTTTTTGTTCCTTTTTAACTGTCACTTTCAAAGTTCAATGCAACTTTAAATATTGTTTTACCAATATTATCCTTAGTTATTTATTACGGAGAGAGAAATATATGAGATGATATATTAAATGAATAAGGTTATTATAGTAAAAATATAAATTATTGTATCAAAAGTAGTGACATTTATAGTTTGTCTTGGTTTGTGTAAAATGTCAAAATGTGACAATTAAAAAGGAACGGAGGTAGTATTTGGAGTGGGCACTATATGCTAATTTAATTTTAAGCTTCAAGATACATGAGATTATTTACAACTCTAATATTTGGACATCCAAAATTCTCAAACACCCTTCAATGAAAAATGATATTTGTTCCAAAAATTGTTTGAAAACAGCTTTACAAATATCATCTATGTTATTTAATTGGATTTAGCGTTTCAATGTGCAACATCTTTCACATTATAGCAAGAATACAATCCAATTCAACGACAACCAACTTTACTGGATACTCCTCAGCAACAAAAACTTTTATGTCCCCTGCAACAACTTTCCCACTTTCCTTCCACTCAAATTCTAATTCTATTTTCTTGTTTATACACATTAATTAATGCCCACAATCACACTGATGGTTAATTTACAACCGGAAGCTTGATTGTTTTCTACATACAAGTTCATCTGTGGTAGAAACTTCAAAAGGAGTTTTAATTTGCTCAAATCTTTCTGATAGAGACAAACTCTGTAAGCTTTTGACTTCAGATACAGCCCTTACTACTGCAGTAAAAATTGCCTTAACAGGCCTATGATCTGATAGTCTTGATTCACTCCTTGTGTACTCAAGTTGCTTCAAACCCTTTCCATACCATACTATTCGATCACACCTAAAATTAAGATTAACAAACAAAAATTAACTTAAATAATTACTGTAAATGTTATTTTAAAATTTAATTTTTTTTTTAACCATGTTAAAAGTGTGTATAAAGTGGCCAACCAGATTCCCGAACGGAATTCCACATGTGCTATATAGGACTTGCACTTCACATCAAACATGTGTTTTATGGTTGTTGTTCGATGTCCTGCATGTGTTGGTGTAGTCCAACGCCACACCGACTCGTATAGTTACATATAAATGTACCATTTTCTTAAATTATTACTAATGTCGACGTATTAGTATCAATGTGGTGTATAAAAATGAATTTTATATTGTGAATTTCTTACCAAGCTGGTGCTCTCCTCTTTTCTATCTTTTTTCCATGACAACAGCAACCATAATATATATCTGAATTTGGACAATACTTGTAGGTAGGAGCAAATTTGATTGGTCCTTCATGCCATCCTCTTAAATTGTTGCCATTCATTAGCTCCATCATTAGCTTTATTCCCATTGGATGCAATTAAATTAGAGATAAGTTTGTTTAGAGAATTTTTTAAGGGAATTGTTGATGACTTTTTCAACAAACCTGATCATTTTCTAATAAGGAATCCCAGTCCTTTTTCTCTACAAGTAAGCGTGTCGTTTCCTCTGGAAGAGAAATCCTATAATTTAAATCTCCAAGCAATATTACATGACTGCACAAAACATTATGTGAGTAATTATGTGGCTAAAATAATACAAGAATATATATAATTAAGTACAAGTTGAGAGAGCTACAGAGAGTATGTCTCATTAATCAATTAATATGTGGTTAACTGTAACATTGAATATATTTTTATAAGTGCATGCAATGCAAGTGCAAAAATATATTTACAACGTTTTTCTTTGGTCACTTTCTGTTTACTCACCGGCCCACTATATTATATACTAACAGAAAACAGTCGGAACACTTTGTTTACTTTTCAAAGTTAATCAAACTTTGAAAAGATTAACATATTAATATTTTGGAGGCATTTTTTCTATGGGGACCAAAGTTGGAGAATATTGATCATTAGTGACGGTTCTTTGTTTACAAGAAAAATAATTATTTCAGCCAAAAAAATATTTGGACCTTGTTTTCATGATTTATTGTGAAAGGAACATAATTATTAAATTAAACGCAAGAGGGTAAAAAGAATTACTAGTAGTATTAGAAATCAAATTGGACGGTTTCAAATTAACTATTGTTACTTACTCATGGTCTAGAATATTTCTTGGCAATTCAAACAAAGGACCTCTAGGAAAGCTAGTCCTAGAAAAAATTTCAGCGACATTAGAATTCCTACACTTCTCATCCCCTTCTTTGCCCCCTGAAGCTAGATGGCTGCACACAAAGCAGAAGCTTGCTTCATGTAATTGAAATCTCACTGATACAGAACCCTGCAAATTAATTGGTGTAGAAAATAAGATTTTTATTTAACCAATTAGATGCATGATTTTAGTTTTTAGACTATTGGCTGCAGAACCCTGCAAATAAATTGGTGTACAAATAAGATTTTTAGTTAACCAATGAGATGCAAGGTTTTAGACTATTGGCTTATTTTAAAAGGTTGATGTTGACGGATTTGGATTGTAGTGGCTGCGATGATCCAAATTTCAAGCTTGATATTTTAAATAAAAGAAATATCAAAATTTGTATTGAAATCTGGAACGTCTGATCTCAATGCAACAACTACTCATGTGGTAACTGCGTGAATGTGTGGGAATATTGTTCCTACGGGCAATCCCAATCGAATGTTGACAGTGATATATGACATATGTGATGAGCTTATGGTGCAAAATAATACTTATGAATGTTCAGGTGCAAAATTAATTAATAATATTAATTTCATATGGAGTTGGTTATAGTTATAGGCTTATAGCCTTATAGGCCTCACCTTGTTTCCTAAACATCTCATTATGCCACAACCTATGCATGACACACTTGGATGTTGAATGAATGGACGAATATCTCTCCTTGTCCACACAGATATGAATATTCCAACCATTTGTTTGCTAATTATACATTGGAAATCAACATGTGTGAATTCACTATGAACTTTGTCTCTATGATCCTTATTCAAAGCTTTTCTGATTATGGAGTTCCATTTATTGGAAATCTCATTGTTTTCTGATCCCAATACATTTGAAGCTTTTAGAGGCACTATTTCTTGAAACCTGAATTGTAATTAAACAGAACAAATAAATAATTATGATCAGAAAAAGAAGAAGAAGCTGGAATGTAGTGTTTGTAATGTGCTCTCTGGTCTCTGTTCGGTTGTTCTGGATTCTGTTGTGTTTGCTATTGTTCCTAACTTCTCTTATTAATATAATTTGTCTTAAAAAAAGTACAATTCTATACATGTTTCTCTATGGTAGCTATACAAAACATGGATACATTACCCAAGTACATAGATGTCACAGGAGTTGTTTTTTGATTCCAACAAATCATCTACGTTTAAATCTTCATCTGGTGCAATCCCACCTATGTTCCATGTACTAACAAAAATCCTTTACATGAAAATAAGCAAAAACAATATTAGAAATGTTAAGAGGAAAAAAAAATAGAAACAAAACATCCAAGTACTAGTGATCAGAGGATATTTAATTGTCTTCTTACTTGTATTTGTGTTTGTCCTTGGGATGATTAGGAACTGTTTCAGAACTATGATCAATGTCTACAAAATTCAACAAAGGTTCATCATAACTAGGATAATCTGCTATGAAGTTGGTGCTTCCTAGTCGCTTCTTGAGTATCTTATTAGCCACTAATGTAGGCCACATGTTATACAGAAATGGCATATATATAATAATGGATGTCGATAAAAGTTAACGTGAGAGACTAGAATTAGTGCTCACTTCTGCATGATTTGCAACAGAAAGAATTATATAGAAGAAATGAAAGAGATCATTCTAGGGAAGAGAGAGTGTTGAAGAGGAGAGGAGGACTTTTCATGTGACGTAAAAGATGATGCACATCAATTATATTTCAATATATGATGAACTTTTGTCCTAGCTAGTGGAAGAGAGTTTGATCAATAACACAACATGGGTCTACACTTTTCTTGCTGATTTGAATTCTTCTGTTTGTTTAGTTGATAATTAAAGGATATCACATATTAATTTATATCGTTGAAGATGCATGGATGCAAGTGGGAGTTAAGCTAGCTATCTAGTGTGGTCCATGACAAACTATAGCTAGGCAAGTATATAAGAAAGTGATATATATTTTTGGATTAAATATAGGAAAAGTGATATAATTGACATATGTGAGTATTATCTAAAAGATGAGATTAACAAACAAACAAAAAAAACTCACTACTACAACTTAGCTATTTTTTTTTATTTGTTGAAATTTGATAGGTTGCGCTATGCCAACATAATATTGTTCAGAGTAAAAATGGACTTTGATTCTTAATCAGTGTCTCAGACTTTAGCCTTGCGGATGAAAAAATGCGGTTGGAAGGAGAGATCCACTAAAGACGGTCAATCAAATTCTATGACAAAGATTAATCATCGACAAAGAAGTACTTTTTTTGTGGTGTTACAAAGTAATAAGACAAAAAGAGGAAAAAACAAAACAAAAACTAAGTTCCAAGGTTATCTCTCAGTACGAGAGACTCCATGTCAGGCGGGGGCGGTCTAAGTGAGCAGAGCACCTCGAATGTAATATCTCTTTTATCATAAAATCTACACACATATTTTGTTCCCTAAGAACATGCGCCAATATAGTGTTATCATTCCCAAGTAAAGCATCTCCAATCTAAAGGATGTCAGTAGCATAAGCGTGCAAGGTAAGATCCCGACGACCAATAAACAGCTCATGACTTCTAAGCAATCAGTTTCACAAATAATATTGGTATTGATGACAATCAGGCATATAATGTTTCAACATTGCATATGAGTCAATTTAGAGTCATTCTAGAAATTTTTCATAAGTTTTAGTTATGTTTTCGTAATTAAATTGATGGATGGGCATGGAATAGCAATTATGAGCATAAGGCCTTGGACCACTTCAAATCACTCAAACTAGGAAACTTTGTAGTCGTGTTGTGCTTTTTACAAGATTATCAAGTGATTTCTTGGGATATAGTCACTAAGGATGTTTTGGTGAGAAAAAATGGGACAAGAGATGAAGAAAAATGAATGAACATCTATTGCCTGAAGCGCGATGTGTGCTAAGAGTTGCGCATGACACATCCAAGATGGGAGATCAAGTGTGCAACCATAGATGTGTAATGTGCACAAGCATGTGCGCATCACACACATAATGTTCTAAAAATATTGAGAACACCCGCCTATATATAAATAGAAAGTCTATGTCTCATTGGAAAGGGAGGCTCTCACAATCAGAAACAAGCGAAATCATGATTTATTAAGGTTACTAGCACCTAGAAGCATCTCAGAGGCAAGTGATCATCGCACGGTGATCCTAATTCATGTATTCTTTTACATATTCATTCGTTTATGTTTAGATAGCATATTTAGCTACTTTTCTAGGTTAGGTCATTTTGATAAGCTTCTCTGTAACTGGTTGAACCATGTAATCTGTTGAGTTTCCTTTGAATACAATTGCAATGTTTAATTTTTTCGATCACAATTTATTCTTAATGCTTTTTATGTATTTGTAGATGTTCAAAAACTGATCTAGGTCTCAATGACTATTACCATAGTTTTGGGGCTTTGACCTAATTTTTATCGTTCAATATGTAATAGTTTTTGACATATTATATTACCTCTTTTATGACAAGAGTTTGACGCTCCCTCAAAACTTCTACGGTTACAGACTCACCTAAGACAATAGGGGGTTGTAACCATAAAATAGTGTTAAGTACCAAGATATTGACTTAGCTATTTTATTCAAACATCGTGAAACTAAGTAGGCAATTGTCGACACTGGACTCATTTACCAAGTATAGTGAAAGAGAAAGAAATCCATCATAATGTAATCGTTGTTTTATATGTTTTACTTCATTAAGATAATCAACCATTTCCAAGTGCAACCCCTAAGTCACTTATCATAATCATACTTGTATACGTTAAGTCGGAATTTCATAATTCCTGCAGAAACAAACTTTATAAATTGTACTGCTTCGAGACAATTTAGTACATTTGTTAAACTAATCATCAAGTTTTTGACGTCGTTGCCGGAGAATGTTGATTAATTTAAGCAACTGCAAATTTGATTAGGGGTTTTACTATTGTCATTCATTTTTTTATTGTTTGATGTTATTTAAGCTATTGAAAATAAATTAAATTTATTTTTCATCACTAAAGATCGGGAAAAAAAAAATATAGGACTATTGTTTATTGTCTTTTGATTGTGTGTGTATATATAAGGTTTTTTTTTTTGTATATGCGCAACAAACGAGCAAACAAAAAGCTAGTTTTTTTTTCTAGAAATCGAGAGAACCTCAAGAGCAAAACGAAAGGCAATCTGAAAGCTCAAGTTTGTAGAGGAGGCAAATCAGTCAACTCTAATTCAATCACTCCGAGAAGATTCTGACAAGGAGGAATACCCAATGGCCGAAGGTAATCCACCACCACCCCTAAGGTGTACCTTGGGACACTTTGGAAGGAGAATTAATAGAGGACAGGCCACACATGGGTTCCAACCAGCAAACCCAACTACCTTTGATATTAAGAACACCGTTGTTTACACTAATTTTCGGTAAACAATTGCTGGTTACAAAAAATGTTACTTGCGAGATCAACCAGAAATCTTAGGACATATGTGTGTTAAACTTTCCGAGAAAAGTCTGTATATTCATGGTGTTCTTGAGTGTGTTTTATGAAGAAAAAAATGAAAAAAAAAGTCTTCAAATTCAATGAAATTGAACTTGTCGAATGAAGTTTCTTGTAAATGTAACTTGAATGTAAATTTGCAGAAAAACAAGTAAAATCCAAGAAAACTTAAAGAACAAACTTAAATTGTATTAATTCGAATAAAAAGTGTTCACAAGAATCATACATTGACTTGTTACTCATTTTTCTCTTTGACATGGATATTTTGAGTTTCTAAGTTTTTGCATATGATTTATGACTCTGTTTTCTTCATGAAAAACTCTTATTTATACTAAGAAACATAATTGTACAATCATATCTAAACTATAACTGCTACCAACATCTTTCTACGGGAGAACCGTCTGATTTTGAATTTGAATTTTCTTCCTTCGACATCAGTTACTTGATCTTATCCTTTATCAGTGTCGAAACTTCTACTTGTCGAATGCATCATCCTTCAACTTTCTTAATTCTGCCAAGTCTTTGACTCTATCGAAATACTTCTTTTTTAGCATAATTTCGACAAACTCTTCAATGTTAAAAATAACATATTTTTCCTTGGAATGACAAGTTAATCTTTATTGACTGCATTTAATTGAGCCTGTCGAAAATGCAGGCTAGCTAACAACCGTCTTAACCGGCTTGAAAGAAAATCTTTATGATGGATGGGCTTTACAGGATCCAAATGAACACATCAGTAAGTTCTGTGAGACTTGCCAATACTAGGAAGAAAACGAGTAGAAAAATCATGGAGAAACGTGTCGAGATCACTCATTTCGAGCAGACCGATGAAGAGTCCATGTATGACATCTGGAGCGCTTCAAATTGTTACTAAAAAGGTGGCCTGGACACGGTATAGATGAGCTCAACTAAATACAACTTTTGACTAAAGGGAGGTAGAGGTCAATCAAAAATGTTGTCGGGTGCTTCAGCTGGAGGCACCATGAGACAAAATCAGATACCAGCGCTAAGGATCTAGCAGAGAATATGGCACAAAACGAGTATCGTGCCCTTACTGATAAAGGTTCAAAAAGGAAGGGAGTTCTAGAACTTGATGCCAAGAGTGCTTTGATGTCCATCCACAAGTTTGGTTGAACTAACCAAAATTTTGGTTGGAAGTTGAAATTAACCAAAAAAAATTAATCTTATTAGCATGTGTGAAACATAGGTGTCTGGACATCATTAATGTTAGTTAAATTTCTACTTTCTTTTCTTTATTAATCAAATCCTTTATTGGTCGAATAATACTTTCACAAGTTTGTCCCTTCAAATCTGAAATCATAAATTTTAGTCCCTTCATCCAAATAATGAAGACGAGTACATGATAAATAAACTTGACTTAGAAACTAAATATCAAGGTGTGAACTTAGAATGAAATCTATATACTATACATTTGAGGAGTATTTCATAGGAATATCCTCAAATGCATTTTTAGCATGACACGTGGCACCACCAAACATTCTCATTCTTTTGACATTTATTGCTATTATTTTTTTAATAAAATATTCTAAATTGATGCATTGCTATCATTTATTGCTATTATTTTATTTCTATTGCTATTATTTTATTTTATTTTTCATAGAACTATAGCATGACAAGAATTGAAAATGGTTGTAGTTATTTCAAATTGATCAAGAATATTATTGATATGAATTGGTCATAAATTTATGCATTAAAATAATTTTAATATGATACGGTTTCTTTTACAAGACCTCCATTTTTTTAAGAAGTGAGTTAAAAATTATAATAAAAATAAACATAGACCTCTATTTTTTTAGGAACCAATTTAAAAATTTTAATTGGAAAAAAAATAAAACAAACCATTTTTGGAATAGCCAAGTTAGAAATAATTTAAATTTTTTTATTAATTCCTATTAAATAATTTAAATGGATTTTTACCCAACGTTAGTCACATTTTTTACCTCATTTTTTTAACTTTAGTTTTCTTTTTTTTTCAATTGTTTCACTTTTTTAGCCAACGTTAGTCACATTTTTTACCTCATTTTTTTTAACTTTAGTTTTCTTTTTTTCAATTTTCCATTTTTTTCTTTTAATTTTTTGTATAAGAATAATTCAAATATGATTGACTATGATGCATAAGTTTTTGTATCAACCAATCCAAATAAGCATGGAGACACTTGGAGAACTCCTCTCTGTTTATTTCCACTAAAAATAAAGAAAACCGTTACAAGTAAAACAAAAAAAGAAGATAATATGTAGAGACAAAGCAAAAAAAAAGTATCACAAGAGGTCTTAAATCATTTGGTTAAAGATATTTGTTTCAAATTAACATTAAACCAATTAAATGCAATATGATCTCATTTCCTTAACCAAATGCAATATGAAAATTAATATTTTAATTCATATTTTAATATTTTCCGGGTGAGCAATTATAATTTCCTTGATTTCCTTTTTCATGCGTCCATAATTTCCTTGATTTCCTTTTTCATGCGTCCATATTTTAATTCTCCAGGATCACCAAAGATATTTGTTTGAAATTGTCATAATTTTCTTCCTTCATGCGTCTCTCAATATTTACCATTTAATTGTGCTTATTTTACCAAATTACCCTGTGAACAATACTGTAAATTAGACCTTTGACTTCACAATTTTTTCACATCACAGTCTCACTGTCTTTCTCTCTGTTTAGTTTTTTTTTTCTATTGTTGTTCTCAACATAATTTGTTTATGGGGTTGAATGTAAAATTAGAGTTGGACACTGGCTATTAGTATTGATTTATTTTCTTCAAAAATTGATGTATCTTATATATGAGTTTTGTTCTTCCTATTATCTTCATCCTTTCTACAATAGCGATGCTTTTTTCTTTGCATAAATGAATATCTGTAGTTTGATGAGATATTAACAGACTTGATTATTCAATAGTCATAGACATCCGTTTCTAGCACGTTTTTATTTAGTTGGCATATTCAATATTAACAAACTTAATGAAAATTGTGTAATGATATAAAAAAAAATCTTTACATGTAAAGAAATTAGTTGTTAATAGTTTTAAATTTGTTGAGAATATAAAATTATTAACAACTAATATATTCAAAGAAAACCTCATAAACATGTAAAGAAAACCCCATAATAAAAAAAACAAATTTTAATGGAATAGTTTTATTTTTTTGGCATATTAAAAAAATAAAATATGACTCCGTTTTTGGCTAATTAAAAAAAACCCCATAAACATGTAAAGAAAATCCCATAATCAATCATAATAGTTTTATTTTTTTGGCATATAAAATATGACTCCTTTTTTGGCTAATTAAAAAAAAACCCATAAACATGTAAAGAAAACTCCATAATCAATCTTACAGCTATAATTCTCAATTTATTAACATTGGAAATTTTAATTTATGATTTCAATTTTAAATAAATATGTAGATAAAAAGTTATTTAATTTATTTAAATATGAGAGTTATATTTAAAACATGTAAAGCCAAAAAAAAAGGAAGAAAACATGCAGAGACAAAGCAAAAAAAAAGTATCACAAGAGCTCTTAAATCATTTGGTCAAAGATATTTGTTTCAAATTAGCATTAAACCATTTAAATTCAATATAATCTTAATATAAATGATATTAATGTGATACAAACATTCTAAACAAGTCATCAAATTTTAATATTTTTACTAACCATTATTTAATGAGAATATTCTCCTTAATGAATAATTAAGTCTTCACAATATACAACACCATCTCATTATTTTTTGTTAAGATTGCGACAAAAAAAGGTTTTAAACTTTTTTTTAGTTTTTTTACAAAAAAGTAACAAGATCTGGTCAAACCAGTTAAATTGGTTGAACTGACGAATTTATCATATACCTCCCTTAGATCTCTCGTATGATTTTAGAATAGGCGTAATGTTATAGATAAAAATAATTTTTAAATAAAAAATAATTAATTATCGAGATAATACAGTAGTACTATATATTCCAATTTTGATTACAATTTGAGTCTATAAATTATTCAAATTTGTATAACAGTACTCATATATTAAAGTTTTTTTATGATTAATATATTAAAGTTTTGAAATATTTGGATCTTTAAAAACATATAGAAATTTACCATAATTGACTTTGTTGACATTGAAACGAATAAGGAAAGTTAATGTGCATTAAAAAAGAGAATATGAAAGTAAATTAAAAGTGCATTAAAAATTTGTGTTGATTTTGATGAGATAGTTATCCAACCATCATGTTAGAAATAACTGGATTTGTACCCTATATAGTTTCGATTTTTTTGTGTATCGTTAATATAATTATTATCATTTTTTATATTTTTAGAAACGGTAATATTACCAAATTACCCTGCAAAATATATGTTGATGTTATTCTTCAATTGTTTTAAATTCCACAAGTTTATGATTTGATATATTTGAAAATATAAATTAAAATAATTATTTATTTCATTTTATAAAATATAATGGTTCAAATTTCAAATGATTCGCTAATATATTTTTTCATTTGAACTAAATGATTCACTAATCCTTAAAACCCATCCTTAATAATAAGTTAGGAAAAACAAGTACTTAAAACTAATTAAATGCACTATTTTCCTACAATAATAATTTTTTTGATTCTTTACAATTTTTCTTTCTTTGAAGTTTGAACTTGGAAATCTCAAATTTAATGGTCCTTTAATTTACTAAATATTTTTACATTCTCATAAATGAGAATTTAAAATGTGAATGTATCAGTCTTTTTGTTATCATGTTATTAGTATGATGTTTTCATCGCTGCTTAATAGCGACTAATCTCTGTCGCTGAATTAGTGTGACACACAAAGATGATTTCTCCTCTCCTAGCTAAATTTTGTCCATACGAACCCCTAACCATTTGCAACATATGAGTCTTTTAAATAAATTTTTTGTTACCATGTTATTGTAATATAAATTTTTTAATAAATTTTATTTTGTAAGAGTTTAAAATTCATCTATCATAAGTGTGAAGTTTTTTACATTGTAAGTTCATGACAACCAATCATATACATATACATGCGTAAGTGTGTGATATTAAAAATGAATATAATAAAAGGCAAATAGTTATAATAATCTAACAATTGTGGTTGAATGATAGTTAATGCATGTGAATTAGATTATTTTTACAATTGCATTTATCTACCGATTTGTTCATAACTTACTCTACCATAATTATGTTTTTTCTGATGTTCCACAATTAGGTTGTGTAATTCTCTTATGTGTCTTTTTTATTTTCAACAAGTTTTATTTTATGATTTTTTTGGCCAATGATTTTGTACATTTCAAATTGTTTATTTATTAATTATTTTCTTATTAAATATTATCAAGTCACTACTTTTTGCGTAATATCACGTTATTTTCGGTAACCTATTTATGTTTTTATAAGCTACAATAAAAAAAATAACTGAAGTCTATGTGCACATAAATCTAGCCCAAACAAAAGATAGAAAAACAAAACTAAATTAAAGAGTCATGAAATAAAATCAATTATAAAGCAAATATTCTAATTCATCACACACTCATCCATTCTAAAACACAGTCAAATTAACTTCATTTCTTTCTTTTCTTATTTTACAAACAAAAAGAATTTTTTTTTCCTTCAAACAAAAAAAAAACTTAAATTTTTCATTAATCTATCGAAAATATTTATTCAAAGTTCTATTTCTCATTGTTTCTTTCAATAAAACCTAACCTCCGCCATTATACTAATATTTTTTTTTTCTCTTGAAGGTAAATGAAATTAATGTAAATAGTTACCATCTCAGCACAAGATGTGCATGTAGTCAAAACCAAGAAAAGTTAGACACATGTACCACAAAGCCAAATTGGCTAAACAAGATAAAAAATCACTAAGTGGTCATTCCAAGACAAACTAATGGAATTACCCATCAAGCATGCAAATCAACTGATAAATTACAAAACGTAGCTTTAATCTATTATACTAATGTTGATAAGCATCTTAGAATCAATCATGATTTTGTCACAATTTTGATTTTCAGTGATTGATCTATGACCGTTTTTAGAGGAATAAACAGTCAATTTAGTCCCTAAACTATCACTCTCTCACGAATTTGATCTGTAAATTATTAAAATGAACTAAGTAATCCTTAAAATCATAATTTAAAAAATTTATGGTGTTCTTTATATGGTCCATTGATAAGGGACTTAATATAGACCTCACCTTAAAATCCACCTATAACTATGCATTGAATTTTGTAGTCATTTATATGGTCCATTGACAAGTACCACTGAAACTCACACGCAACTGGGTGGTTCCAGTTCAAACCCAAGTGAAAGTATCCGACCTAACAATATATTGACATTGTCACTTGACTTAGGGCTTACAAACATAACACACACACACACACACACACACACACACATATATATACACACACACATTTATAAAGGGCTTATTGTTTTCTAAGAAATACGTAGACGTTCTCAGTTTCTTTTTCAATAAATCTAAACCATTTGTTAAATCTTATGATGTTTTTTATATGATCCACCAGTGATGGAATTAATAAAACCATCATCTTGAAAGTATGCATTCAATTTATTGTCATTTTAATTTATGGACTTAGAGACAACTTTAATAAAACACTGAATACTTAAACCAATTATTTTGAAGAGGAAAAAGAAAACTTGTAACACATGTATGTTTATTTCGTCGGTGGACGAAGTGGCAAGTACCTAATTACTCACACACATATATGAGTAGTTTCAGTTTAAATCAGGGTGAAAATGTCTAACCTAACAATATATCGTCATTATCACTTGAGCTAGGTCTTACCAACATAACACATATATTTTTTTTATAAAGGCTTAATTGTTTTTTAACCATTTTGTCCCAAAAACATATAGAAAATAAATATTTTAACATGAAACATTTTATTATGAATGTGATAATATATATTCCATATCTTATTCAACATAAAACATGTTATTTTTATAGGTGTTGGGTCGAAGAGATTATATGCTTACTATGACTCAAGAATAAATATATTTCAAAATTTTGAGATATTTTTTAATAAAATGATATAAAAAATAGTTAAAATATGATTTAAATGAGACAAATATTTTTTTCGAATCACAATATGTATGCGCGAAAAGAAGTGCACACATTTTTCTGATTAATAAGTATGAACGACCACCAAACAACCAAGATCCTCTTTATAATTAATATGTATCAACGACCATCAAATGAACTAAAATACAAATAAACGTCGGTAGCGCGAAGCCAAAGCCCTTTCGAGCCAAAGAGTCTGAAACCAATATGAAGGAAGGAACTCAACACTTGCAGCAATGAACTGTACAACAAAACCACCACAACAACACGAACTAAATCGTCCAGATCGTGAAGCTTACAATCTTAGCAAACGAAGACAATTGAAGATGGGTTATGAAGCAATCTGCACCGACCAAAACCCAGTTTCAGAAAACAAATGATAGTCATAACCGAAAAGGGGTAAATCGAATAAGTTGAACTAATAGAAGTGTTGCAAGCAACACTTATAACGACGAAGAATAATAATGAACTCATATGCAAGAAACACCACACATATCAATGTCAAAACCAACCCAAACGCGAGATACACCACACCTAGAAATCTGAACAAATTGAAAGACTATGACACAATATGTGCTCACACAAAAATACAGCGTGAGCCAGCCAATAAACAAATATGTGTTTAAAGAGCCATTGGGAGCAAAAAATTATGCTGTCAGTGATGAAGCACTTTCGTAGCATCATGCGGCGTTGAGCGACCCCATTTAGGGTTTGATGATAGCACGTTACACAACTTTGAGAGCCGATCACACCACCACAAAGTTGTGGTTACATTAATAACAAATGGTTTAGATTTTGGATTGAGAGGGTGGTAGTGGGTGGCGGTGAAGTGTGATTGAGTAAATTAACTTTCAATTTAATTTAAATTAATATTTTTTTATTAAGTTTGTATAAATACGTTAACTTCCCGTGCTTGGCAAGCACGGGCATCACACTACTTATGAAAAATTAAAACGAACACCAATAATATGCAGGCACGTGTTTGTTTTTAATATTATCTATTTATCCGTACAGTTTTAACTGATTCTTTCATCTACGCTTTCTTTTTTCTTTTTCTTTTGACAAAATGATCTACGCTTTTAGTTTTTGATAAGAATAACATAGTTATGTCAATATAAGTTGGTTCTATTTTTTTTTTTTAAAGATTAATCTTACAAAGATCGGAGTTTGAATTCTACTATCAATATTAGAATATTGTTGGCTATAAGAATAACATAATACCGTTAATATAAGTTGATCTCATTAATAAAGATTCAACTCAAACCTAGCAAAGATCTGAATTTGAATCTACATATAATATGAGAACTTTGTTGATGGTATGTAGATATGTGGATTAGAGTTTTCTCTTACTCCAATAATCTTAAAATACTGTGAGTATCTCTTCTAGTCGAGATTTGTTGTTTTTCAAGTTCAGAAAAGTACCTTTTAAAATTCAGAATTCACCACCGAAGATATTACCGGGTTGAGTCACGACCAGATCGCTCTCTTTAAGACGTTTCGCAGCACTACCCGAGTTTGTGCAAGGTAGACTAACAACCGCGCTGCCTCCAGGATAAAACAACTCAGTTCACCTGTTCGATTACGTACTGCACCATAAGTAATCGTTCGAGAATTTACACCCTCAATATGGTATTAAACCACTCTATATGGTACGAAGACCACTCGAAACCGAAGGGACAGAAAGGAGTAGAAAAGGAAGAATGACTCGTCAACACAAGTCGAATGGGGGAGAAGAGAGGAAAAGCACAGGAAGCATCAATTGTGATTTTCGGGGTGAGGAATAAGCGAGGTCGAGCTCTCCTTTTATAGGGAGAGTTCGTAACAAATCCGGCGTGATTTTTGGGATTAAGTTAAGCGGATTAACTTAATCTCTAAGCAATCCGCGGATTGGTTCAACGAGTGGATATATCCGGAAAATTTCCGGATATTCTGTTATGTTGGATCGGATCGGAATGGAACTTATCCGTAGAGCGCTTTCAAATAATTATTAAATTAACAAAAAATTAATTTAACAATTTCATGTGATAAAAAAATATATTCTTTTTGAGCTGGACCGGGACCCGGACCCAAGCCCCAGCCCAACCCGGCGGCGGCGGCGTCGCGTGTGTGATATATATATTTTCGTAAGCACTCACCCGTTCGCAAAAGTGGGTACCCCAAGGGCACACCCTTGGAGGTCACCCCTCACTTATATAAACACTACTAGTGGGTATGTCCTATCCAATGTGGGATATTTTTCAATTCATACCAACACTAGTTCTTTCCTAAGGGACATGTGTTTATTCTTTCCAACTTCCACTCAAATTCACTAGTGTTTCAACAATCCCCCACTTGAATTTAAAAATGGTTTCGATAAGTAACGCCAAAGACGTCTATGTAAGGTTGCTAGTAAACAAAAGTGTCGCCTACAACTTGAACCTTTGCATAGCGGATACTATTCCGATTTAACAAGAGTTGCCTGCCGCATTGAACTCTATCTCAGACATAGAACCCGCACACAAACCTTTTCATAAGGTGTATTCTAAAGCTCGTGCGTTTATGGCCCTGCACGTCTATCCCAGTTTTAACGAACGCTCTAGGAATTCTGCCTCGAAATTCCATAGGAACCGGCCTCAGTTCCACATCTGTATAGGTGAGTCTATCAAGGGTACTCATGTAGCTATGTACCCGACTCAATATAGAGTATAGATCTCATTACGAGTTTCTATTATCTCATCCTTCTTTCACTGCAGGATCATGCTTCCTTAATCTTATCATAGCATGTTCTATCACTTCATGACTTGTTATTACCCATTAAACCTAAGTCTTGGGATCTCCAGTCATGTAGGTCGGGTTACCATCACTTAGTGAGTTATAGGCATTAGTTCCATCCTACTGGATGTACTTTGGACTTTCTCTCTAGTTAGTTCTTTCATCAAAGGATCAGCTAAGTTTTCAGTCGTACGTACAAAATCAACTTTAACCGCTCCATTAGAGAGAAATTCTCTAATCATGCTATGTTTTCGCCTTATCTGTCATTTCTTACCATTGTAATAACGATTCTTAATTTTTGTGATAGCTGCGATACTATCACTATGAATTAACACAGCTGGTAACGGTTTTTTCCATAGAGGGATCTCAGCTAGCAAGCATCTTAGCCAACTTGCTTCTTCACTAGCAGTAGCTAGTGCTATCATCTCAGATTCCATTGTGGACTAAGCCAGAATGGTTTGTTTCTTAGATTTCCAAGAAACAGCTCCTCTAGCTATGCTAAATATATAGCCACTGGTCGCTTTGGAATCATTTGATAAGGTGTTCCAATCTGCATCACTATATCCTTCAAGTATGGCAGGATATCTTTGGTAATGCAGTCCTAAAGTCATAGTCCTTTTTAGGTATCTCATGACTCTCTCAATTGCATGCCAATGCTCATTGCTTGGCCGGCTTGTAAATCTGCATAAGAGTCTCACGACATAGGCTATGTCGGGTCTAGTACAGTCAAAGGCATATCTGAGACTGCCAATGATGCTTGCATATTCAGTTTGTCTAACACCATCTCCAGTGTTCTTAAAGAGTTTTACACTTGGATCATAAGGTGTGCTCACAGGTTTACAGTCAAAGTAGTTATATTTCCTTAAGATCTTCTCAACGTAGTGAGACTGATCCAAGGAAATTCTTTTTTCTGATCTTGTAATCTTAATGCCAAGAATTACATCAGCTTCTCCTAGGTCTTTCATATCAAAGTTTTTACTCAACAGTGATTTCACATAATTTATGGTAGGAATGTTTGATCCAAATATGAGTAAGTCGTCTACATAGAGACATATGATTGTGCAAATGTTATTTTCATACTTGTAATAAATACATTTGTCACTTTCATTCACTTTGTACTCATTCGAAGTCATTAAGTTGTCACACTTTTCATGCCATTGCTTAGGGGCTTGTTTTAGACCATACAGAGATTTGTCTAACTTACAGACTTTGTTTTCCTGTCCAGGGATTACAAAACCTTCAGGTTGTTCCATATAGATTTCCTCTTCCAGTTCACCATTTAAAAAAGCTGTTTTCACATCCATTTGGTGTACAATCAAGTTATAAATAGCAGCTAAGGAAATTAGTACCCTTATGGATGTGATTCAAGTAACTGGTGAGTAGGTATCGAAAAAATTTATATTTTCTCTTTGTCTGAAACCTTTGGATACAAGGCGAGCCTTGTATTTATCAATAGTTCCATCAGGTTTCAGTTTCTTTTTCAAAACCCATTTACAACCTATTGGTTTGCAGCTTGGAGGCAGTTCAACCAAGTGCCAGGTTCCGTTAGACTGTAGAGAGTCCATGTCATCATTTATGGCTTCTTGCCATAAGTCAGCATCCAAGGAAGACAAGGCTTCCTTTAGAGTTGATGGATCCTCTTCTAATGTATACGCCACTGTATTCGGGTCCATACTCTCCGAAGTTCTATAACATCTGGTTGGATGTTTTCATCACTATCTCTGATTACTGGAGTGTGATCAGGTGTAGTGTCCATATTTGTGCCCCCACTATTGCCCCCACTATCTCTTGATTTGAAGGGGAATTTCGTTTCATAGAAATCAGCGTCATTCGATTCTATGATCACTTTAGCTTTTAGGTCATAAAACTTATATGCTTTACTGTTTAAGGCATAATCAATGAATGCACATTCATGGGCTCTACTGGCGAGTTCAACTCTCTTGGGGTTAGGTATCCTAATGGTAAGTGCCAGAAATTAGTTAAAATGCATATTTAATTTAAGCACTTTAGTAGCTTGTTTTGCAAGCTATCATAGGAAAAGCTCATAATCACTGATCAAAGGCCAAATTATGCTTTTACTTCTTACCCCATCCATTTGTGCAGGAAAATGCAAGTCAGGACATGATTTGAGCAAAGAAACATGAAGAAGTGTAAAGGCTGGCTCGCTACAGCGGAGGATTGGTCGCTACCGCGCGTCTAGGCAGGGAGAAATCAAGTTTCCATCGCTGCAGCGATGGAACTGGTCGCTATAGCGACCAAAGGCGGTTTGAACCCCGTTTTGCTGACGTGGAGCAAACCCAACGGCCAAGAAAGCTTCGATCGCTACAGCGACCAACTCATCGTTGTAGCGAGCCTTGAAAAAACTAGATTCTATTTATAGCCTTTCAGCTCATTTTCAGAATTAGTATTGGAGTATTATTATTACAGTTTAGTAATAGTTTTAGGATATAGTTTTAGACATAAAATAGGGCTAAGAGAGGTGATCTTCATGGAGCAAGAGTGATTGAAGTATGGAATCAACTAAGACTCTTTGGGAAATCAAGAACTTAGCATTGGATCTTCATCTTCCTTCCATTTTTGTATAGTTGTCATGACAATGATCAACTAACCTTCCCTTGTTGGGATTGGAGGTACTCAATATAACTTAGATGTAATCTTTGATTTTGCAAATATATGATTCTAGTAACTTATGTGATAATTGAAGTTATTCTTGTTTTTCATTCTTATGCTTGATTTAATTGTTATTGACAAATACTTTTGAATTTAGGTTTAGAATAATCTTCTATCAAAATAAGAAATTCTAGACATGGAATTGGGTTTTGATAATCGCATAAAGTGTCGGAACGTAAAGCTTTCGGATCGTTTAATAGATTGGGAAATCGTCGATTAAACGATACGATTGATCTCACGACGTCATTTGGACACGAATGATGTTGTCGAGTGATACGTGATAATTTCTCTAAAAAGCTAGAATTCATATGCTTGATCAGTAGAATATATTCGAGGCTAGATTGACGAACTCCGATCTCAACGCTTTTATTCCCTATTGTTTGTCGTCTTTATTTCCGCTTTTTATATTCCAATAGTTTTCATGCAAACAAACTTATAAAACCCTTACTCAAAAAGATAACGATTGTTGAACGGTTTGAGATAGCGCACTAGTCCATGTGGAGACGATATAAAAATACTTACTTTTGTTCTACCAACACCTAACATAGGCTAAACAACCTTAAGTTCGAAAATAAGACAAATTGGGGTGTCTTTTCTTCAAAATTTCATAGGGAGAAACTTTGTTCTTAGTTTTAGGTACTCTGTTTAGCACATAGCAAACAGTCAATAAAATTTCTCCCCACCAATGAGGCGCTGCATCGGAATTAAGCATGATCGCAACTACTAATTCGGTAAAGGTTCTATTTTTTCCTTCTTCTTTACCATTCATTTCAGGAGAATAAGGCGCAGTTGTTTCATGAATTATTTCGAGCTCTTTATAATACTCATTGAATGTGTGTGATAAATATTCAGTGCCTCTGTCACTACGAAAACGCTTGATTCTTTTATTGAATTGTGTTTCAATTTCTTTAACAAGTATTTTAAACATATCAAGCGCATCACTTTAATTTTTCATTAGATACACATAAGTGTAGTCGGAGCAGTCATCAATAAAGGTAATAAAATATCTTTGTTCGTTTCTAGTCAAGTTACCATCAAGTTCGCATATATCAGAATGTATTAAATCAAATGGTTTAGTTTCCCTTGTTACTGATTTATGCGAGTCTTTTGTTATTTTTGCTTGACTACAAAATTGACATTTTTCAAAATCATTAGAAGATATTTTTGGAATTAAACCTAAACCGCTCATATTAGATATAATTCGTTTATTTACGTGACAGAGTTGTGCATGCCAAATATTAAAATCACACAACATATAAGCAGAAGAAGAAATTTTATTCATATCAATATTCAATTTAAACATGCCATCAGTGGCGTACCCTTTCCCAATAAAAACACCATTTTTAGTAATAGTGTACATATCAGCCCCTATAATCTTTTCAAACCCAGCCTTATTTAAAAGAAACCCAGAAACAAGATTTTTCTTAATTTTTGGAGTGTGCATCACATCCTTCAATATCAGAGTCTTCCCGGAGGTAAACTTCAACTCCACGTCTCTGATTCCAGCAACTTCAGTGGTGTGAGAATCTCCCAGCAACACTTTCTGATCTTCAGCAGTAGTGTATGTTTTGAACATAGCACGGTCAAAGCTGACATGGCGAGAGGCGCCAGTGTCCATCCACCATCCATCATATCCACCAACCATATTGATTTCAGTAATCATAGCGGTGTACGGCTGCTTCTCTATTGTTAAGTGAGCATGTGCCGGTCTGTTAGATCTGTTCCTGCACTTTCGTGCCATATGACCTAGTTGTCCGCAATTGTAGCAATTGAACGGTTGAGCCGGGTCATTCTTTGGTGGTTGCTGATTTTGGGCCTTTGGAGGGTTCCCATTCTTATTCCGATTGGAATTTTTATTTGTAGGGCGGTTCTGATTCTTAAACTGTTTGCCATTAGGCTTCATAACAGCACCTACAAATTTCTTTTTAGTGTTGTTGTTCGAGACAACATGCACCTCTTCTTTTAGGTCTTGTTTAATCGCTTCTTCTTCAATCCGAAGGCGAGTAATCAGACTTTCAAGAGAAAACTCCTTAGTCTTATGCCTAAGGGTATTCTTGAAGTCCTTCCAGGCAGGAGGCAGGTTATCAATAACAACAACAATTTGAAATTGTTCGGGTAGCTTCATACCTTCAGCAAAAATTTCGTGAGCTATCTTATGAATTTCATGAGATTGAGCCTCCACGGATTTGTCATCAGTCATCTTGTAGTTCAGGTATCGGCTGACATCATACTTCTTTGATCCAGCCTCTTCAGTATCATATTTTTTCTGAAGCGCATCCCAAACATGTTTAGCAGTATCGTAGAGCCTGTACAGATTGTACAGATCATCTCCGAGTCCATTCAGAATATATTAGCATCTTTTGTTGCCAGCGTTTGAAGTGACTGCCATGAAACCGAAACGGCTTATTAAAGTCGACAGCTGATCCAGATGCGGTAATTTCTTCGGTAGTCATGGTGTTTTAGAAACGTCTTAAAATTGTTGTTTTTCAAGTTCAGAAAAGTACCTTTTAAAATTCAGAATTCACCACCGAAGATATTACCGGGTTGAGTCACGATCATGTCGCTCTCTTTAAGACGTTTCGCAGCACTACCCGAGTTTGTGCAAGGTAGACTAACAACCGTGCCGCCTCCAGGATAAAACAGTCTCGTTCACCTGTTACGAAGACCACTCAAAACCGAAGGGACAGAAAGAAGTAGAAAAGGAAGAATGACTCGTCAACACAAGTCAAAAGGGGGATAAGAGAGGAAAATCACAGGAAGCATCAACTGTGATTTTTGGGGTGAGGAATAAGTGAGGCCGAGCTCTCCTTTTATAGGGAGAGTTCGTAACAAATCCGGCGTGATTTTTGGGATTAAGTTAAGCGGATTAACTCAATCTCTAAGCAATACGCGGATTGGTTCAACAAGTGGATATATCCGGAAAATTTCCGGATATTCTGTTTTGTTGGATCGGAATGGAACTTATCCGTAGAGCGCTTTCAGATAATTATTAAATTAACAAAAAATTAATTTAACAATTTCAGGTGATAAAAAAATATATTCTTTTTGACCCGGACCCAAGCCCCAGCCCAACGGCGGCGGCGTCGCGCGTGTGATATATATATATATATATATATATATATATATATAGGGATTTGCTAATATACACTCACTAGTTTTTATGTGGGAGTATTTTAGCAAGTTATAACTAAAAAGTTGATAAATACACCTTGAGGTGTATGTTAGCAACTCCTATAGGCATTTGCTAGAATACACCCACTTATTTTTTAGAAGGAGTATTTTAGCAAGTGATAACTAAAAAGTGGCTAAATACACTTAAAGATGCATGTTGCTAAAATACTCCCACATAATAGCATCTGGGTGTATATTAGCAAATCCAATATATATATATATATATATATATATATATATATATATATATATATATATATATATATATATATATATATATATATTCATAAGCGCTCACCCGTTCGCAAAAGTGGATACCCCAAGGGCACACACCCTTGAGGTCACCCCCAACTTATATAAACACTACTAGTGGGTATGTGGACATTTTTCAATTCATACCAACACTAGTTCTTTTCTAAGGGACATGTGTTTATTTTTTTCAACTTTCACTCAAATTCACTAGTGTTTCAACAAGATTCAACATTGATTCACTATATTGTGTGAGTCTAATCCCTTTTATTGAATTCATCTCTTGTTTTTACTCAACTAAACGTTTTTAATTAGAAAAATAATAGTAATATAAATAATACAAGTAAGAACCAATCTCAATTTTGTGCCGGCGTCTCTCTGGCTGGACTTTAACTCTTTTTGGATTTTGTATTTATAATACTGCCACCACTGGCGCTGTCTTAGTATTTTTTATTTTTGAAAAACTGGCTCTGTTATTAAAAACAACTTTTGAAGAATGACTTTTTCCTGAGATAATTTATTTAAGGCGCAATCCAGAAAGATGGGACGATAAGATTAAATTGTTTGTGCTTGAAATATAATGCAATTGCAATACCTGGAAAATGGACTACAGAGAAGCAATTGTCCTTTCGTGTACTATAATAAACTAGAAGTCGTAGTCTTTGATATAAATAGTTTATATATTACTACTCCGTCCCAAAATATAAGAAAAAATGAGTCAACATAAGTTGATGTATTTGGTACAAATTTTCAATCAAATACATTAACTTTTGTTGACCAATTTTTGCTTATATTTTGGGACGGAGGGAGTACTTAATATGTTTCATATATTTAAGAAATTACACTTTGCATCAAATAAATAAAAAGAAACTGTCAAAAAGAAAGAAACTACACTGCGCTTTCCTATCCCATTGCAGGACAGTTTCTATACGGAGGCCTGACTCTAAAGACTCTAAATAAAAATATGTCCCTAATAAAATAAAAACATGTTTTTTTTAAAGAGCAATCATTTATTTTAAATTGCAAATAAGATCCGTAAACATAAAAAATATTTATCATTGTAACTAACACAGAAAAAATCAATATCCTAATAAAAAATATAAAAATACAACTTCAAACGAATATCTTTATCAACTTTCTAGGTTTCTGTCGAAAAAACTTTCTAGGTTGTTATTTTCCTTAGTTTGTGCAGAGGCAAAAAAAGTTAATAATGTTTTTTTAGAGAATAATTATAATGTTTGTTGTTAGAGTTTCGTTATTTTATACAACGAATAAGCCAAAAATTACAAGAAGTGCTCTAACAAAAATAAGAAGAAGAAAAAAGTTATACTGTGTTTTTATTTGTAAATATATAATATAATTCAATATGTTGAGGATATTTTGGATAAATTGGAGGAAAAAAAGAGAGTCTTGAGAACATAGGCCTCAAATCCATGAGAAGAAAAAAGTGATAAAGAAGAAAAGAGGAAAAAAAAAATTAAAGAAGAAAAAGTGATTTTTGGGTGTTGAACATGACCCAAAGACTGCAATTACAAACTATTACCACTGAGACGCTTATGTAAAATCAAAATACTAACTACTTTATTTGTATATATTAACATTTTACATGCAGTATATTAACATTTTTACATTTTGCTAAAAATGATCCAAATCTCACCACAAACACCTTAAATCAATATCTATAACTTGATATTTTTTGTGGCTGCTCATTTAATGCTCGATCAAAATCATCCTTAATGTGACTTGTATTGCATCCCTTGGTATATGTAGTGGGTCGGGCATCAGGCCTGCACGATATATTTGCCATGCGTGACACATACACATTACATTATACATCCAAGCTATCGAACGAGAAGACAAGAGGAAATTACATACACATACACTAGCACTTATAATACTATACACACGAGTTATGTTGCATTTCTGCAAAATGCATTTCAACCTTTTGATAGATTCGTTAAAAAGAACAGGTGTAACACTTTGGAGACTCATGCTGTGGTCCAATGAACCCCTTTTCAACATTCCGTTTATTTAAACGTACATTTTATGTCTATATATGCTACTAGGCATACCAATAATAGCTTAAACTATATTATTAATAATGTTCTTTATTTCAATTAATAAGTTAAACGACTAGCATACAAATACTTGCATCATTTTAATAAATTAATTGCAAAGTATCAAATCAAATCCAAACCAAATGCTCCAATTAAAGGCAATTTACAATAATTGTTCATTCTTGTTCACAAGGTTGAGTGGAGCTGCTTAGAGATGTTCCATTTGTGTAAAACATTGCCAAAGACATCGTAGAATGCTATATTGAGTTCAGTTTCAATAACATGCACAGACATGAATCCTTGACCATCGTAATAGAATTTCATCTCTTCTTGATTCCACCAGCTCACATCACCTCCCCATGCCTTTGACCCTCCACCACTAGTCAAAAATTGAATTGGACTGAAATGAAACATGTATATAGATTAAAGGGTTAAACTCAATGTTCATTATTGAAATTCTGCTAGGTTTCAATGAATTACCAGCTACATACATCTAATATTGTGTGATTAATTTGTTTTGTTATCATATGCATATCACTTGAGTATCAACGAACCTGTTAAGACTGCTTATGTGTTGTAGGCAGTGATCGTGTCCATTCATGAAAAGATCAACGTTGTTTGCCTGAAATTCAATCATAAAATATCAGAATGCAAAACATAATAAATATAGGAAATTTTTTGGGATATCTTTTTTTTGGTCATCTTAGATAGTTCACAGTTATTTTTTCAATAGTAATAATTGAATCTTTTAAGTCTTCATTTTATTATATGGTCTCATACTTGCACATTAACATGATTCCTCTAATTTGATTTCATGGAATCTGGTTTCAGATGGTCCTTTGCCCATTAACTTGTGGATAGTCGCTCATTGATTGTGCTGCACATTTTTGCACGCTCTATGCCCTCGTTAATTAATCGAGTGTGACAAGTCGACCTAATTTGATTGGTTCGTCTTTGAGCTACACCGTATTGAAATATGTCTGCTCTTATACCTTTTGCAAATGCTTAAATTGTCACTTACGTGTATTTGTCAATAAAAAGATAAGATGGTACATACTCTTTTGTTGTTTTAAGTGGCGTTTTATAATAGAAGATTGATAACATATACTTTCTTACTAGAGGAAAATTTTGAGCAAAAATCAAAATAAAAGCCATTTAGAGTTGTATTACAATTGCTTTAAACATATTCATTTAAATGTTTGAACTTGTAATTGAGAGAATTTATTCAAACAATTGTAAATGTATTGGGAGAATGCATTTTTTTTTCCCTTACATAAAGGAGAATGCATCTTAATTACCTCAAGAATTGGGAGAAGTTGGTTTACAAGCTCTTCAGTATCACCGTGATGACCAGCACTTCTAATTGTATGGTGACCTACCACAATCTTCCACTTTGCATTTGATTGTTTTAAAGCCAAATCCAAATCCTATTGAAGATGCCCGTAATATATAAATAATAAATTAATAACATATAAAAATATAAAGCCTAACATGGTCTGTTTTTTTATGATTTTTCTAGAGTTATGCCATAGTTTTATATTATTATTATTACTATGAGATCAATGACAAGTGGTTTGAACCTTGAGGAGGTTGGAAATGTATTGTTTTTTAGGCCATGTGCCTCTCCAATCATAAACATGGTCCTCAGGTTCTGTATAATATTTGTCCACAAACGGAGTAGTATCTACAAAGAAAAACTCTACAAATTCTGAAACACAAATGTGATTTCATTAGTAATTGCATGTCATTTATCAAGTTCTATCTATACACAGATCTAAATTAATATGAGGAAAAAATAAAAATTCTTTTCACCTGCATTGACCACATAGGATCTTGAGCAAAACCATCTATTGTCAAGATTTGTAAGAACAGGACTCAGCTGTGCCTCAACATTGCCTCTATAGTCATGGTTTCCTAAAACTGCAGAACCAATAAGGTTGTGTAGACACCAACTATGTTATAGTTAAATCTTCAATAGTGTTTTTTTTTTAAAAAAAAAACATGTGAAATTAATCAATCCATTACTTGAAGTGTCATATACTATGCTTAGCACAACTTCTGCTTAAGTGTATCTTTGTCTGCTTTTAATTTTTTTCATTTGATTTATAAAAAAAAATCGCTCCAATAATTGAAATTAAAGTTTTTTATTATGTGGATCAAGTCTACTAAATTTAGACACCAGGGCGTCTTGTCATGTTACTAGTCTCACATTTGATGAGATGAGGCCGCCGGTAAATATTTTTATAAGTATGAACATTTTTCACCTTACAAAACGATTTTATTGAATTGTGTTAAACTCAATTTAAATTATAAATAGTATAAGAGTCTATTCAACATCGGGTTACCTGCTACAAAATCTCGTTATCAGGTCACTCGAATCACACTCTAGATGTTCAGTCTTAGGTGAGTGAGCATGTGTGAGAGTGATAAAAGTTTCCCACTTAACGAGATAAGGATTAAAAATGTGTTTATAAGTGAGATTTTATTTATTTTATAAACCTGGTTTTGTATGGGGTTTCAACTCATATACTTTCTTTTATACAAGAGATGATATTTTTAGTAATGAATTTAAACTCTTACCATTGTACCATTGCTTCTGCAAGCTTGGAGCAGTGTAGATTTTGGTGAATGAATGGTGAAAGGATGTATCATCTATGCCTTTCAAGCCATCGTCATAAAAATTGTCGCCAGTGGAAATTACAAAATCGATGTCCAATTGTTCTCCAATATAACCCATCTAGTAGTAAAACAAGATGAATTAATTAGAGTCAAGACAAGAATAGACACATGGGAAACTCAACATTACTATTTCTAAAGATGGGCTTCAGATTCTTCAACAATGATATACCCCAACACGACAAAAAGAGTGGATTTTGTGTTCTTAACACACAAAAAATGTAAAAATACAACGAATACAACACATATATAAAAATGCATTATAATAACTTTTTAAAATTGCATTCTCCTCTGTACTTGTATTGGGATAGTGTACAATATTTTATCAAGCAGATGTATTATGTATATTCAAATTTAGAATATCAAGAATATTATGTCAATTGAACGAAATAATTAAGTTTAAAGGGTTAATAAGCTCCATCCCATAACAGATTATTTATGAGTTCAATTTCTTACCGTAACAATTATTGTCATATTTTTAGAGAGCCTAAGTCTAGTTATTTTGACAAAAAATAAGTTTTTTGACAAAAAAAATTATCAATCTATTTAAATAAATAAGTTTTTTTGACAAAAAATAAACAATCCTTTTAAAAAATCTAAGTCTAGTCATTTTACTAAACGAGTCAAATCAAATCAAATTTAAGTATACCAAGTCATGGACTCCTGTCAAATAGTCTCATCTATTTTCACCCTGCTCACACAATAAATATTTATAAGTGGAGAATTGATGACCTTAGATGTTTCGGTCCAAATAAGAGCTGAACCACTTAAAGACAGCATTACAGAGATATACACTAGCACCTTTAATTGTTTATATTTTGCTTATAACTTATATGCAATTTTTTAATCAATCACTTTTTCTCATCCAAACAACTTTATTTTAAAGCAAAAAAAATGTGTATTATTGGTCTATTAGAACCGAACTAAATAGGTACATACTTTATATAGTTAAACTTTGGGTGTTTATAGAGATGAGTGTCTAAAGAAGAACCCTCTTTCTTTCTTTTTTGTGCACCCTACTTAATATTCTTTTTAAAAAAAATAATTAAAATTGTTGAAATATATAATTATTTATGGGATCTAATTATCACATTTTTGTGAGGTGTTGGATTGGAGGAAGTCTATGCTTATTAAGTGTTAAACATTTTTATTCATAAAAAAAGTTATACAATTCATTTCTTTAGTGCACCTGATAAACAAAATTATGATTATTGGCAATTTTGGTATATATTTTTGGTGCTTTTGAATATTATTATAAATTGTTGATAAAATTTGTAGCTGATCAGCCTTTTTTTTAAGAATCAAAATAAATAAGTTGTACTAAGAGGAGAGTATATAATATACAATAGTAAGCACTAATTAATTAAGCACTCACTTTGAATAACAAGGAAAAACATTTTAAGGGAAACTTTATTATATTTGCTTTAATAATTCTGTTGAAGTTTGGAGATCCTATAGAAAATTAAGGTCACCAAATTAATCCATATAGTCCATACATTACTTACCTGCAATGCAACTTGAGATTGGTTGTAACCTCCTCTTCTTCCCCAATCTCCAATCACCAAGAAGCTTAGAGACCCATCTGGTTTAGGTGCATGGTCAAACGACTGAAGCACTGCCGAGGAATAAACCAAACATTGGGTTATGGTAGCTATGATGAATACAACTAGAAGGGACATGGTGATTTCGGAGTCAGAAGAAATGTTTGGGCCTTTGGGGTGATTTTGATAAGACACTCTAAATGACCTTTTATATATGTTACTTGAAGTGGAATTAAGATGATTGATTGTAGGATTCAAACAATCAACATGGAGTGTCGATAGGGCCAATCATCCATTACCATTATCCATTTGTACAATTGGAAAAGAGAAATTACTCAATGCATGGGGTCCATAAGAACAGTTTATTTATTTTTTATGTTGTATAAATAAATAGTCAAGTCGGGGTAGAATTAGTAATTATTACTACCTCCGTTCCTTTTTAATTGTCACTTTTTGACATTTTACACAAACCAAGACAATCAATAAATGTTACTACTTTTAATACAATAAGTTATACTATTACTATAATAACCTTTTTCATTTAATATCTCATTTCATATATTTCTCTCTCCGCAATAAATAACTAAGAGTAATATTGGTAAAACAACATTTAATATTGCATTGAACTTTGAAAGTGACAGTTAAATAGGAACAAAAAAATTCTTCAAAAGAGACACTTAAAAAGGAACGGAGGTAGTATTATAAAAATGTAAATCATGCATGATTATTATATTTGAAAATGAAGTATCCTTCAACAAATAATATTATATATGAAATCATCTTTCAAAATACAAATCTTACTATATTATTGTTGCAACTTTAATTGATGATGACGCAACACTTGCATAATCACTCATTGAGAGAACACTTAGAATAAACTTTGTATTATTGATGGTTATGATATATGAATACAAATCAAACTACAGACACATGTATTTATATCAGTCTTGAGCACAATATTGAAGAGCACCAAGTTAGGCACAAATCTAACTAACCAGCTAGCATGTGTAAACCACCTCTAACAACCACTTAACTAACCCAAACTAATTAATCAACTCTACTAAATCTGAATTAACGTTAACATACCCCTTTAATTCGGATTCCACAAACACTTCATTTTGGAGCAACAAAAAATTATTCAAGGATCTCAAATTTCAAAGGTGGAATAACCCTGCGTCAGACAAAATGAGCACAATATTCCCTTATCTCTTATAACACCTCTTAATCTTGGAGGAAATTCAAAGAGGGAAATTCTTGTTTACCCATCAATAAAAGGTGGGTAATACTACCCATGTTGAGTTGGACCAATCAAAACAATGTATTTATATAACATTAAAAATAATAGAAAACAAACAAATAACTTTGATTGGTGCCAACTCAACATGGGTTGTGTTACCCACCTTTTATTGATGGGTACACAAGTTGTCACCATTCAAAGATCCTAGGACTAGAACCCAAACTCAGTTCAGATTTGACTAGTCCATTTGTAATTTGATTGGCTTTCCAAGAGTTGACGTAATGACAGGGGCGGGTCCAGGTACCCTTGAGGGTGTGCACCTGCACACCCTAGATTTTTGATATTTACACCAATGTTCTCACTTTTATTGTTATTTGCACACACTAAGAATTTTGTTTTGCACCCAACCCATTACTGAACCTGACTGATGCGCATGACCAGGACTTTTAATGCTGTTAATTGTTATTAATTCTCCTATAAATGGGTTTTAATGTTGTTAAATGCAGTTGTTTTATTGACTTATTTTCCCATAAAAGCCCAAAAGGATAAACATGAGAACCGTGTCCTAATTGCTTATATTTCAATACTTCATTTGGACTTCCACTACACCAAATCAAATGCTTTTGATTTTACTTGCAAATAAATATTTTATGTAAATGCATCCTCTATATCAAATCAAATGCATTTGATATTACTTGCAAATAAATAACATAATGTAAACTGCTAAAAAAATCTTTTTACTATCTAATTTTGGGTCATATTTTTATCCATTTTCTTTTGCGTATAATGACTATGATTATGACTCATTCTATATAATGTAAATGATACTCTTTTGAATTTGTTTTTTTTAAGAGATCAAAATGATATTAATGAAAAGAGACTAGCTTCCCAGCACAAGGTGTGCTAGAGAAGAAAGCCCGAGTTTACAACAAAAGTTCAAACCAAAAGCTACAACTTAGCCAATTCACGCGCAAACAAAAGGGTAAAGGCACCAATCATGAAAGCTATACTGAAAAACAACAGAATTAGCCTTAAACCACGAAAATGAAAGTAGCTTAATATTCTCCAAGAGCTGCACCGGAGACGTTTCTGTACCACGGAATAGCCTAGCATTTCTTTCCTTCCAAATGACCCAAGAAGTAGCAAACCAAATCAAATGCATGAATGACCGTCTTGAAGTAGTGAAACCTGAGGAATAACTAAGAAAGGTCTTAAGAACATATTATCTTCGATAATATATGTCCCCTCGGAATAAAGAGTACTTTTCGGAATAAAAAGTACTTTTTAGATCATAGTCCCTTTTTAGAATAATAATGTCTCATCAAAATTAAGAATGCTTTTAACGGTATATAAATATTCTTTCAATATTTTTCTTCTCTTGTAGAAGTTAAAAAGTCAGAATGGTGGTATCACCATATTTGAGTGGTTTTAGTACCATATTAAATTTTTGGAGAACTTAAAAGTTAGAATGGTGATAACAACTTCGGTAGATATTCTCTTTTAAAATAAAATTTGAAAATCCAAATACAACAGTTTGAAAATCCAAAAACAAAAATATCATTGACGGAGAAAATTAATCGCCCACTCTAAATCAACAAACACTTGATTTTCTAGAATCCTCTACTTCAAGCAATTATAAGCCCATAGAATATACCCCACAACTCAGCTCTGAAAATTAAATGCTTAATGTCTAAATCTCTTCCATGGCTTCAATTATTATCCACGCGTGGATTTAGAACATTAAAAAATAAGAAAGTTTTTTTTTCAAAAATAAAATAAAATAATAATAAGAAAGTTTCTTTAAACGCATAGTTTGCAACTTTAAATATGCATTTCCTTAAGGTTTCGTTTCTGTCCATCTACATACGGGCAATAGTTTTTTTTTTCTTCATCAATGTGTTGTGGTCATGTGCCATTCATAAACAACAAGTACTCATCATTTGACTCACTATATTCTGGGTATTTGGCTACTATTTGATAGTGGTGGCCACAACAATTTAGCCAGGAAGGTCAGGAAAGATGACCATGTGAGGGAGGACGATGGTTTGAATAGATGAAACAACAAGAAAGAGAGAGTGAAATTTTTCTTTTTTAATGATAAAATTTCAAATTACAATCATATACATTTGTTTTGATTTTTTTTAATAAAGAAAAAATGGGTACTTTGTCCAACTAAAAAGGTGTTAGGTGCTAACACACCTTTTAATTTCTTGGCCGATGTTTACCGGCGTTACCCTATATAAAATGTGATTAAATTTGACTGGTTAATGAAATTCAATTAAAAACAAATCGAAATAATCGTAATTCAAATAAAATATTCTTAATCAAACTCTATTTTTAATATAAAAGAAAAAATAAATCAATCTCTACTTTGTGAACTCCAAATTATCATGCTTTTTGCTCGAGAAACAAGGTCTAATAGCATATAAAGCAATTGATGACTCAAACACAGTTGGTTCTAGTTTATCTATCTTAGTTCTCCCTTTTATCTATAACCATCGTACTTTTACTATTAGACTAATCAAATGAATTATAGTAAGATTTTACTTGCTAAACAGGTTAATTATGGTTTTGGTCACGAATGGTTCGACCTTTCTTCTAAATGAATGAAAACTCGATTTAAAATTTTATTTTAGTCAAGTTATTTGTTTATTACGTCTATGATCATCCTACTTTTACTATTAGACTAATCAAATGAACTATAGTAAGACTTTATTTGGTAAACAATTTAACTATGGTTTTGGTCACCAAATGTTCGATCTTTCTTCTAATTGGATAAAAATTCAATTTAATATTTTACTTTAGTCATGTTGCTTGTTTATCAGGGGGGGTGATTTTGACTCAAAAGTTATGTGCATTTTTCTTTTGGAGTAGATGAATCAACAAGAGAGAGAGAGTGAATTTTTTTTCTTTTTTAATAAAAAAATTTAAATTACAATCATATCCAATTGTTTTGATATTTTTAATAAAGAAAAATTGAATAGTTTGTCCAACTAAAAAGGTATTAGGTGATAACCCGCACCTTTTAATTTCTAGGTGGGTGTCTACGAGCATTACCCTATATAAAATGTGGTTAAATTTGAGTGATTAATGAGATGCAATTAAAAACAAATCAAGATAATCCTAATTCAAATAAAAATAATTTTTAATCAAACTCTACTTTGCGAACTCCAAATCATAATGATTTTTGCTCGAGAAACAAGGGATAATAGCATATAAAGTAATTGATGTCTCAAACGTTCTAATTTAACTTTGTAAGTTCTCCCTTTTATTTTTTGTCATTGGGGTGGTTTTGAGTTAGTTTTTTACCAGGAGTAACACTCTTCATCTTCCCCCATCTTTCAATCTAAATAAGTGGTTTTCACGTAGATCTTGATTTTTCTTTTGTATTTTTCATGATTCTGTTGTCTCAATATGGTGTTGTTTTGTTCATCGTTTTGGTGCGGCTTTGTATGATTTTTGTCTTGTACAATTTTTGTTTGGTTCATACAGATCAACTTCAATATGTTACATATTTAATCAAATTATTAGATCTCCAACGTCGTAGATATGGAGACATGACTGTTTCAATCACTCTTATTTTATCACATTATTTTTAGATATTTTGTCATTTTATATTATTAACTTGATATTGTGTTTTTTTTTTTTGCAGATTCATTTTTTTTAAGTGACATTGAATTCGTATTTGAATTTAGGGTTAAATATGTTTTTGGTCCCTATAAATATATCAACTTTTCGTTTTAGTCCCTCAAAAAAATTTCTTAAACTTTCAGTCCCCAAAAAGTTTTTCATCTTCACTGTTGGTCCTTCTTTATAAGTAAACTCATATGTATAATTCATATTTTTGAATATGAATTCATATTTTGGAAATAGAAGATACGACGTACACTACTTTGGGTATGGAAGTCGCGACAACTTCCACTGACCATAATACAAAGTGCATTCTTTTCTAGAACTTCAGAAGGAACTAGAAATTGTTAATAAGTATCTAGAACAAGATGTTAGGGCTATCCTTGCGAATCCAAAATAGTCGGTTGATTCGACCCTTCAAAAAGAAATGGAGTTGGTCCAACATCTATTGATTCAAGGTGCGATAGCAGAAGTACCTTTTACACCTTATTTATCAAAGAGTCAGAAAAAGAAAATACAAAAGACAACTTATCAAACCCGCTCTAAGGGTCCTCCACCATCTCCCTCCTAATGAAGATTCCTTGGTTTGTGTTGGAGGATTTCTCTCGAGGCCAGATTGGATTGACTATTTTTCGTCTTCATTGGGGCTTTTTTTTTTCTTTCTATTTTTTTATTTTGAGGGTTTTGGTTTGGCCCCCCTCTTGTATATACTTTTTTTTTCTTTTTTTTTAATAATATAAATTGAGTAGGCGGTAGAGGATGAGAGTTTCAGTTAGGTGTCAATCTAGTTGGGATGTAGTTGATTCTCCTTGATACCTAACCTTTATCTTGGCTTATAGAAAAAAATATTTTAGAATAAAATTTTTCAAAAAAGATTATAATATTATAATAATCTTTCCAAAAAAAATAGAATTTTTTAACAGAATATGAATTAAATATGAATTTTTATATTTTTGCGGTTAAAAATTCAGATTTAATTAATGTTTTTTAAAAAATTCTAAATTTTTTTAGATATATTTTTACAACATTCTACACATTTATGCACAATTTCATTGAAAATACAAAAGCAACACATGATTTGACTTAAAAATAAGGACCAAAACTGATGATTGAAAATTTTATTAGACTAAAAGTCAAAAAAAAAATTAAACGGATTAAAATAAAAAAAATTGTATATTTATAAGGATTAAAAACATATTTAACGTTTGTAAAAAAAAAATCATATTTAATGTTGAATTTAACAACAAAAATAGCATAAAAAGTAGCCCCACTAAATGCATGGAAAGTAAATGTTTGCTTGTAAGTAAAGGATCTGCCTATCTAAAATATAATTTTAACTTTATCTGTTGTTATCACCTACAAAACGAAAAGCACCAATGCCTAACTCAGTACAGTCACGCCATTTCACACTACCACCCATTTTCATATCGGTAATCTGTCATTCAACTCAACTCTCTCTTTCTTCTCACGGTGTGTTATTATTCGATTATTGTTTTCCCCATTTTATTCTCAACACTAATATTTGCAATTTCCAATTTTGGGGTAATGGGTGTTTGATTATTTGAGTCTAGATGGAAATGGTTTCTCCTTAGCATAATTCTATGTTGCTGAATTGTTGCAGTTCTTAGTGAATTAGTGTTTGTTTGTGTCTGAATTTAGATATGATTTGTTTTATTTAACATGCCCACTAATTGTTTGATGAAATGCATGTCTTTAGTTTGAATGATTATTTAAGTTACAAATAGCATCATGTGATTTACTAGTTTGAAATGATCAATTATAAGTAGGGATTACATTAGATGTTGTTTAAGTGATTTAATATGCAATTTTAATGCAGTTGATGACATTTTTGTTCCTTTTTTTTTCTTCATATAGAGTTAAAGATGGCTCCTTTTACAATTGCGACAATGCCCTCTTTAAACATCGGGTGTTTCCGAAAGTCTTTGAATCTTATCCTTCCAATTCGCTGCTCTATGGCTTCTCCTTCTCCTTCTTCGGTTTCCATCCGATCAAAAGCTGTTCACTTTGATTTGAAGACATATTGGACTTCTCTAATGGCGCAGATCAATCAGAAGCTCGATGAAGCCATTGAAGTTCAGTTCCCTCAACAGATATATGAAGCTATGAGGTATTCTGCCCTTGCTAAAGGTGCTAAGCGATCCCCCCCTGTTATGTGTATCTCTGCTTGTGAACTCTTAGGGGGCAGTCGCCTTGCTGCCTTCCCCACTGCCTGTGCCCTTGAAATGGTAATCTTCTTTCTATAATCTGCCACTTCATATTCATTCTATTGTATTATGTTTTTAGTTTGTTTTTTATGCTAAGACACTCGCCAGAGATTGGTCTATCATTGTCACAAATTTATTTGTTATGTTGTTGAGCTACTAGAGTTTTACTTTTATCTATCAAATAAATTTGTTTCTAACCGCCCACAGTGAGAGGACAAGCTTTCTTTTTCTTTGGACTTCCTTTCTCTTTCCAATTTTGATTTATTAAAATAATAACATTTGTTGCATGTTTAGTTGCAGTAATGCTGTGTTGCTCATATAAGTAACAGTTTTGCATTCCATTTTTAGCTAGTTGTATCTGCTTAAAATAGTACATACTTTGACCTTTGGATTGTCTGTTAAGAATGATTGTAGCAATACCTTAACTGTTTCTCTGAATATTTCTGTTTGGTATTTCTTATTGGACATAGTGAGATTTATGAAGTGTTTATATAATTATATGTACTTTAGATAAATAAATAATGATGATAAACTGTATGAATTTTGGAACTTATATTTTAGTTGCAAGCAGGTTCATGCCGCTTCATTGATACATGATGATCTTCCCTGCATGGATGACTCCTTGTCACGCCGTGGCCAGCCCTCAAACCACACCATCTATGGTGTTGACATGGCAATTCTGGCGGGTGATGCACTCTTTCCCCTTGGATTTCAACACATTGTTTCACATACTCCCTCTGACCTTGTACCTGAGCCCCGTCTACTTCGTGTCATTGCTGAGATAGCCCGCTGTGTGGGCTCCACTGGAATGGCTGCAGGGCAGTTCTTGGACCTTAAAGGGGGCCCAAATGCAGTTGGATTGATACAAGATAAAAAGTTTGGTGAAATGGCGGAGTGTTCTGCAGTGTGTGGAGGGTTGTTGGCCGGTGCCGAAGATGATGAGATAGAGAGACTGAGGAGGTATGGTAGAGCTGTTGGAGTATTGTATGCTATTGTAGATGATATTTTGGAAGAGAGACTGAAACCTGAGGGAAATAAAGACGGGAAAAACAGAGGGAAGAGTTATGTAGAGGTTTATGGGGTTGAAAAAGCAACAGAGGTGGCTGAAGAACTTGGAGCAAAGGCTTTGGAGGAATTGGATGGATTTGAGAAGTATGGAGATCAAGTGTTGCCCCTCTACAGTTTTGTGAATTATGCTATTGATAGAAGTTTCAATGTTGACGAGGCCAGTAGATGATGGGTTCTTGAAAGTCAACCACTTATAGTTCTTGGACGAGCAGTGAATTTGGCGAAATCATGGCGTCATGATTTTGTTGATGCTTCAAAGTGTAGTTTTTGTCAAAACCGCGGTGTCCCACTCTGATTATGACAATTTCTGCGCAAATACAAACATGCATTTATTTGAGTCCTTATGAATCGATTATTGCATTTTAGAAACTTAGAGCTATAAAAAATATATTGGGGTTAATTAAGAGAGTAAGGTCTGAACTGTTTTATAATGTGAATCAATCTAAAGCGGTCTGATTCAAAAAATATTTAGAGGTGGGGCAGTAATGGATACCAAAGAGGACTTGTCCAATGCTCTAGTCTTTACGAGAAGAAGATAAGTACTTGTACTTATGCGATATCAGCGTTCAAACCTACCTATATATACTAACTAGACTCTAACCCGAGCGATGCACGGGTTTTGTAGAGCTTCATATATAATTATCAAATTTGCTATATTATTACTTTTATAATTATATTCAATATTATGTTATCAAACTACCTTAAAAAACAGCAAAAACAAAAGATGGACAACAATAAAAATGACAAATCAAAATAAAAAATATATATAAAAGCTTGCACCAAGAAATTGGTCTTAAATGTAAAAGCTGGAACTGTTATGTGGTAATCGAAAGAAAAATAATAATAATAATAATAAAAAGGATATGTTAATAACTTATATATAATGATGAATAGAGACTCCCCCTTACCTTTGGTTTGCAGAATTTGATATTCCTACGGTAAAATCTCTCTCCAGGTTCTTCTCACTTGTCTCCTTGCTTCTTCTCTCCACAACCCTAGTTTTCCTTTGATCTCTAATCTTTTCTTGTTTGTTGTAAACCTAATTCTCTAATGTTCTCCTCTATTTATAACCTTTTAACTGAGCTAGGTTTCTCTCATAACTATTTAACGGGTTTACTCTTCAATTTTAAAATATATTATTAAGTACAAAAATATATTAGATTTAGTACAAAAATATCTCAAATTGAGTACCAAAATATATCATATTCAATATAAAAATAGTATATTAGATTTAATTCAAAAATATCTCAAATTGAGTACCAAAATATATTATATTCAAAATATATCATATTAGATTTTTTTTCATAAATTTCTTTCAAAAGAAAAGTTAGGGTTAGTCATTAGGGTTGTCAAGACTACCCTAATTCTCTAATGCTCTCCTCTATTTATAACCTTTTAACTGAGCTAGGTTTCTCTCATAACTATTTAACGGGTTTACTCTTCAATTTTAAAATATATTATTAAGTACAAAAATATATTAGATTTAGTACAAAAATATCTCAAATTGAGTACCAAAATATATCATATTCAATATAAAAATAGTATATTAGATTTAATTCAAAAATATCTCAAATTGAGTACCAAAATATATCATATTCAATATAAAAATAGTATATTAGATTTAATTCAAAAATATCTCAAATTGAGTACCAAAATATATCATATTCAGTATAAAAATATATTATTGAGTATTAAAATATATTTCATATCACAAACCAAAATATATTAGATTGTGCATAAAAATATTTTAGCAAAACTTGGGGACTAAGAAATCACTTTCTAACATATTCAATATAAAAATAGTATATTAGATTTAATTCAAAAATATCTCAAATTGAGTACCAAAATATATCATATTCAGTATAAAAATCAGCAAGGATTTTTTTTCATAAATTTCTTTCAAAAGAAAAGTTAGGGAGAAATGTCTCATTTTGGGTGTTAGGGTTGCATTAGGGTTAGGGATTCATGTAATCAGACTACTTAACATTTATATGTAAGTGATTGGTAAACTCTAACAATTTATTTAGCCTATGTTTGTGTTAGCGGTGGATTTATCGTGAACGTGCGATTGGAGAGATCCTACAATTTGTAGCTTTTTGTTTATCAATCGTTAGCTGCCATCTTTTTTTTTTTTTGGCTAAAATGCACTTTTGGCCCCCAAGTTTCACGAACTTGCGATTTTGGCCCCCCAAGTTTGAAAATAGCACTTTTGGCCCCCTAAGTTTCACCCCCTTTGCAAAATCATGGTTTCCCTTGATTTTGACTCGGTCAAAGCTAATGTGGCACTTATTTTCAAAAATCAATTGATACATAAGCAGGGAACGTGTCAAAAAAATAAAAATTGGCTCACGTGACCGTTGTAAAACGGATATATTTCTCCTTCTTATCTTCTTCTCCATTAATATGCACACCCAAATCCAAATCTCCATTCCTATTTCTTCTCATCATCGTTTCTCCTCTTCCTTGCCTTTCCTCGTCTTGTTCGGCTTCGTCTTCCTCTTCCTTGCCTTTCCTCGTCTTGTTTATCTTCGTTTCTCTTACTGTTCCTCTTACTGATTCCTTTCTTTTTCTATTCAAACCCTTTTCTCTTTCATTTTCATGGCTCATGATTGTGATAAATCAAATTCATCTTCTTCTGGAAAAACGAACGGGGAAGGTTATATGCTTTTGTGGAGTTGATTCTCCATTGGTAACTTCATGGACAGATGAAAATCCTGGGAGAAGGTTTTTCGGGTGTGGAAAATTCAATGGGTACTCAAGGAAATGCAAATTTTTTAATTGGTATGATGCTGAAGTTCCAGAAAGGCAGAAGAAAATTATCAGGGCCCTTTTGAAGAAAAACAATGAATTGATTAAGAGGGAAAAAAATTGGTTACTGGGTTGTATGTGGTAGGGATAATTGTTGTGCTGTGCCTTTTTGTAATATTATTCAAGTAGCTATTGATTGGCATTAGACCATCAATTTGTTTCAGTTATTATTTGGTTATTGGGTTGTATTTGGTTATTCGCTTTCGTTTTTGGAGATGGTTTCGTCATCTTCTTCTGTTTGATTGAGATGGTTTCGTGTTTGATTGAGATGAGAAAGAGAATTGTATGCAGAACCCAGAAAACCTAATTCCCAATTTGATTTTGTCTTTTGATTTGGAATTGGAATGGGCACGTGACCTTTGATTCTATTTTGGTTTTTTCCTTTATTTCCAATAATCAGAGCTGGAAATGATTTGCTTTTAATAATATCCACCTCAACAAAAAACAATAAAAATAAGTGTCACATCAGCTTTGACCGAGTCAAAATCAAGGGGGACCATGGTTTTGCAAAGGGGGTGAAACTTAGGGGGGTAAAAGTGCTATTTTCAAACTTGGGGGCCAAAAGTGCATTTTAGCCTTTTTTTAAGTTATTATTTGATTTTTAAAAAGAATAATTTTAAACTGTAAGTATTTTAATATTTTGATCGGATGAGTTTTTGTCTCAAAACTGCAGAACATCATGCACTTTTACTATGTAGGCAAAACTAATTCTAAGTTTAAATTATTTTAAATATTAAATATAAAAGTAATATTATAATAAATAATTGGATGGTAGATACATATTTCGATATAATTATTTTATTCCGATCTGTGATAGATGTTAATGAGATATGACTATAAATAAGTTTATAAATGAAAGACATTTCTCATTGTATAAATCTGTTTTGTAGAGTTCATTCTCAAGTTTTGAGAATTAAAAAAATATTTTAAATATAGACAACTTAAATTAATTAAAAAATGTTGGAATTAAACAATATATAAGTTGGTCTACATGTTCTAACTCAATTGGTAAAATTGTCGAAATTGTACGATTAGATGTCGTGGTTGTGGTTCGAACACCATTTTCACTCCTTATGTGTGAGTTTTTATTATCATTTCGTCAATATAAAAACACAATATATGAACTAGATAATGAACTAAATAAGGAAATAAATACTACTCCCTCTGTCTATTAATACAAACACATAGGGATAACAATGGGTATCATATGGGTAGGGTACTACAATACCCTTTTCCATACCCGCGTTTGTAAAAAATACTCGTATCCGAGCTCGTACCCTCGTGGGCAACAGCTTTAGTGCCCTTTCCCATACCCTATGGGCATCTAAGTGTTCATACCCGCAACCATTACTCGCACTTTAACTATGAAAGATAATAAAAACATCACAATTGAAATAGAACTATGGTCCAAAAAATTTCAAATGAACTCATAAAATAGTACGAATCGTAATATTTAGCCAAATAAAAAACATTTAAAATATCCCTAAAAAATTTTACACTAGCAGGAGGGAGTGTTACAGCTAAATAAATTAATTAATTATACACCAAAAATAAATAAATTATTTATCGTATTATATAAATATGTATATGCGGGTTGCGGGGCTGGACAATATAGTACTCTTACCCGCGCCCATACCAATTTAAATTTGCGGGTAATTACCCGTACCCAATCCCAGACCCATGAAAACAGGACTTTACCCTACCCATTGTAGGTATTTTTTACGGGTACCCATCGAACCTGGGTCCAATTGTCTTTTTTCACTCTTATTAAGAAAAAATTAGTAGAGTAATTAATGTGTTTATCTTATGAACGAATATACCTAAAATGCCTTCTGTATATGTGTAGTAAACTTTAATTTTTCCAATTCTAAAGCACTTAAGTGATATTAATTAGATATTTATTCAAAAAAGAAACAATAAATGTTTTAGAAATTTAAAAATGACTTATATTTAGAAACAAATTTCTAGTTGCTTATACTTAGGGATGGAGAAAGTATATGTTAAACTTTTCCTATATATAAACCGTTGATTGAGATAAAAAAAAATAAAAAAATTCATGAATTTCAATTAGAGAGGAGCCATTGCAAAAAGAAAAACTCTATACAAAAGTTACAAAAACTGTGAGAAAGAACTTTCAAGCGCTGAAAGCCATGGCTTGGTGTTTAAACCAACACATGCTAACTTCTGTTATCTTCGCCGTTAGTGTCTTATTATGCTTATTGACGAATCATTCTTCCATTGCTGAGAAGCTTCCAAGGTTTGAACACCATCTAAAACCACAACAACAATCTCTTAACTTTTTGGTTGTTGGAGATTGGGGAAGAAAAGGAAACTACAATCAATCTCTTGTCGCCCATCAGGTAATTATTTACCACAAACTTCAATTTGAGTAATTACTAGTACTTGTGTAATTTTCCATTGAAAGTATGGCACATGGTTCTTTCTAAGTGCATTTGGCCAAGAGTCATTTGAAAATTGAAACCACTTGTTTCTAAACCTCACCCACATGTGTGCCACATGGCCAACTACCTTTATCTTTTTGTCGAACATAATAATGTTTGCTTGTCGATAATGTACGGTGATCGAATTGGTCCCTCCGATTAGTTAATCTTTAGGTCATATATCGAGTTTTTAAAAAATAAAAGAAATAATGTACGCTTGTTTTTAACAAAAAAAAAATATAAATGTGATGCTTTTTGTGGATGAAATAGAAAATTATTTGCATACACCATACAAGTATACACCTATTTAACACCATAGATAGAGATAGATAAAGAGAAAATAAAATGTTGAATGAGTGTTCAAATAGAAGGGTTGAATAAAATAATTGTAATTAGAGACAATTTGAAATCACTTATTTTCATTTAAATTCAGATTGTAAATTTAGCATCAGGCATATTGATTTTGGTTTAGCATAAGGCATGCATATCCTTAGAGATTGCAGCATACTGCTAGGGGTGAGAACAAGTCAGACCGACTTAGAAGAGTCTACGACCTAGCCTACTCCAGACACATGTCAGGTCAAACGTTTTTAAATAGATAAGGCTATAACCTTTTTAGAATTCCATTTAGCTAAAAAGATCAGACTATGAGCTATAAAAAAATCTTTTAGACCTATTAGGCCGACCTACTTAAGTAATTATGAATAATATTTTATTAATATTATATTAAATTTTGTTGTTTGGATTAAATTATAAGCTTTTTAATTTTTTTCAGTAATTTAAACTTATTCCACATTAATTTTTCGCATATTTAAATGTAATTAGAATTGAATTATGATATCATATATAGTCAAATTCTCTAAAATATCATGTTAAATATCAAAAAAGAGTTTAATTTCATTGTTTATTAGTTTATTAGTCTATTCAAACATAGATCAGATTACTTATTTAAATGGTGTTGGCGGCGAGACTAACCCGAGTTATGAATTCGTTTGTGGCTAGTACCCAATCGACATTTGTAAAAGGTAGGAACTGGGCGATGGTGGTAAATGAGGTGATAATTTGGCGAAGAAAATAAGTCGAGAATGTATGGTCTTTAAAGTCGATTTTGAAAAGGCGTAAGACTCAGTGGATTGGGGGGTTCGCATCTGCAATATGCAGATAATACGCTTTGTGCCGACAAGGTTTCTAGTGATAACCTGTGGACTTTGAAGGTAATTCTGAGAGGTTTTGAGATGGTTTTAGGGTTGAAGGTCAATTACTGTTTAGTTGGTGTCAATGTATCACCTTTGTTCTTGCAGATGGCTTGTGCTTTTCTTAATTGTATGGAAGGAGCAGTTCCCTTTAAGTACCTTGATCTCCCTGTTGGTGCATATTCTAGGATTCTCAGTTCTCACAACGTGGGAGCCTATGTTAGAACAACTCCGGCGGAGACTTGGGGCTTGGGGTACAAGCGCATTAGTCTCGGTGGTCGGATAGTTCTTTTCAACTCGGTTCTGAACGTAATTTCTATTTCCTATATGTCTTTTTTGAAGATGTCGGTTCATGTTTGGAAGAAGATGATGCGGATTCAGAGAGAGTTTTTATGAGGAGGAGTCAGAGGCGGTAAGAAAATAAATTGGGTAAAGTGGGAGGTGGTGTGTCAATCTAAAAGAAATGGGGGGCTAGGGGTGAGAGATGTGAGAGCGGTTGATTTAAGCCTTCTGGCTAAGGGGAGATGGAGGCTCCTTCAAAACGAGGTTCGCTTTGGAAGGGTGGCTTAGTTGCGAAGTATGTGGATCAGATTTTGAATAGGGTGGATTGGGGAACCAACTCATTTCCGTATTTTTTGTCTAGATGGTGGAAATATATTTCGGCTCTAGATGTTCCAGATGGCAACAATTGGTTAGACGTGTTTTTGGTTAGACCGGTGGATCAGCAACGACCCTCTTTGTGAGAGCTTTGTGCGGCTTGTTGGTATTTCGGAGCAAAAAATATGCTAAGGTGAGGGATATGGGGGTTATGGAAGGTGGTGGAGTTTGGAGATGGGTTTTCAATTGACGGAGAAGGTTGTTTGAGTGGAAGGTTTACTAGTTCACCTAGTGGCTCTATTGTCTGTCTTTTCTGTCTTTGGAGGAGGACAAGTGGGTTTGGGGTCCTGATGATGGTGACTCTTTTACAGTTAAATCTGCTTATTCTTTGATTGCTAAAGTGTTCACGAATGAGGTAAACCTTGATGTGTTGAATATTTGTGTGTTTCGTCATGTTTGGAAAAGTTCAGCACCGACAAAGACTATTGCTTTCTCTTGAAAGCTCCTTCATAATAGGATTCCCACGAGAAGTAATTTAGCTCAGCGTGGGGTTATTCCTATGGAAGATTTGAAGGACTGCGTGCTTTGTGTTGCAAATCTGGAAACGCTAATTCACCTCTTTTTGTTGTGATTTTGCCTCGCAAGTGTGGTATGAAGTGTTCCAGCGGCTTGGTTTGGTTTTGATTATATCCCCAAATTTATTTATTTTGTTCGACAATCTAAGTGGGGCTGCGAGTAATAAGAAAATATTGAAGGGCTTTTGGTTGATTTGGCATACAATCATTTGGGCTATTTGGAAGGCTAGGAACGTAACGAGGTTATTTTTGAAAACGGGAAGAAGGAACCAAAAGAGGTGGTGGATGATATTAAAGTGTTTTCATGGAGATGTGCGTTGGGTTGCTGAAAACTGTTGCATTGTTTGTATTACGAGTGATGTTGGGATCCTTGTAATTGTTTGACAAGATTTTAATTTTGGTGATTGTATTCGGTTCCTGGTAGCTGCTCTGCCTTGATTTAGCAGGTGGGTAGCTTGAGCTCATGTAGCTGGTTTGGATGGGCAGGTTTATTGGTTTGGTTGGTGTCTAGTAGTGGATTGTTGATTGTTTGCTGCAGAATCTTTTGGGGCTTGTTTAGTGGTGTTTATTTTTGTGTTGCAGTGTATTTTAGTGTTTTTTTTATTCGATGTTTTTGTCCCTTCCAGGTCTGGTTGTGGTGTGTTTAGGCTTCTTTTGGTAGTCTTCTGTTTTGTGCCTTCTTTCTTTGGCGTATTTAAGTTGGTGGTTAGTGGTATTTCTTTGTTAGTTTGATTGTTCCTGCTAAGCAGTGGTTGTATATGTCTTTCTTGCTTCGGACCGTTTCTTGTGAGCTGGACTGAGTGTTTTATAATATATTTGCCGATTAACAAAAATACATTCGTATGAAATATGCTTTTAAACAGACTAACAAGTCATATCAGGCTTTCAAAAGGCCATACTCAAGTTTAAAAAACAAGTCTATAATTTAGATTACTTAGTATCTTCATTACAATATTATAATTTCAAGCTGTTTATGTGATTTTTGTTATCCTTTTTAGTTTTTATTAGTACCAAGTACTAACTCCCTCCTCATTTTTGTTTGATTTTCAGATGGGAATTGTAGGAAAGAATCTGAATATAGAATTTGTGGTTTCAACTGGTGACAATTTTTATGATGATGGCCTAAAAGGAGTTGATGATCCAGCATTCTACGAGTCATTTGTTGACATCTACACTGCCCCAAGTCTGCAACAAATATGGTACAATGGTAAGTTGAAAAGGTTTCATTGTGTTTTTTCTCTTCATACATTACCTCTGCTTGAAGTCATTTTATTCGAGACACGTCTAACTCTTTCTGCTAGCTCTAACCTCCTTCGTTTACAAACAATCAATGATACTAATGCTTTATTCCTTTTTTTAAAATAGTTGCTTTAAAACTTTAGCCGCAGGTGTTTCTATTTTATATATTAACTTGCCAATGAAAATATTTATTTTCATTTTACTGTGCCAGTTTTGGGAAACCATGACTACAGAGGTGATGTTGAAGCACAATTAAGCCCAATTCTAAGACAAAAAGATAGTAGATGGGTCTGCTTGAGATCTTTTATTCTTGATACAGGTATTAATCCTTTTAACAAATTTAATGCAAGTTGGGTTTTGAATATTTCCTAGAAAAAAATTGTTTATTTCTAAGGTCTTCTAAACAAAATTTGGTTTCCAAGCTATCTGGATACAAAACAAGTTGAATCAAACACAAATTTATATTTTTTGGAAATCATAATATGTATGAATTAATATAATTGATGTTGCAACATTTTTTTATACAATTAAATAACAAAAGAATTTATAGATTAAACTAAAACTTATATCATCTTTTATAAAAGAAACTTATATATATCATCTTGCGAGTATTCTTCCATTTTTTTTGGTACAGATAATGTGGAATTTTTCTTTGTGGACACAACTCCATTCGTAGAAGAGTACTTTACGGATCCAGGAAAGCACACCTATGATTGGAAAGGTGTGCTTCCTCTTGAATCTTACCGTGCAGAACTCTTGAAGGTTAGTCATTTTTCATACAATTTTTTTAAAGAATAATTTCACAATTGAAAATTATCACATCATTTAGAAACTTGTGACATTTTTTAAATAAGAACTTTTTTGGGTTCTGGATATTGAAGACTCTAAATTATTTTACTAATCAAGTAATAGGTCATTTTGCAATCGTCTCCTAGGGGGATTCAAACTTAGTACCTTGAGGTTACAATGCTAAGCTCTTACCACCGAACTTTTTTGGTTTTTTGATATTGAAGACTCTAAATTAGTATCACTACATATTTCAATTCATGCACATTAGTACTTAAGGAGAGCAATTGTCAACTGTGTCTGACATTTGGAATTATTGTAGGAAGTTGATTCAGCTTTGGTGCAATCCACGGCAAAATGGAAGATAGTGGTTGCTCATCATCCTATCAAATCTGCTGGGCCTCATGGTAATACCCAAGAGCTTGTGGAGCAGCTTCTTCCCATCTTCAAGGTAAATGAATCAACCCTATTGTCATTCTCACCTTGATACATTAGATGAAGTTATGTGTTCCTTGTGCCTATTACAATTTGTAACCAGTTTCTGCACTATTTGTGTAGTCAAACAATGTTGATGCATACATCAATGGACATGACCATTGCTTGGAGCACATAATTGACAAAGAGAGGTAAGCATGTTTTATTACTTGTAAATAGTTAACATCAACTTCATCACAGCTGTGAAATTCAAGCTTCCGCTGTTTGCGTACACATTGTAGTGGAATTCATTTTTTCACAAGTGGAGGCGGATCAAAGGCATGGGGGGGTGACATCAAGCCATGGGATCCGAAAGAATTGAAATTGTATCATGATGGGCAAGGATTCATGTCTATGCAGATATCAAAAACCAATGCTAGTATTGTATTCTACGATGTTTTTGGCAAAGTTTTGCATACATGGAGCATGTCGAAGAAACTTAAAGAAGCTGCATAGATGGAATAAGCTCAAAATATGCGTATACTGTTTATTTTCTTTAGGTTATACTACCACAAATATTTCTGTCGTCCCAAAAAGAACTATTCTTTCGTACTAATAAGCTAACTAATTTTTTGATGAAATGCATATTTTTTATCTGAATGAATATTGAAATTACAAATAATATCCTGTTGTTTCCTAGTTTGAAATGACCAACTATACTTTGTTTTTCCTTTTGGGTGTCACCTACTGAGCTTGCCGTTATGTGTGGCTCAACTGCAATTATACATAAGAGATTGGTTAAAACTGATTTGCCCTGCAATCTGAGACTGTTCGTCCTTTTTTATTTCTATTTTTACTTATAGAATTAAAGATGGCTCCTTTTACAATGACTGTAACCGGAAGCCTCCTATTCTTACCCTTCCAATTTGCTGCTCCACGGCTGTTCCTTATCCTTCCTCGATTTCCATCCGATCAAAGATTGTTCACTTTGATTTAAAGACATATCGGATTTCCCTAATGGTGCAGTTAAATCCGAAGATAGATGAAGCTATTCCAGTTCAATTCCCTCAATAGATATATGAAGCTATGAGGTATTCTGCCCTTGCCAAATGTGCTAAGCGATCCCCGGCTATGTCTATCTCTGCCTGTAAACTCTTTGTGAGCAGTCACCTGGCTGCCTGCACGGTTGAAATGGTAATCTTCTTTCCATTTCATGCTGATTATGTTTTTTTTTTTTTTAAGACGCTCAAAAGAGAGATCGGTCTATCATTGCCGCATCTTTTTATGTTGCTAACCTGCTAAAATTTTACATTTATCTATCAACAAATATGTTTCTCAGTGTGTACCATGAGAGGGATGAGCTTTTTTTATCTTTGGAAATCCTTTTCTTTTTCATTTTTGATTTAATAGAATAATAACAATAGCTGCATACAATGCTGTGTTGCTCATGTATGAAATATATATATATATATATATATATATATATATATATATATATATATATATATATATGTTTGTTAACTTAGACCAACAAAAAACATGAAGGTCCAAGTTAGCAAAAGTGCACATTTTCATTTGGACAAAAATATCATTCATCTTTATTATTTAAAACTAATAGCTCTAGGGTTACTATAGTAATTTTTATTAAAACATATTTGTTAACTTGCACCAATTTGTTAACTTAGACTCACTTTTATTTTATTACAAATAGCTTGAGGGATAGTTTAGTAATTTTTTTCTACCTTTTCATTTGGACAAAAATACCTTTCATCATTATTATTTAAAACTAATAGCTTGGGGGTTACTTTAGTAATTTTCATTAAAACATATTTGTTTTTTGACAAGATTAAAACATATTTGTTAATTTGCACCAATTTGCTAACTTAAGACCCACTTTTATTTTATTACAAATAGCTTGAGGACTAATTTAGTAATTTTTTCGGAAAATTAGGAAACGGATGTTGGATGTTTTTTTATTGAAAAATTAAATTAAATGAAATTTACTAAACTGTCCCTTACTTTAAATTGGTTTACACTAGTGGATATTGATTTTTTTGTTCAAATAAAAAGGTACACTTTTGCTAACTTGGACCTTCATGCTAACTTGGGTTCACTAATCGAATAACTTATCAGGCCTACATTGCCTAGCCAAAATTTCAGGAATCAAAATGACAAATCCTTACAATTTCAAGACTAAATTAGTGATATTCTGTTTATATATTTTGAAAATTTCGATAATTATGATGTTAATATGTTGAAGGTTGATTATAATAAATTTGATTTTATTTTGGGCTAACCATTTTCTAATCCTATGGATAGATATCCACCGACCAATACGGATTTGGACCCTTTATGTGGTTAGAAGTTCTTCTGACTTATACTTATAGAAAAAATTTGGTTAAAAGGGGAGAATCCACCTTGCATGTCCCACAAGTTTTCAACCAGAGACTATTCATTGTTTAACGACGGTGGAAACTTCGTATCAATATCATGGTAACAAAAGAAATTACAAAAACAAAACGATATTCATTCATTTAAATTAATAGAGTACATCTTTCAACATCATTAAAAACGTAAATGATAAATCTGAGAACAAAATCAGAGCATCCAAGTTAATAGCATACAATGGTAAAATGCCTACAAATAATATGATAAAATTAAAGTGATCGGAATATCAATTTTCGGATCTGCAACATTGACACCTAAAACATTGATGGAATATTCGATCTTTCAATCGAAACCAAATAAACATCGTAACAAGAAGAAAAATCAAACAACGCCGTACAAGGCAACGAACAACACAGTGCCGCACTCAAACGATAAAATCACGAAGAAAAAATAATTTAAATCTATGTAAAAATTACTTATTTAGATTGAAATAAAAAAAATATAAAGAGAAATAATTTCAGATCAAAAATTGACTTAAAACCATCACCGATAAAGTCCGAAGATAACTGAAGAGAAACATAACGAGAAAATATTATCGCAGTCGTTGGAGAAAAATTATATATAATAAAATGTTTTTTAAATTTTAACCACTAAATTTATGTAGGATTTGAGTTGTACAGTTGGCATGAAAGAAACTTGTCAAAAACTACTACGCTAATCGCTAACCAATCGTGTACGTAATTCTTTTCTTGTGGCATAAAGAGATAATGGGCAGTTTTTTTTCTGACGGGAAAGAATTATGGCAAATTTTGTTTTGTTTTGACTTTTGCTGAGACACTTGAAATACTCCTATAATTTTTTTTAAGTTGTTTAGTGGCTAGATTTGCACACATTATGTATGAATAATGTGAAAATTCGGGTTTAAACTTCGGTCTCTGCACATAATATTCATGGTAGATACTAACTGAGCTACACTTTCTTTTGAGACAAATAAAATGATAAATAATAATTGAAACTTAAACACGTAAATAGAATGATCGAAATTTAATTTTTGATCAAGATCAGAATGTTCAACCTAACATTTTTGCATTGAGTTAGAATTTATAGACAATTACGTAAAATTATAAGGAGAATGATAACCAGTGTCCTAGGGGCATTGGTTAAGAATCTAAAAGAAATAATATTCTATTAAAAAGTTTTGTCATAATTACTTGATCAAAGGTAAAATCTTATATTTCCAAGACATAATTTCTATTTTTAGACTTTTTAACAAGTGTCTCAGAGACACCAGTTAAAAGACCCAAATTTTAATGCACACAAATAAGCTTATGTTCTGATGACGTTTTTTTAGGAGACTCGACATGATTATTTTTATTTAATAAACGTTATATGTTTTTTTTTTGTTACATCGTTATTTATATGTTGTTTGTTATTATTTCTTTTGAAGGAATGTTGTTTGTTATTATTAAAAGTATATTAAACAGTAAAATGCGAGAGTTGATTATTTTTAAATATATTATATGCGTTTATATATAGTAGTTATTTTTAAAATAGTTTATGGTTATTCTTAAAGTTTGGCACTGCAACCTTTGAAACTTGTTATTTGCTATACTTTGTTTTGATGGGAAAAGATTATGGTTATTCTTAAAGTTTAGTTTTACATTAGACGAGATATTATGAAAATATGCGATATTTATAAGTGTATGCTATTTATCATCTTATAAATCGATTTTGTAGATATATAAGCTAAATTATAAGATTGTATCATAGTTTATTAAGACTCGTTGAAAAACTTGATATCTAACTATTTGAATCAAGTTTAACATGTCCAATTTTAATGGTGACAGATGTTGTACGACTAAAAATGAGTTTATAGGTGAAGATTATCTTACCTTACAAGTCTGCTTTCTAGAGTTGAGTCTCAAATTTTAAGAATTAATTAATACATATTATATATATAGGAATTAAACAGTATATTAACTAAATAAGAAAATATATAGTATTATTTTTTAAATTCGTTCTATATATAAAAAGAGGTTTTATTTTTTACTGGATATATAAAAAGTGGTTCATAAATTTCATGTAATCTCATAAAGAAAATCATTAAAAGACAAATCATTCCAAATAAGTGAGTTTTGAAAAGAAGAAAAATAAACTCTATATATACTTCCATCTTCTCTTACAAGGTTACAAAAACAGTGTGAGAAACAACTTTCAGGCGCTGAAAGCCATGGCTTGGTGCTTAAAACAACGCATATTATCTTCTGTTATCTTCGTCCTTTGTGTCCTATTATGCTTATTGACGAATCATTCTTCCATTGCTGAGAAGCTTCCAAGGTTTGAACACCATCTAAAACCACAACAACAATCTCTTAACTTTTTGGTTGTTGGAGATTGGGGAAGAAAAGGAAACTACAATCAATCTTTGGTCGCCCATCAGGTAATTATTTATCCTAAACTCCATCGTTTTTAATTATGTATTTTTCATTCTAATTGTTGTCATTAATTAGAAAATTATCAAACTTGTACTTATAGATATTATAGCTGAATACATAGACACACAAAGCATATATATGCATATTGGTCTTCTTCACATGATCATACTGGCCTATACTTGGTTTATACGTACGTACATAACATGGTAAATATGTGCCTACATAATTTTCTTTCAGAAAAAAATGTGCCTATATAATTTAAATTAAAAGATTCCTGCACAAACTGACTGTACAACTCTAAACGATGGATTAAGCAAAGAAATTAAGCTATTGCTGTATTATATATGTTTCCAATTTGAAAATTTTACCATGACAATTTTCGCAAGCATTCATCAAATTCAATTCAATGAATTGCGTAAAAAAAATCAAATTCATTGAATTAATAGGATAATTTAGGTTTTTTTTTAGGAAGGATAATTTAGGTTCTATGATACAGTGACTACAACCATCGATTATTTTCCCCTAAAAAAATCGATTATTTACATAAGAGAAAGAATAGAACATCATCAAAATGCTTGACAAAAAAAAAGAACTTCATCAAAATGCACTAATAAAGATTTTCGTCACCATAGGTTGGTTGATATGAACATTACATTATATATGCATGGGTCGGGTTCAAATTCGATTTCTCACTTTTCACCTTAATAGATGAATTTCTGGCCACTGGAATATTTGATAAAAAAAAGTTTGTTGATATAATAAGGGATATGGACTCATTAAGTGGTCAATGGTTCGATCTTGGTTTATCACTGGAGAAAATTCGACTGATAGAGAAAAAATTATCTTTTTTTTGAACAAGCCAAAATGAGGTATATATTAATAATCACAAATAACCCCTCCTGCACTCGTAGGTTACGTTCTTCAACGGAGATTAGTTGATACTTCCTATTAAACGGCGGTAGAAATTTCATACATATAAATAGAAATTTTTAATAGGTATAAATTAATTGTCAATCTGATGTTAATGTTAATTTCAGAAAATATTTATGTTTGATTAAAGTATACAAAATTTCCTAAATAAACATGTGTAATTTATGTTAATTGTCAAAAACAAAAGTATATTTGGTTAAACAAAATATGGTCTTATCATATAATTTAAGTTTAAATAACAGTAATTTTTAGGTAAATACAAATATATTGCATTAGTTTTATTGAATTTTGTTTTGTTCGTTTCAATTTTTATTTTTTAACTTATTTTTGTAACCTCATTGTATTTATTTTTTTAATTTATTAATGTCAGCTAATGGTAAGATTTTGACTTTACAATCTTTAAAAAAAAACATAATACATTTTATGTAGTCGAGTTTTGTTGTGTGGTAACTGGTATGGTATATTCTTCTTTTCTTTCCTTTTTATGTGTAGCATATTCCAAGTATATTTGTGGCACATCTATTGATTTTTTTTTTGGTAGAACCTATACTGATATTTTATCAAACGTTTTTGTCAAATACCTTAATCAGTCACCATTACCTACACATCTTTCATTAATTAAAATAATTTCAAAACGACGCGTAAGAGATGTAACTGAAAATAAGTAAAAATTAAGTTAAGAAAATTTAGAGTACCTACAGAAGTGATTAATTAATGCAACAATTGATGTTATCATTATAAGTGTTAAATACATGCAACAATTGATGTTACAAATTTTAGTTTTTTAAAGAAGTAGGAAATACTTCTGACGTCCAAATAACGCCTTAAAAGTTAAAACAATAAGCAATTAGAAATGCATTACCAATAAACATTCCAAATGTCATCACTCACACTATCTTTTTCCTCTTCTTTAGCTCAAAATATTCTACAAAAAGGGTGTCCCAAGACCAAGAAGAACCTTTTCTTTGTAGTCCCATTAAAAAATAAAATGTAATTTGACAAGAGACGTCAAGATCACTGATTAATAAACCCCACCCGAATGGGTATTAGATTATAAAATAAACAGCTTAATATTGTTCCACCTTGCTTTAACTTTAGGGAGGATATACCCACGCATGTATGCATATTGTCCCAAAAAGGAACTATAATTTTGTAATTTTTTTTCATTGAAAGCATGTATGGCCCCATCGAAGCATCTCGAATGAGAAAAAAAAACCACAAAAACATATCAATTTATTTAGGTTGCATGACCGTGATGTATATTTGATTTCAATTTTGACATGTTAGGATATCTTTAGCTAGAATTGATTTTACTTTTAGTATTGATTCTAACTAATTTAGAATTTATATACATGATTTTACACACAAATTTTTTGTTCAACTCATATTAATTACAGTAAAATCATACATACACTAAAAAGTAGACTCGCGATGCCATGTCATCTATTCCTTGACTATTTTATACATATTCTACTGGTAAAAAATTTAAGCACCCTTAAACAACTTAAATAAATCACTTTTGGAATAAATTATATAAAAGATGCTTCTTAAAAACATGGAATAAAACTTGCCACATCATCAAGCAAAAAAGTTAGAAATTTGCTATTCTTAAGCAACCAGTAAAGAAAAGATATCCCATTTGAGACTAGTGGTTTCCAAACACGCACGCATATATCTGTACCACATTGCCAAGCACCTTCCTAACCACTCTAATTTTTCGTACGTAAGATATAATAAAGCTAGATAGATATACTGAAACACACGCATGACATGTCCTTTTGGAATTAATGTTTAAATAAATGACCACACTCTCCTTCAAAAAAAAAAATTACCACACTCCAAATAAGCCTTTCTCAATCGGCAAATTAATTGCTTTAAACCCCACATTTCCATAGCCTACTATAAACTCCCCTGTTGGATCAACACTAGGGGTGTGCAAAAATATGGTTAACTGAACCATATCACCAAACCGAACTGCACTGAACCATAAAAAAACCAAACCATATTAAATGGTTCATGAACTGAACCATAAAAATAAAAAAGTTCAGTTAACCAAACTAAATTAAATAACCGGATTTAAACTGTTTCACCAAATACATTTATTTTGATAAAAAAAAAATTTATCAGGGACGAAAACCAAAACTGGGCATATTTGCAGGGACCAAAACCACATTTTAGCCTATATGTTATTATCAACAATGAAATGAATTTCATGGAAATCCCATCTAATGGCAATGCAAGAGTCTTGTACTTGAGTATTTCATTTTTTAGTTTATTTTTAAAATGGAGTTGAGTTGCATTAGACCATAACTTGTAGGCTTTGCCTCATAACAGATGTATGAGCATCCAGTAAATGTCTGATTTATGTATGACAACTACATTATAACTGGAATCTAGAAATCCCTGATCATGCACAATGGTTTTCCTGTTTGAGACATTTATTTTCTACTGAAGAGATAGACATGGTGTACCATTTAAGCTAGTAGTACTAGCTAGTAGCTGTTAAATATCCATTTGCACATTTAATGCATTGATTTAGTTATCTGGATCTAATTGGTATAGATTTTCATCTACATCTGCCTAGCGATGCTGGATGATTCAGCAATTACTTTTATTTATATTTAACTAACATCATATTGATGGCAGTGGTAGTAATAATCTTTTAAGTCATAATGCTTCTAGCTTCTGCGTATAATCCGTTTTTGATCAAATAAGTCATAATAATTTTTTTAACAAATAAGTCATAATGTTTCTAGCTTCTGCATATAATCTGTTTTTGAAGAAATATGTTATAATCACTTTTTTTTTAACAAATAAGTCATAATGCTTCTAGCTTACGCGTATAATCTGTTTTTGAAGAAATATGTCATAATCACTTTTTTTGAACAAATAAGTCATAATGCTTCTAACTTCTGCGTCAAATCTGTTTTTGAACAAATATGTCATAATCACTTTTTTTGAACAAATAAATTATAATCACTAAAAACCAATTTTTTTTACCAGTGTCACTGAAAAATGAATTTTTTTAAAACAAAAACTAAAATCCGGTTTGAAACCAGTTCAAGAATAATCCGGTTCAGTACGAAAACTGGTTCAAAACCGGTTCAAAATAAGTAAACCGGTTTAAAACTATAAACCGGTTCTGAACCGGTTCTAAACTGGATTGGAACTGTTTTTAAGAATTAACCAGTTTTTATTGAAATGGATTTTATGAACTGAACCAAACCATTTATATGGTTCAGTTCAGTGCAGTTCATGAACCATGAACACCCCTAATCAACACTACGTGTCGATTCTTCGTTCAACTATATTTATGAATTTTTTTACAAAAGTATTCATGTGTGTTACGAAATACGAATGTACAAAAATCATATAAATGAATGAAATATTATTGTTATTAAACATATTTGGCTTTTATTTGGTTGAAAAAAATGCTTAACTTTGATATGTCAAAACTTATTTCAAGTTGTATAATATAATGGGTTATGTTAACTTGTGCTCGAAAAGCACAAGTTCAAGAAGTAAAAAACAAATTTTAAAAAATAATTGTTTCAAAAATATAAACTTAGTATTTTTAAGATATTGAATACACAATATTTGTATGAGAACGTATATAGAGTAGGTTTATACAAAGCTTTATCATAACACTATAGATTAATTATTGAACCATGGATGAATTTTGAATCATTATCTAGCTTTTTAAAATATCCTTCGATGTTCATAATTCATGCTAAACATATTAAAGATGATATCATGATGATTCTTTTTAGATGATATGGATCCGTCTGTTAAGCATTATAAACAAATTAATATATGTAATGAAGAAGTTAAGTAATCTAAATTATAATATTTATACCCTTGAGATGATTGTACTTTTTGATTAATTTACTATTTTTTAAGACCAAGTTACTATTTTTTAAAGTAATAAGAAAATAAAAAAATTATTGGTTAAATACTATTCACAATCTTTTTTGGGTGCAAATATTATTGACAACTTAACTATATGATATTGTTGTTCTACGAATAACATCTTCAAGCATTCCTCATATTTTTTTCATCATTTTGTATTAGGAATCAAAAAAGTATACCACGGTGTCCAATTTTCACCTTAAACTAATATTGCTATGTCTTAAGCTAAACTTACAATTTGAATTTAAATTAGAATATGCACTTTCAAAATAGTGATTTTTATTATAGTAAACAAACATAAAATAACTTTCTTCTTCAAATAAATCTCTAAAAAATTATCGTTAAATTATTGAATATCAAAATCTAATTTTTAAGTTGTTTATGTAATTTTTGTTTTCCGTTTTAGTTTTTTTTTTGTCTAATAGCCTAGTGGATGGAGCTCGCACATTTAAATATGAAGAAGTGGGGTGTCCGAGATTCAAACATCGGCCCCTGCATAAATTATGCAATGTCTCTACCAATTGAGTGAAGCTTAGGGAGATCCGTTTTATTTTCTACTAGTGTACAAAGTAGTAACTCCTCCCTCCTTTTTGCTTGATTGTCAGATGGGAATTGTAGGAGAGAAATTAAATATAGATTTTGTGATCTCAACCGGTGACAATTTTTATGAAGATGGTTTAGAAGGAGTTGATGATTCAGCATTCTATAAATCATTTGTCAACATCTACACGGCCCCAAGCTTGCAAAAGATTTGGTACAGTGGTGAGTTGTTAAAGTTTTGATGTTCTTCGAAAACAATTCATGATACCACTGATTTTCATTTTCTTATATTGTTGTTTTAAATTAATTTGCCAATTAATTTTTTTTTTCATTTCACTGTTGCAGTTTTGGGAAACCATGACTACAGGGGTGATGTTGAAGCACAATTAAGCCCAATTCTAAGACAAAAAGATGGCAGATGGGTTTGCTTGAGATCTTTTATTCTTGATGGAGGTATTGATCCTTTAAAAAATATTTATGTTGAGTTTTGAATATTTCTTAGAAATATGAGGAGTGCTTGAAGATGGACATAAAACAAATTGATTGAAACACACATTTCTATTTTTTGGAAATCATATTATGTATGAAGTAATATAATTGATTTTTTTTACGGAATTAATATAATTTATGTTGCAGCATTTCGTTACAAATAAATAACAAGAGCATTCATGTATCAAGTAAGAGTTATATCATCTTGTGTGCTTTCTTCTTTTTTACAGGAATCGTAGAATTTTTCTTTGTGGACACAACTCCTTTTGTAGAAAAGTATTTTACAGATCCAGAAGAGCACACCTATGATTGGAATGGTGTGCTTCCTCGTGAATCTTACCGTGCGGATCTCTTGAAGGTTAACTTTAACAATATTGTCACACAAAAAAAAAAATTAGCAAACCATACCTGATATCCAGATCAATTTAACGAAATCACTATGTTTAACCGTTATTTTGCAAAAGATATACTGAGTGTGTCATGGAGTTGAAGTGGTAAAGTATAAAAAATATGTCACAAGAAAGTTGAGATCCTCTCAATTTCTCAAAATAAATGAAGCACTCTGTTTATAGAGGTAGCAAAAAATAGATAATGGATTCTACTAACAAGTGAATTTCGCCACCATTAATTATTTAAAAAAAATTAACGTTTTTGTGTTTATCTCTTTAACTGAAATTGTCCGTTGAGAAATGGAGATCATCCTAAGCAATCATAGGGTTGAACAAATTATTCTAAGTTGTTTCATTAAAAAATTCAAAGTTGTGACACCTTTTCAATAAGTAACGATTTGGGTTCTGGATAGTAAAACTCTAAATAAGTATTAATACATATTTTATTTCACGGCAAATTAGAACTTTTTATTGAGAGGAACCGTCAATTATATCTGACATTCTAGAATTGTTGTAGGATGTTGATTCAGCATTGGTGCAATCCAATGCAAAATGGAAGATAGTGGTGGGTCATCATACCATCAAAACTGCTGGGCATCATGGTAATACACAAGAGCTTGAGGAGCAGCTTCTTCCCATCTTAAAGGTAATTGTATCAGCCCAAATTGTCATTCTCATATCGATGCTTTAGATAAAGTTCAATATTCCTTATGTTTTTTACATGACAATGAAAATGATTATAAAAATACATGGCTTAGTGTGACATACAATGATAATTAACATCTAGGATACCAAGGCATATTGAAAACTATTGCCTCCCTGGTATTTTAGAAAAAGACATAATTTTATCAAAATTAACAAAACTTATTAGTAATTTTAATGAGTAAATAATTTTCAAATAACAATTAAATAAAGTTAAAATTTTAATGAGAAAAAACAAACAAAGGGAACTCAAGGTTAGCTCAAACCATAGGAAACCTATAACTATTACTATTGTTGAAGTTGATGCATGAAAGTCTTTCAATTTTTAACCACTTTCTGCACTATTTTTCCAGTCAAACAATATTGATGCATACATCAATGGACATGACCATTGTTTGGAGCACATAATCGACAATGAGAGGTAATTATGTTTTATTACTTGTAAATAGTTAACATCAACATCATCACAACTCTAAAATTGAAGCTTCGTTCGTTTGAATAAACATTGTAGTGGAATTCCATTTTTCACAAGTGGAGGCGGATCAAAAGCATGGAGAGGCGATATCAAGCCATGGGATCCGAAAGAACTGAAGTTGTATCATGATGGGCAAGGATTCATGTCTATGCAGATCACAGAAACCAATGCTGATATTGTATTCTATGACGTTTTTGGCAAAGTTTTGCATAGATGGAACATAACAAAAGAACTTAAAGCAGCTGCATAGAGACAATAATAATAAAAAAATATGCATATAATTTTAATTTTGTGGATGATAAATTTGTATGCACAAATAGAGCACTTGGACTTGTTATTATTATCATTATATATTTCCTGTGCCATTCAATTCAAGGGAAAGTGAATTATTGGATTGAGTTAAAATTATTCAACATCATCAAACAATTGCTTTCTCGTGGGCAACTGTCAAGCCTTAGGCTTCTCCTGACTTGCACTATGGCATCAAAGTGCTTGAAATGAAGGGAAACCTTTGTTACAAGTCTTGCATTCAAACTCATAGCAGCCATAATCAAAAGTAGCAGCTTTCAAGAACTTTCTACTGCTGTACTTAGTGTGGTTCATGCCACCATCTTCCTCAGTGGGTTTGGGGGATTCACTTGATCATCCGTCAGCTATAAAAGATTACGCAATTAGCCATGTCCTCCTCTTCGTCAATAATGTCATGTAGCAATCTTTTATTTCTACTACTCCCCAGAGAAAAAGATAGGAGATCGTGCTAATAAGTACTTACCATTTGGTTATTTTCTTTTGATAATATAGGCGTATTCTTTGGAACCTAAAGAGGGTTGTTCAAAGGCTTCCATGGTGTGATTTGGACTTTGATTCTTACACCATCAAATAATAAACCATCAATTTAGTCCTTAAACTATCAACCTGTCACCAATTAGTCCCTTACATATAAAAATATACAAAATAGTTCCTAAAGTATATGAAATCAATCAATTTAATCTATGGTATTAAGATTTTGGGGACTAAATTGATGGATTTTGATATACTTTGGGGACTAAATTGACAAATTTTGTATAGAATATTTTTATAGTTTAGGAATTAGGACTAAATTGAATAGAGTGATAGTTTAAGGCCTAAAATGATGGTTTATTACAACAAAGAGTGTTGACCTTAAAGGCTCTATTGATAGTCAAAATAAAAAGAAATAGAATGTAGTGAACTACAATATCATGTCAAAAATCAGGATTTGATCATCCATTAGCATATGATAAACTAATCACGTCACATGATATTATCGTATCATATTTTCACCCAACTTTCTTGTCATATTCTGACCATCAAAAACCTTGAAAATTATAGAGATACGAGAGAGTGGGAGGAGTTATGAAGGTTGCAATGGGGACTGGTAATTACAACTTTTTGGAACCAGACACCGCAAGGCAAACATGAACCAACAACTACACAACCTTTATCCAAATCAACTAACTGAAAATGAAAATGGCAACTACTTCTGTGTCCTCGGAACAATTCAAACCCTTAATAATATAAAATCCAAAACAAAGACACTGCAAGCCATTTCTCGTATTATTCAACTTTCAAATCTCAACTGCAGACTAAGAAGGAAGATAAACACAAATTACTTGTCCTTAAACTAACAACAATGAGTGCACTTTAAGCAGAAAGCTCCAAATTTGTTTACCACACTCATTTTTGTACACATCATTGAATTTATCTACATCTTGAACTTATGAAAGCAGACTTAAGCATACATTCAAAATTCTCATCCCACTAGTAGGAAAAATTAACAATTTGTAAAACTCAAAGAAGGGCAACCAAATATCATTTTTGAAGAACATTAACAAAAAATTCTTCCGTCAGGATGCACCAATTCATACACAAACGAAGAAGTCTTCCGTCTGGATGCAGCAATTCATACACAGACGGAATATTTAATCTGGCAAACAATTCCGTAGACCTTTTAAGCTATCAGAAAATTTCAGAGACCAAAATGACAAATCCTTACAATTTCAAGACTAAATTCTTGATGTACTATTCATATATTTCTATAATTACGATGTTTATAGGTGTTTTGAGATTGAATTTAATACTTTAAAAGGTGATCAGAAATTCATAATATAAACTTGAGAGTGAAACCTAGGCTTCACAATTTTCTCGTCCAACAAATTAGAACCTTTGTTATGATGAATCAGGGACTAATTTGTCCTCCACATGATAATAGTAGGCACTAATGCTGGTTGGTTTTTCTCGGCACTAAATTGAGTCAAGAGAGAATTACGAGATGAAATTGGATATTCCCTCTAAATTTGATTTTATTTCTGAGCTGCCCATTTTCTAACCCTAATTATAGAAAGACAAATCCATTGTGATACTAAACATGCACATAGAAGGTGTAAACCCTAACCAAACCCGCCATTTAGAACGCAGTAAATTAAATCATCACACAAATTAATCCAACAAAATAACAATTAATATCATCATTCATACGATTCCATACGAATTAAGACAATCATTCAAAAAGATAACTTACATTACAATAACTTAAACAAGTTTCATCATAGTAGAAGATAACATTTTTCAAAAGTAAATCAAATCTAAAAGTCTTAACATGACAAAAAATAATCAAAAACTTAAACAAATTAAAACCTCCTTCCAGCACCAGCACCAGCACCACGACCGAACGGGATCTGCTGAACAGGAACAGGATCAACCTGGACAACACCAGGAATCTCGGACATACCAAGAGCAGCAAGCATGTCTAGGGTTTCCTTATCAACCTCAATATGATCAGTCCTAATAGCAGAAACATCAGGGACGAAATCCATACGACGCTCGCGCTCCTCCTCTTGCAGCTTCAATGAAATTCCACGAACAGGTCCCTTTTGAATACGCTTCATGAGATGAGTGGAGAAACCAGCGATCTTGTTACGAAGACGCTTTGATGGTATCAAAGCGACTTCTTCGAGGATCTTCTTGTTGGTGTGGAAATCGAGTGTCATTTTAGGGTAGTGACGCTCGATGACTTGACGAGACGATTTCTTCACGGTTTTGGTTCGGACTCGTCCCATGGTTGCAGCTCGGAATCGCTGTGGCTGTGGCTGTGGCTGTGGCTGTGGCTGCGGCAGCGGCTGCGGCGGAGGAAGGGAACAGAGAGAAGCAGGTAGGTTTAGGGTTTGAGATTGGCGCAAATGAGGTCAAGGTATAATGATTGCTATATATATATATTGGGCTTGGAATTGGGGTTTTACAAGCCCAGTTTTGGGTTGAGAGGGGTCGGGCAAAAAATAACAAGATTACTTTATAGGCCCCTTGCATTGCTCAAAAAACCCTCTGATTTAACGAATTGTTCGTTTGTTATTTGCATTGAAGTGTAAATCACATCGATTTATTTCATAGGTTGAGCAATTTAAGGCGTTTATATAGAAATCATAGTAAAAAATAAATGGATTTATTCCACTACAATGTTTTGATTTTCAACGGAAGGAATTATAGACGGAATTTTTGTAATCAAAGGTAGTAAGCCAAACATGGTTCAAGTTCGATTCCCTAGATCTAGGTCCCTTGTACTATTAATTATGCAATTTTAAAAAAAAATAAAAAAAATATTGTTATTATTTTATGAGCGAAAATTTAGTTAAGTTGGACTACATGGGTTCATCATGGCTAGGCATGCCTTGAGGTTCAATATGCACTGACAAAAAATATTTTTGAATGAATTGATTTTAGCTTAAAAGTGAAATGAATGTAAAGTGGGGTTTATATTTGAATGCATTAAAGTATTTAAAATATTTATTTTATTTTATTTTATTTTTATAATTATTCTCAATAAAAATAATGAACAAAATAATAATAAAACATAATATATCTTTGAAATAATTATTTAAAAAAAAGGTTCATGGACCAATACCAAAGTGTTGGGACCAATATCAAAAAGTACCGAAAGTGCAAGGACTAATGATATTTTAAGTTTAAAAATAATGAATAAAATAATAGTAAAAGAGTTGGATTTTTTTTGTCTTTTAGTGTGCCACGTGGCGTGGAATGATTGGTCCACATGGTACACCGTTAGTTTTCGTTTTTTTTTTTTAACTTGGACTTGACAGAATGACATTTTAAACAAAAAAAAGTGCAAGGACCAATACCAAAATATAGTGAAAGTGCATAGACTAATGACATTTTAAACAAAAAAAAAACAATTTTCTCAAGGATTTCATGATCATGATGTAAGAGTGTAAAAACCGAAAGCGAATCATGAGCTAATTGGCGGTAAAGTAGAAATGTAGGTGATGTTGATCTCAATATGAGAAAAATTAAAAAATGGATGCCAATTGTTATGTTAATAGAGAAGCTCCTGAAGGTGTTTCTCAGCCTGGATCTTTTGGGAATTTAAAGCAAGATGTTCATTTTATTCCTGATTTAGGGAATATTAGTCTTTGAAATTGACTAATATTGAAATAAGAGGATTGATTTAGATTTTGTTGAGTCTGAAAATTTGGGAGAGAATATAATAAATATAATTATATTGTTAATATTGTAGAATATTTATATATATTATATGAAAATTATGAGTAATAATGTAATGTTTCTATTAATTTTTTTCTCTTATATAAACAAAAATTTGTTAAATAGTTGAGTCACACCAGTTATATATGGATTTTATTTGCTTATATAAGCAAAAACAAATTTTTATGCACATAAAATTTTGAAAACTCGTGACTATTTTTAAAATATCAACATTAATGCAGTGTTTCTATTGATTAAATTTTATTTTATATGCAAAGAATGTTTAATGTTTGCAATGCTTCCGTTGCAGATTTTAAATGTTTATATCTAATTAAACAAACTTTTATATACATGTATGAGAAAGTCGATATGATAAAATTTTAGAAACACATGACTATTTTCAAAATATCAACATTAATGTAGTGTGTCTATTAAATAAATTTTTATTTTATATTTAAAACACCGTTAAATATTTAAATCGCACTCGTTGAGGAATTTATATGCTTATATATGCAGAAGAAAATTTGCATGTATCGATATGTGATAGTCACTATGATAAAATTTTGAAAACTCGTGATTAATTTCAAAATATCAACATTAATGCAGTGTTTCTATTGATTAAATTTTATTTTATATGCAAAACACTGTTCAATGTTTGCACCGCTCCCGTTGCAAATTTTAAATGTTTATATCTGCAGAAACAAATTTTTATATACATATATGAGAAAGTCGATATGATAAAATTTTGAAAACTCGTGACTATTTTCAAAATATCAACATTAATGCGGTGTTTCTATTGATTAAATTTTATTTTATATGCAAAACACTATTCAATGTTTGCACCGCTCTCGTTGCAGATTTTAAATGTTTATATCTGCAGAAACAAATTTTTATATAGATATATGAGAAAGTCAATGTGATAAAATTTTCGAAACTCATGAATATTTTCAAAAAATCAACATTAATGTAGTGTGTCTATTAAATATATTTTTATGTTATGTTTAAAACACCGTTAAATATTTAAATCGCACTCGTTCAAGATTTTATATGTTAATATATGCAGAAGAAATATTTTTTTGTACCGACATGTGATAGTCGATATGATAAAATTTTGAAAACTCGTGACTATTTTCAAAATATCGACATTAAAGAGATCGTGAGTTTCAATAAGGACGATTATGAAATTTTGATGTACTTTAATTTTTATATATTGTAGATGTTAGTAGATATGAACATTATCCGTAATTAATTTTTTAAAAAACAAATAAATTAGTTTCATAGTTATCCCTGGAAATTGCTTACACTTGTGATAAACATTCTCCTTAATAAATTTTTTAAAAAAACAAATAAATTAAATTTTGCAAAATGACCATTATGCACAGAAAATTAAGGAGATCATGAGTTTTAATAATGACCATTGTGCATTGAACAATCATTTGCATATAAAATAAAAAGTTATTTAATAGAAACACTACAATAATTTTGATTTTGAAAATAGTCGTGAGTTTTCAAAAATTTATCATATCGTCTTTCTCATATACGTATATAAAAATTTGTTTATGCATATATAAGTACATAAAATCTGCAACGGATGCGGTGCAAACATTGAATAATCGTTTGCATATAAAATAAAAAGTTATATAATAGAAACACTACATTAATTTTGATATTGAAAATAGTCATGAGTTTTTAAAATTTTATCATATCAGTGTCCTCGTATATCTATATAAATATTTGTTTTTGCATATATAAGTAAATAAAATCTATAACTGTTTTTTTTTGACAAGATAAAATCCATAACTGTTGTTACTCAATTATTTAACAAATTTTTGTATATATACAAGAAGAATATTTAACAGAGACATTACACTAATACTCATAATTTTCATTTAATATCTATAAACATTCTAAAATATTAAAACTCTAATTATTTTTTTATAATTATCGCAATGTTACGTGACCCGTAGCACGGGTCTTTTACTAGTTGTATTTAAAATTAGATATCTCATTCTCAACTTATGTCTAATAATTAAATTTAATATAATTGCATAAAATTAGTAAAAAATTATTAAGTTATTTTTATTGGTTTACAAATTCGTTTTAAATAATATAATTTATAAGTTATTTTTAATATAATATAAGCATATAAGTTATTTTTATATATTGCATTTTGTCAAAAAAAGTTAATATACTGCGCAAAAAAAAGGATAAATTTAATATTATAATACTGTAAAAGAAAGGTACCACCAGAACGACAAGTCGGTGAGTGACTCACCAACTCACCATAAAAACAGAATGAGATACAACTGTAAAAATGCAAAAATGATATGGAATACGATTAGAAACATGCAATTTCTACTATGTAAGCAATGATTTCGCACCAAAAACCCTTCATTCCTTGTTATCTTGTTCGACTTCTTCCTCTTGAAAAACAAGGTTGTTTTTCAACCATGGCAGACGCTTATAAAGGGTATTAATGGAAGATTGCCTTGGAAAACAAAACTAAAACTTAGAATCGATTTAGTCCAACGCAGAAGCTTCAGGTCCACCGTGATTGTAATATCCCGCTCAGAAGCATCAGTTAAACGTGTTAGAAACTTCGTTTGCAAGCAATGGCGAGATTGTAATTTGAGAAGTGGCATAGTTGTAAATAAGGGGAAAAGGCTTAATGGATAAATATGAAATTGGCAAGGTTTCTACTCATTTTTTCATTTGCACAAAATCTGAAAATTGCTCTTCCATTCTTCTTTCATTTTCGCCCCCATCTTCCCCACTATCTTCATCATCAAATCATCACCCCTTAAGCTAGTAAACTTCTCCCTAAACTTTTGTGTGGCAAGCAAGCTTTTGTTGGTGGACTTTGGAGCAAGGAGAAGCTAGGAAAGCCAAGGAATAGAGGTTGTCTTGAGTAAGAGATGAGCTAGGGTTTTGAGTTAAAGCTTGGCAAAGATTGGAATCAAGTATAAGGTGAGCTCTTAGAGGGTTTTAGAAACCCACTTTGTTTAAGTTTTGAAGTTATGTTGTTAAGAGTTAATTTGATAGAATCATGCCTTAATCCCTTGTTGGCTTGTGATTACATGAGGTATTATGTGATAAGTTGTTCATATGTCATGGAAAATCCATTCCCATAAGCTGTTTGATGATTGGGGATGTTTGGTTTAGCCTAGGAAATCGTGCTCCGATTTATGGGCATCGTGCTACGATTTTATGTCCTGATTTTCAAGAAACTTTCGCATAAAATCGTGCTCCGATCCTGGCATATCGTGCTACGATTTTCACCTTTCTCAGCTTTTTGTTCGTGAGCTTTGGCTTGGAATTAAGGTAGGATGAGGGATAGGCATGGCCTTAGGAGATGTATACTCATACTCCTAAGTTATATAGATGTGTATAGGGATTGGTAATGGGATTATCTCTTTGAGGTGAAGTCCCTACATGCACTTAAGTATGTGCAAGCTTAAGAGCAATGAGAGTTTGAATGATTTATCAATCATAGTTATAGACAAGTTTATAGTGTTGGATCTCCAACAATCATAGGTGACTCATGAGAACGATGAGCCAAGAATCATAGGATATATGTTATATGTCATAGGAATGTTATACGATCATAGTATTGGTTATATGCTTATATGTCAAAGTTAAAGAATTAAAGATCAAAGATATTGGCGTGCTTGCACGTTTCACAGTCATAGGGCGTGTTCATCAGACTCCGGGATTCGCCGGATGGGACTTCTCCGAGAGGGTTGTCCACACGTTTCATAGGGAGTCCGGTGTTAGCCTGATATGATAGGAATTTCACCGGTTTATAGGGAGACGTATCTCGGGGTTGCTCCACCCGGGTGCCCTCCGTAAAATGAACTCAGATTAATTGTTTGTTCAACGCTAACAGCTAACATAAAACTGCTATAGAACTGTTATATGTTTTATGTTTCACAGTTAAAGTCAAAGTTACAGTTATAGTCACAGTTATAGTTGTAGTTATAGACAGTTAACAGAAGGTGGTCCTAGGTTTCCCCTTGATCACTGAGTTAAAGTTACAGATAGGTTACAGCTACAGTTATAGGTGGTTTACAGTTATAGTCATAGTTAGAGATACAATTACAGACAGATTCATAGTCATAGGCAGAGATTTACCCTTATGGTTAAAGTAAAGACTTGGCGATCATAGGAAATCCCCGAGATTGCCAAGGTAGGCATGGCGACCCTAGGTTCCCGGTGGTTGCCAACAGTAGGTTGGGCTAGAGCTCACTGAGACATTATGTCTCATCCCATTCCTTCTGGTGCAGGTTTACAGGTAAGTCAGAGGTTCGTGATGAAGATCTTCACAGAGGTACTGGATGGAGTACAGTTGCTCGTTGTGTACCAGCTCAGGAGCTTGATGGATATAGTATGAGTAATGTAAAAGTATTGGATTTTTGGTACAGACGAGTAAACTTGTATTCAATCTTTTGTGATGTATTATTATTATTATTGAAATTTTTAAATGTATCCAGTATCAGTTTAACGCACATGCTAATATACTAGTTAAAGTTAGTATGGGTGTTACAATTGGTATCAGAGCAGGTCGATTCAGACCGTGCCATGGGTCATTTAAGATTCAATAAAAGTAGTGGAATCATTGGGTTCCAGATGTTGTTCTAAAGGTCATGTCTAGTTGAGCCTGATCAACTCAGTCTAGTATATGACAGTTAGGACAAATATCCGAGAGCTGAATGTGACCAAGGAGGTAAGAAGTGTTCAAAGGGTGAAGGTTAAGACGTCAGATTCTAAGACGGAAATTGGCGAGGTATTTAATGCCAAAGGATGGTTTCTAACAGTAAAGTAGCTGAGCCAGTTAATGGCAAAGCCTCAGAATTATAAGAGGTATTTAAGAGTAAGGTCAAGTACCTTGACTAGTTGGACGCATCATTGAGCGATGCCTTCTCCGAGGAGATGTGTAGAGTAAAGAATTATAGAATACTCTGAAGAATGATTTGGAATCCTAACGGGAACCGTAATTTGGAAAGTTAAAGTCAAGGGTTGATTAGAGTTTTAATTCCGGCTGCAGATGCAATGGATTGTGTTGCCAAACCCAGCGACTTGGAATAAGGAATGAATAGTTAATTATTGAAAACTCTGGGCTTCCAGTGAGGATATAGTGTGTAAGGTGGGAGAACTTGCACACTTAAAACGGACGAGATTTAAATATCTGATAGGTAAGAGACTCATTTATGGATTAAGTGAAATAATGAACAGATGGAACAGGTTACCTTCCCTTATTTTGGGTCATCAAGATACTTGGTATGAGGAACGCGAGTTTAACAACAAGTGAAGGAAACCCCGGTAAGGGTATGAAGTAAAGGTTGAATTTTATGTTGTCGGATTATAGCAGACCGCTTTCGAGGATTAAACAGGAATTAGCTAAGAACTATTGTGAGGCTCTGGCAACAGGAAGAACGTCACTTATATATAAGTTACAGTTAAAGTATGGTTGAAGTTAAGGAGTTCTATATTCTCTTTCGATGGGCTCCTTGCACACGTATTCGGGTAAGCCGACAAAGATCACACTATGTTGGTATGTGTTAAGATGGTAGAAAATACATACTTTGGATTGTTCGAAACCATGAAGAGGGCAACGGTCGAGAAGTCAGATGGATTATTATTCAGATAACGAGATTAGAATGGAATTGTGAATACAGTAATAAGTTATAGGAAGGATCCAATGGAAAATGTTAAGTATTGAAGCTTACAGATTTATTAATCGGATACTCAAAGAGGTGTAGTATGTGTTTGGACTTATAGGAGAGCCGGTAAAAGTTGAGTTGTATCCAGACGGATTATTCCCTGAGTAATCCGAGAAGTAACCAAGAGTTATGTTAGAGTTATGTGGACCTAAGTGTCTTGGAAAAGGTTGTGGATGTGAAATCCCTACGGATAATTACAGGATGAGACTCGATTCATTAATCGATTAAGTATTTGAAAGACGAGAATTTCCGGAAGTCATAGAATGTTTCTAGAAGTTACCACAAGTAAATAATGTATGAACTTAAGTTGTTTTAATAGGAGCATCATTGGGCTCGTATTCATTGTTAAAGACTGTCTACAGGGTTCGGTGTATTTCGTGAAAGTAAGAATTTTGTTTATGTTCGAAAGGAAACGTAAAGTCAGATGACGATCAATCAGTAAGTTGAACAGGTGGATTAAACCACGAGAGAAATTATATGTAAGATGGTCGTGTATGGTAACTACAAAGTTATAAAGTCAAAGGATTGGCCAAGGAGATTTTATATGGTAATAGTGACCCCAAAGCGAATTGTTAAAATCAGAGTTGCGCAGCGGAGAAGAAATCCAATTATGAGTTAACAGACAAATCAAAGCTGAAGTTTAGAAAAAAAAAAGGGATATTTGTGAAGTCCTTGTCAGAGGAATTACAGGAAAGGCATTTAGAGATTAATTCTCAAGTTACAGAACAATTGTAAGTAGTGATGACTTGAACTTATTATCAGTTCTAACAGGAAATTTTAATAGATAAGTCGAGGAATGTTTCAGACCCCGCAACTCATGAGATTAAAGAATCGAAGCAGTTTGATAACTTTAAAGGATGTGTTTATAGCACGTAGAGGAGGTCACATTTCATACGGTGATCTAGCTGTTTAGCTCAGTAACTTAAAGTTAACTTGAATAGTAAGTTTAACCAAAGAGGAATTATGTCGTGGCATGTAGTTATTCCACATCGTACCCACGTTATGCTAGCATGTCGCATGTAACAGGCATGTAACAGGTTATGATTAGTATTATGTATACTGATCAGGCAGAGTTTATGCTACTTAGATAGTAGTGTAACATATTTTATAGTCGTGTGACATGTATCGGTAACCGTGGTACGCAGTCGGTAATGTTTTAGCGGGAAAGTCTCAGTTGAGAAGTTCAGAAATTCTGAACTTAATGTTAACGGTTAAAGAAAGGAAATGCTTTACCCAGATCAGTAGAGTACTCATAGATTATAGTAAAAGACTACGTGAATTGAGGCTATGAATTAAAGGATTCAGAGTTTAAGAGTGCTAATTTGATAGCGAACAGAATAGAGATTTCTTTTCGGAAACGGAGAATGTCCTTGGAGGAAATAAGTTATAACGCCAACGGAATATAACCATAACTTACGTTATGGGAATGTGAATGTTCAAAGAATACAAGTATGAATTAAAAGTTAAGAGAGTAACCTTGGTTGACGTGGTTTTGTCTTAAGTATATGTTGATTAAGTATGGTGTCCCATTAGTTGGACAATGACGATGCGGCGTACTGTGTACCCGATAGGAGTGTACACGTACTCGATCATGTATAGAAGCGATGTGCTATGGATAATATTATATGACGGTATGTGAGACGGCTTATGCTACATGTCACTTGTACTAAACTTTCATAAGTTGAAATTATTGGTAAAGCAGGTATTAATTCCCATGAGTAAGGAATATCTTGATTGAAGTAAGATTGTCAGAATTATAGAAAGAAGAAAGCCCTAAGACCTTTAGCTACGTGTTATCGTTGATTAATTAAATTGGAGCAGGATTGGCTCATAAGATTTCTCGAGCTTTAAGGATTACTGCAGTGGGAATGTGAACAATGGTCATGGTTGTGATAATAGTTACATCAGGATGTCAGATAGAAAGGAATTTGTACCAAAAGTACAGCCACCTCCTTGTATTTGAATCGTGAAAGTACTTGCAATGGACTTTATTTCCGTTTGAGAATGTTTGATATCAGATGCTTTGCAGTGCAAGACTAGTCTATATGAAGAATGATACGAATGTAACAGTAACAGGTCGTCTTGCGAGACGAAAGTTAAAGACAAAAGTTCTTTGAACTAAAAGTAATGTAATAGATCCCTCGGAAAGTTGGAATAATTGAGGAAAAAAAAACAGAATGACTCGACGACTTCAGGTTAATAAGGATATGTTGGTTCAGGTAACCATACGCCTTAACGGATAATAGTTATGTAATATACGTTAGACCTTTCGGCAGGAAAGAGATTGTCTTATGTTTTGATGTACAGTGATGGGAATCGTGGCTAAAGAACAAGTTTTAACCAATATGGTTTAATCGAGACGCGTGACTAATCTATATATCAGACATTAGAGTTGCCATGGAATCCCAATAAGCTAATAGAATTGGAGATTTTCATAGTAAAGAAAGAGGTAGAAAGAATTTATCTTTACAGGATCTCATAAGGATTATCTAAATTTCGAGGACGAAATTTCTTTTAAGGGGGGTAGAGTGTAATATCCCGCTCAGAAGCATCAGTTAAACGTGTTAGAAACTTCGTTTGCAAGCAATGGCGAGATTGTAATTTGAGAAGTGGCATAGTTGTAAATAAGGGGAAAAGGCTTAATGGATAAATATGAAATTGGCAAGGTTTCTACTCATTTTTTCATTTGCACAAAATCTGAAAATTGCTCTTCCATTCTTCTTTCATTTTCGCCCCCATCTTCCCCACTATCTTCATCATCAAATCATCACCCCTTAAGCTAGTAAACTTCTCCCTAAACTTTTGTGTGGCAAGCAAGCTTTTGTTGGTGGACTTTGGAGCAAGGAGAAGCTAGGAAAGCCAAGGAATAGAGGTTGTCTTGAGTAAGAGATGAGCTAGGGTTTTGAGTTAAAGCTTGGCAAAGATTGGAATCAAGTATAAGGTGAGCTCTTAGAGGGTTTTAGAAACCCACTTTGTTTAAGTTTTGAAGTTATGTTGTTAAGAGTTAATTTGATAGAATCATGCCTTAATCCCTTGTTGGCTTGTGATTACATGAGGTATTATGTGATAAGTTGTTCATATGTCATGGAAAATCCATTCCCATAAGCTGTTTGATGATTGGGGATGTTTGGTTTAGCCTAGGAAGTGAAATTTTGAATGCTGCTGAAGCCAAAATCGTGCTCCGATTTATGGGCATCGTGCTACGATTTTATGTCCTGATTTTCAAGAAACTTTCGCATAAAATCGTGCTCCGATCCTGGCATATCGTGCTACGATTTTCACCTTTCTCAGCTTTTTGTTCGTGAGCTTTGGCTTGGAATTAAGGTAGGATGAGGGATAGGCATGGCCTTAGGAGATGTATACTCATACTCCTAAGTTATATAGATGTGTATAGGGATTGGTAATGGGATTATCTCTTTGAGGTGAAGTCCCTACATGCACTTAAGTATGTGCAAGCTTAAGAGCAATGAGAGTTTGAATGATTTATCAATCATAGTTATAGACAAGTTTATAGTGTTGGATCTCCAACAATCATAGGTGACTCATGAGAACGATGAGCCAAGAATCATAGGATATATGTTATATGTCATAGGAATGTTATACGATCATAGTATTGGTTATATGCTTATATGTCAAAGTTAAAGAATTAAAGATCAAAGATATTGGCGTGCTTGCACGTTTCACAGTCATAGGGCGTGTTCATCAGACTCCGGGATTCGCCGGATGGGACTTCTCCGAGAGGGTTGTCCACACGTTTCATAGGGAGTCCGGTGTTAGCCTGATATGATAGGAATTTCACCGGTTTATAGGGAGACGTATCTCGGGGTTGCTCCACCCGGGTGCCCTCCGTAAAATGAACTCAGATTAATTGTTTGTTCAACGCTAACAGCTAACATAAAACTGCTATAGAACTGTTATATGTTTTATGTTTCACAGTTAAAGTCAAAGTTACAGTTATAGTCACAGTTATAGTTGTAGTTATAGACAGTTAACAGAAGGTGGTCCTAGGTTTCCCCTTGATCACTGAGTTAAAGTTACAGATAGGTTACAGCTACAGTTATAGGTGGTTTACAGTTATAGTCATAGTTAGAGATACAATTACAGACATATTCATAGTCATAGGCAGAGATTTACCCTTATGGTTAAAGTAAAGACTTGGAGATCATAGGAAATCCCCGAGATTGCCAAGGTAGGCATGGCGACCCTAGGTTCCCGGTGGTTGCCAACAGTAGGTTGGGCTAGAGCTCACTGAGACATTATGTCTCATCCCATTCCTTCTGGTGCAGGTTTACAGGTAAGTCAGAGGTTCGTGATGAAGATCTTCACAGAGGTACTGGATGGAGTACAGTTGCTCGTTGTGTACCAGCTCAGGAGCTTGATGGATATAGTATGAGTAATGTAAAAGTATTGGATTTTTGGTACAGACGAGTAAACTTGTATTCAATCTTTTGTGATGTATTATTATTATTATTGAAATTTTTAAATGTATCCAGTATCAGTTTAACGCACATGCTAATATACTAGTTAAAGTTAGTATGGGTGTTACAGTGATTTTGAAGATGGAATCGATTTACATGAATATGAGCCAAACATAAAAGTTTACGGTCCAACCACTTTTGACCCTACAAACGCGATCCAAACAGCCACGAATAACTGAATCCAGATAGACACAATTTCCCCTTTTCTTTTCTTTTCTTTCCTTTCCCCCGAGAAAATCCACCCAGCCATTTTCCCGAGAAAATCACCAACACAACACAAGAACAACAACAATCAATCGATGATCTTCGTATCGTGATTCCACTCGAGGACGAAGACGATGATGAGGTCGACCCCTCATGGAACAAAATCTAAATCTCACATTGCTCACAACTTCCACTGATCCAGATGATGTTCGACTGATTGAGTAGGAAGATTTTGAGCATGATCTTGCTAGGTTATCGAGTCTCTCTTCTGCTCTTAAACAAGCCAAGGAAAAGAAACGTAACCTTCAGCACAAACTCGAGTCTCTCATCCAGGTAGGGTTTTAGCAATCAGAATTAGTTTTTCCAAAATTAACTATTTAGGGTTTTTAGTTGTCCCTAATTAATGAGCCCGCGTATTAGCGGGCAATGATTTTATGAGCAGTTTAATGATGAATCATTGGGTCGATTGAATGAACTTGAAGAAATGCGTCAAAAATTGGAATCAAAGAAATTGATGATGGAGAATATGTCTATAAGTAGAAATTGGAATCAACACCTCATTTTCTCTCTCTTCCTATCACACCACAAATCTATCATTCTCTCTCAAGGTGTTGAGTGAGTGTATGAGTGTACCAACACAAATTTCTTTTCCACTGTTTGTTATGCATTTTCAAGTTTCTACTAAGTTCAGTGTTCTATAGACTCAAAACCTCTTCAAATATGATCGGTTCAACTTCAAGTTCAATGAAGAAGAAGAAGAAGCTATCGAACAAAATGATCAAAATTTCATCACCATTTTTTCTTGGTCTCTCCAAGATATTCTCAACAAAGATCTTTACAAGAAAAAGGTTTCAACTCTATTCCGTTTCAACTCGATTATTTTATTTTATTTTAGGTTGATTGTATCGATTTATCAATCTATTCCGCGCGAAAATATTTTCAGTCATTTATGTATCCGTTATTGAATGAAACTCGAACACAACTCTGTTCTTGTATGGAATTTCTGTCAACTTCACCTTATGCTAAAGTGGTTTCACTTGAACGTTCAGAGTCACATTCATATGGTAGGAATCTCTATGATGTTAAAACTGATACCTGGAAAAACAGGTCACCAGGTCATGGAAAAGAGTTATACAAAACATCGAGTGGTGATGTTTTTATTTTGGCTGATTTTAAACCTGAAACTGTTAATGATCTGCAAAGGGATGGGAGGATGTGGAGTTTTGTGTTGTCGGCTCGGGTTCTCAATGAGGAGAGTGATAATGATACCAAACTTAAGTCTACTTTTAAAGTCATTGCTTCTAAAGACATTGCCATTGATGGAATGGGGCAAAAATCTTTGTTTATTATATTCTTGACGAATATAACGCCTACCAGAAGAATATGGAGCTCACTGCATATGGATGGAGATTCAAAGCTCACTCAGAAGATTTTATGTGCTAGTGATGTGGTAAGAGAGTTTTTTTTATGTTAAAGATTTGATTCAATGTTGTTTCAAAGTCTATAAGTATGATAATAGCTGTTCCCATCAAATAATTGTAGTGTTTACTCGTATTATACCTTAATATAACCACTGTCATAAAGTTTCATGTTTATTTTGGTATTCACCATTAATTGTTATAGTTATAACATTATTGTAGAAAGAAAGTGTATGCAGTTGGAAATAAACTTGCCGTGAATGGCATTTTCTACTTTGCTGTTAATGAGATTGTGGCTATTTACAAGTGAACATAACTAACGGATTTATTCTGGTGCAGGTTGAGGAAAACCGTGATTATTGTCCACCAAAGACTGATGCTCTTAGGGATGGTGAAACATATCAAAGGTTGTTATCTGAGTTGAATGAGTCGCAAAGGGAGGCAATTTGTGCCTGCCTTTCTTCCTTTCATTGCAATCATAAGTCTACCGTGGATCTTATTTGCGGTCCACCAGGAACCGGGAAAACAAAAACTTTGGGCACGCTTCTTTTTGCTCTGTTCAAAATGAACTGCAGGACTCTTGTTTGTGCTCCAACAAATGTTGCCATTAAGGAAGTTGCATCGGGTGTCTTGAGCATGGTGAGAGAATTATTTGAGTTTTGTTACTTAGGAGACATGTTGGTATTTGGGAATCATGAGCAGCTTAAAGTCGGTGAAGAAATTCAAGAGATATATTTGGACTATCGTGTCAAGCAGCTCATGCTGTGCTTCGACCCATCTAATGGTTGGAAATATTGTTTTACTTCAATGATTGATCTTCTTGAAAACTGTTTTTCCCACTATCAGATGTTCATTGAGAATCAGACAAAAAAGGAGCAAGTTCAATCTTTTGTTGAGTTTTTCAGAGAAAAGTTTCAGGCTATAGCACTGCCACTCAGAAAATGTATTTACATCCTATGTACTCACTAGTAACATACCCGTGCATCCGCACAGGTACCCGTTGATCGGGGATGATTTATACAGTAAGAACTTGAATATATGATATTTGTATATAAAAAAATTATTTGAGTATATGTTGGGTTCTTTAAATTGTTAAAAAATGTTTTAATGTTAATATATATTTAAATTATTTAATATTACAATTAAAGAAAAATATGAAATCAAACTTATAATTTGGTTAATGTTTTATCATATTTTTTGTTTAGAAATTTGATCCCTTATTTTTATGTCTATGAAATCAAAATTTTGATATGGGTTTTTTATATTTATCATTGACAAAACTTACTCCTTTTTTGTTTATAAAATTAATTATAAATAACAATTTTTGGTATGGTTGTTTTTACATTTGTCATTGAGAAATGTTCCTGTCAAAGTTTTATATTTAATCATTATATTAATTTGTCTATAATATTATTATGACATGTAAAAAAAACAATATAAACATAGAAATATTAGATTATTGCCAAGATGTTCATGTTTAAGTCTACATAAACATACGATTACAACTTAAGGATAGTAGCTAAGTTATGTTATCTAGATTTAAAATTTAACAACTTTGATAACATTTAATGTTGCCTTTTTTTAGAAAATCCATCCTAAGAGTATCATTCTTCACAAATTCATTAAATTCAATAAAGTATTTCCAATATGTTCCAAATTTTGTTGTTATCTTATCTTCCCTGATCTTTCTATAGATATCACATGAAACGTCGGTGCCTTGAGATTCATACAACAACACTCTAGTAACAAACTCGTGCTGACGCACGGGTACAGTAAAATTTTGTTGTTTGAAAAATTTAAGAATTTGTTTATATAATCTTTGTGAATTTGTTTATAATAATTCTTAAATTGAAAGATTTTATTTATAATTAATCGTTTGGATTTGAATAAAATTGTATACTTTACTTGTAAGTTAATGGTAATTAATTGGACCTTTAGGATAGTGTGTTAATATTGGTACGTAATAAATGGTTGAGATTATTAGTAAACCGCAAAATGAAATATATTAGCGATAATTGACAACCTTATATACATTAAATATATACATTAAACCTTATATATTTCACAAATATATTATTTTACACGAAATACATGACAAACATAACAATTGTTGATTGAAAATTTAAATCTAATAGTGCAACTGGTCGAAAGACATTGCTTTGGGAAGATTTATTGCACATAGGTCCTAATTTGGAAGTTAATTTTCGATCATTATTGACAATGATATCCACAATTTGATTGTCTCCATTGTCTTCACGTAGAGTTGTATTGTTACAGATGTTGTGCTTTAGATAATTCTCAAATTCACATGGTAATTTCTGCATAAGAAAATAATAATTTATATAAGTTAGAATATTATAAATTATGATTAGATGAAAAATAAAATGTAGTATAATTTGTAAATGTAGTATACTTAACCATATATGTTCTCTGCAAGATTAGGTATTTAAAAGTGTGACTTTGTTCACTGGATAAATATTATTATAATTCCATTTATATAGGTAAATTAAAAGATTTAACGTATATATTTAATGTTGGTATAGAAACATTGTAATATAGTAACATGATTTAGGTAAGCATAGGCGTATTATTGAGATTGTGTTGTAATTGAAAGTTATTGTTTATTTTGTTAACAGTTGATGGTTGTTTTTAAAATTTGTCAATTTAAAAAACGTTAAAAATTGTAGTGGACACATGTAGATATTGTAGTATACATTGTTAGTAAATGATCTATTTAAATTAAACATTTGAGTTATAATTAAATTAAAAATTGAAAGATGTAAAATGTTTGTATTCTGGTATAGTACATCAAAAGTATTAATGTAGTATGGAAAATATAAATTTAAAATTACAAATGAAATTTTTTAAATTTGATATCCTGCATTGAAATTTTTTTGGCTCTCGGCCTTTGAAAGATGATTGGCGAGTGGTTAAAGGATATAAGGAGAAACAGGATGCGCTGGGACCTACAGAAACCAATTCTTTCCAACGTATAAAGATTCCAAACACAACATCTTGTGTTCTGAACTGAAACAGCTTTATGTAGCTATAACTCGTACAAGAGATAGGTTGTGGATATGTGAGAGCCCAAGCACAAAGAATTGTGCTAAACCTATGTTTAGTTATTGGAAAACCAGAGATCTTATACAATTGAAAGAACTGGATGATTCATTCATTCAGAGAATGAAAGTTGCAAGTAATCCAGAAGAATGGAAGGCACGTGGCATTGAGGTTGTTTTTATAGTTGATTGTCATATTCATTGTGCTTTCATATTAATCAGTGTTACTTGTTATTATGCTTTATATTGCAAATAGTTTTAGATGTGTCGTTTTTACTGCTACAGCAAAGCCTTTAGATGTGCCACTTTTGCCTCGTACACTTTTTTGCTCCAAATGATATATCATTTTGACTGTTCCTTTGCAGTTATATAATCAAAACAGTTATGAGATGGCAAAAATGTGTTTTCAAAGAGTAGGGGTCAATTCTTGGGCAGAAAAGTCTAAAGCTGCTGGTCATAGGGTAATCTCAAACAGTTCCAGTTCAGAACCTAAGGAAGAAAATGTCGTTCCTAGGGAAGCTGAAGATATAGGAATGGCTGAGTCTGCTGCCCAGTGTTCGGTTGATTTGGAAGATTATGAAAGAGCTGGTATGAACTTCAACTTTGTCATCTATGTCTATAGTTTTATGTCATTTTCTATTTAAAAAAAAATGAGAAAATCCAAATAGTAAATTTATGTTTAACCATACATGGTCTTGCATTGTGTTCATTTGCTGAGGTTACCTCGATTATATTTTGAACCTGCTCATGAATGCAAAATGTGACGAAGGATCATTTCACTAATGAAGAAGTTATAATAAAAGGTTCATTTCAATAATTGATACCTGACTAGCTTCTATAGCCATTTTTTATACCGTCACTGTATTTTTATATGCATGATCTTCATCTTTAAAAAGTTAGAAAGATGAGGGGAATGTTACAATTATCCATTATCATCACATGTTTAGAATATACTCCATCTGTCCGTAAATATAAGCCAGCTCATAATTTCACTCCTTTCTTTTCTGCAGGGGACTCCAAAGAAGGGTTTGACAAAGAAACTTATTGTGTGGGTGGTTATGTCCCCCCATGCTGAAATGGGACCTATGATGAAGTGGATTGAAAAAACCTACTTTTATGAATATCGTAGATTCCCAAAAGGGACACTGTCCTATAGAAATAAAATCGCAATTCATGCTAAACTGTCAGCTGATGGTAAAACCCAAGCCAAAGCCATGCAAGAATTCGTTGATAGCCTCCTCACGGTCGTCGCTTTGATGAAACAATCATTTTGTCCAAAGAACAAATATTATTGCAACTTAATGAAGATTCTGCAAGATTAGGTATTTAAAAGTGTGACTTTGTTCACTGGATAAATATTATTATAATTCCATTTATATAGGTAAATTAAAAGATTTAATGTATATATTTAATGTTGGTATAGAAACATTGTAATATAGTAACATGATTTAGGTAAGCATAGGCGTATTATTGAGATTGTGTTGTAATTGAAAGTTATTGTTTATTTTGTTAACAGTTGATGGTTGTTTTTAAAATTTGTCAATTTAAAAAACGTTAAAAATTGTAGTGGACACATGTAGTTATTGTAGTATACATTGTTAGTAAATGATCTATTTAAATTAAACATTTGAGTTATAATTAAATTAAAAATTGAAAGATGTAAAATGTTTGTATTTTGGTATAGTACATCAAAAGTATTAATGTAGTATGGAAAATATAAATTTAAAATTACAAATGAAATTTTTTAAATTTGATATCCTGCATTGACAAAATTTACAAAATATTAATTCTAGATTTAAATTATTTGACTTATGTGAGTTATTATATTTGGAATTTATATATTAAAGGAGTTATTATATAATTTTAGAATTTTTTATATGCAAGTTTAAATAATATTAATAATATCAACTTATATTGTTTTTTCCTAAAAAATTATCAACTTATGTAATTTTAGAATATGTTTGCCAACTTGTCATGTGTCAATAATCATCTTAAAAATTCCTCAAAAAAAATAATCATCTTAAAAATTTATCAGTGACAACATGTCCCGTGTATAATTATTATTTTTAACTTTTTAGAAATGATAACTTGTCCATTGTGTAATTATAATTTTATCATAAGTATTTGCAATGACTTATCAAATTTATAAAAATAATTTTAAAGTTTATATATAATAATACATCTATAATATATATCAGTGATAACTTATCTTGTGTATAATAATTATTTTAAATTTTATATCAATATAAAAAAACTTTGCCCATGTATTATAACTATTATAAATATTTTGTCAAAACAAACATGTCATTTATACATCAATAAGTTTAAACTTTTTAGCAGTGACAACTTGTCATGTGCATAATAATTATTTCAAAATTTGTATTAGTGACGACTTGTCTCGTGTATAGTAATAACTTTTAAATTTTTACCAGCGTCAATTTTTCAAGAGTATAATAATCATTTTAAAAGTTTATCAGTGATAACTTGTAATGTGTATAATATCATTTTAAAAATTTATTAGTGACAACATGTCCCGTGTATAGTTATTATTTTTAACTTTTTTTGAGTGATAACTTGTCTTGTGTATAATAATAATTTTATAGTATGTATTAGTGACGATAACTTGTCATGTGTCATTAAATTGTTATATAATAATAGTTTTATAATATGTATCCGCGATGATTTGTATAGTGTATAATAATTATTTTAAAATTTATATCAAAGACAACATTGCCCGTGTATTATAATTTTTAATTTTTTTTATCAACGACAACATGTCCTATGTATAGTACTTATTTTAACTTTTTAGTTCAGTTATAAATTGTATTTATATATGTGACTATATTTTCATGTTTATATTGAAGTTGTTCGGTGTATCAAAGTTAGTTTAGTTAGTGACAATTTATCTCGTGCATTTGAGTTATTTCTAAAATTTTAGTCAATGTCCACTTCTCCCATGCATTTCAAAGTTATCTACGAAAATGTTGTCAATGTCCATTTATCATGTGCATTTGAGTTGATAAGGGTTCAATATAATTGTAGAATTGAAGTGAGATGATATTATAAATAGTATAAACATTTTACCACGAAATTTTTTTTATAAATAACAATTTGTCCTCATGCATCAAAGTTAGTTTAGTCATCGACAACTTATCCCGTGCATTTGAGTTAATTCTGAAATTTTATCAGTTAAAACGTGTCAAGTGCATAATAGTTTAATTTAATCAATGTCAACTTCTCTTGTGCATTTGGTTAATGACAACTTGTCTTGTGCAAGACAGTTCTATTTAATCAATGTCAATTTCTCCCATGCATTTTAGTTATTTTTTAATTTTTAGTCAATGTCCACTTATCATATCCATTTTAGTTGATGAACGTTCAATATCATTGTAGAATTAAGTAAGGTGATATTTTAAACAGTATAAACTCTTTTATAAATGATAACTTGTCCTGTGAATCAAGGTTAGTGTAGTCAATGACAACTTATCCCGTCTATTTGATTTAACTTTGAAATTTTAGTCAATGACCATTTTTTCCATGCATTTAAGTTATTATCTAAATTTAGTCAAAGTCCACTTATTCCGTCCATTTTAGTTGATGAGGATGCAATATAATTGTAGAATTGAAATGAGGTGATATTCTAAATAGTATAAAAAATTTAGCATGTACAGTTTTTTATAAATGACAGCTTGTCCCAATGCATTAAAGTTAGTTTAGTTAGCGACAACTTATCTCGTGCATTTGAGTTAACTCTGAAATTTTATTTGTTAAAACTTGTCAAGTGCATGATAACTTAATCTAATCAATGTTAAATTGTCTTGTGCATTTTATTACTTTCAACTTGTCTTGTGCATGATAGTTCCATTTAATCAATGTCAGTTCCTCCCATGCATTTTAGTTATTTATGAATTGTTAGTCAATGTCCACTTATCATGTGCATTTTAGTTGATAAGCGTTCAAATTCATTGTAGAATTGAAGTAAGGTGATATTCTAAATAGTAGAAACTCTTTAGTAGGAACATTTTTTTTAAATATGACAATTTGTCTCGTGAATCAAGGTTAATGTAATCAATGACAACTTATCCCGTGCATTTGATTTAATTCTGAAATTTTAGTCAATGCTCGTTTTTCCCATGTATTTTAGTTATTTACAAAATCCAGTTGATGTCCACTTATTCCGTCCATTTTAGTTTATGAGGATTCAATATAATTGTAGAATTGAAATGAGGTGATATTCTAAATAGTATAAACATTTTAGCAGGAACAATTTTTTATAAATGACAACTTGTCCCCATGCATCAAAGTTAGTTTTGTCAGTGATAACTTATCTCGTGCATTTGAGTTAATTCTAAAATTTTATCAGTTAAAATTGGTCAAGTGAATGATAGTTTAAATTAATCAATGTAAATTTCTCTTGTGCACTTTATTAATCACAACTCGTTTATGCATGATAGTTTTATTTAATCAATGTTAACTTCTCCAATGCAATTTTGTTATTTCTGAATTTTTTAGTAATGCCACTTATCCCGTGCATTTTAGTTGATGAGCGTTCAATATCATTGTAGAATTGAAGCGAAGTGATGTCTAAACAGTATAAACCCTTCGGCAGGAACAATTTTTTTTTATAAATGACAACTTGTCCCGTGAATCATGGTTAATGTAATCAATGACAACTTGTCTCGTCCATTTGATTTAACTTTGAAATTTTAGTCAATGTCCACTTTTCCTCATGCATTTCAGTTATATACTAAATTTAGTCAATGTCCACTTATTTCGTCCATTTTAGTTGATGAACGTTCAATATCATTGTAGAATTTAAGCGAAGTGATATTCTAAACAGTATAAACCCTAATTTTTTTTTATAAATGACTACTTGTCCCGTGAATCAAGGTTAGTGTAATCAATGACAACTTATCTCGTCCATTTGATTTAACTTTGAAATTTTACTCAATGCCCACTTTTCCTCATGCATTTCAGTTATATACTAAATTTAGTCAATGTCCACTTATTTCGTCCATTTTAGTTGATGAGTGTTTAATATCATTGTAAAATTTAGTCAAAGTTAGTTTAGTAAGTAACAACTTATCTCGTGCATTTGAGTTAATTCTTAAATTTTATTAGTGAAAATTTGTCAAGTGCATGATAGTTTAATTTAATAAATGTCAACTTCTCTTGTGTATGATAATTCTATATAATCAATGTGAACCTCTCCAATGCATTTTAGTTGAAAAGAGTTAAATATTTTTATAGAAACAATGTGATAGTCTATATAGTAGAAACATTTTAGCAGGAACAAGTTTTTCCATGTATAACAATATTATGCACTGTGACGACTGCCTCACGCACTATTCCACCATCATCATTTATAGGATTTTCTTTACTTATATTGTATAGATAGTGGTAATCCAACGTGACATTTTATTTTCTTAAAAATGTTTAAAAAAGGTCAAATATAATATAATATTTTTAATAACAAAAATAATAGAAATATGCGAAAAAATATAATCCAAACATATTTTTTCCAACGGTAAGTTGGACCTACTTTGAACAAATTTTTTTCGCGATGCACGCTTTTTTAAGAAGGACAATTTGAGTTAATTCTTAAATTTTATTAGTGAAAATATGTCAAGTGCATGATAGTTTAATTCAATAAATGCCAACTTATTTTGTGTATGATAATTCTATATGGCAATGTCAACTTGTCCAATGCATTTTAATTGAAAAGATTTAAATATTTTTATAGAATTGAAACAATGTGATAGTCTAAGTAGTAGAAATATTTTAGCATGAACAAATTTTTCAATGTATAATAATATTATGCACTGCTACGACTGCCTCATGCACTATTTCACCATCACCATTCGTTTATAGGATCTTCTTGACGCATATTATATAGATAGTGGTAATCCAACGTAACATTTTATTTTCTTAAAAATGTTAAAAAAAAGGTCAAATATAATCTAATATATTTTTTTAATAACAAAACTAATAGGAATAGGCGAAAAAAATAATCCAGACATTTTTTTTTCAACCGTAAGATGGACCTACAATAATTTTTTTTTTCGATGCAAATTTTTTTTAAGAAGGCAATTTTATATTTTCTACATAACAAATTTTCTTTTAATTTACCGTTAAATTAATGATTTATTTTCTTGTACTTGCATCAACGACACACGTTGTTGTAATCTATATTTTTATTGTATACGTAATAAAAAATTAATTGTATAAATCTCAAATAATGACACCAATTGCAGATAAATTTTTTAATAAATTAATTAAGGATCCACATTTTTCAGCATTAGATCGGTTAAAAAAATACAAATAATTTTTAAAATACATCTCTCTTTTTAATTTTGACTAAATGATCACAACTATTGATTAAGAGTACACATAATATTTAATTTACTTCTAATTGTAAATACTCATATCAATTTTTAATTGAGATTAAAGATGATAAGCAGACAGTGTAAAGAAGCCATACACACTCAACCAATCAAAACCCACCATTTTGACACATCATATTTCAATTTTAAAATTAATATATATTTAAAAAATAATTCATAGAAAAGTCTGAATTTCATAAAGACACGATGAATTTATAGTAACCGCTTTTTGTTATCATGATTCATCGATGAAATTCAGTTCCTGTTGCTGGTTTTCTCTCTTTTTTGGTATGTTGTTTCTAGCTTGCGCTTGCCTAAAAAAAATGACATAGGAGCAGAGCCTTTCTTAGTTTGAACTCTGTAAGTTTCTTAGTTTTATCAGAAATTACTTTTTTATGATATCAACTTACTAATGTGCATTTACTCATTAGTCTGTGCATGATAATTCTCCAAGGAATAGTTTAATAATTTTATATAATGTTCATGTAATGCTAAAGTTGTTAAATGGTGGCAACATGGTGGAATGGCGGATTTTTAACAACAGCCATAGGCAATTTTTGAAGGAATGTTGGTGTCCACAATGGCGTGTTTATGATCCTTACCCAACATGCATTTCTTTGAGTGGTACTCAAATACTTGTATACTATTTAATTGAAACAATATACTGAGATCATTTGGCAGTGTCTTCTTTAGAAACCTCATGTTAGGTTTTCATTTGACATCTTTCGTTGACCTTGCATATTCACTCTCTCATTTTTCATTGTTGTCAAGTTTTGTTTGTTTTAATGTCTGTTTAGTGAGCCTTTCTTGGTCTTTTTTCTGCACTGTGTTATAATTTTTAGGTGTTTATCTATAGAAAACTTATATCAGGGATCTTCTAAGAATGTTGAGGTATATAGGAAGATTTCAACTTGTGTGAAAAACAGTTAATTAAAAGACTGACATTTCAAGACCAATTCATTTTTTCTTTTCTTATATTGATTTTCGTAGAACACTAAACCAATGTGACTCACATTTGGATGTTAAAGCTAAAAGTACTATGTTTGTGAATGCTATCATAATGGATTCATACAGTTTGAGAGTAATCTATATATTATGGAAAAAGCCTTTCTTAATTTAAATAAGAAAAAAAACTTCCTCAAGCAACACTGAATCCAAGTTTTAATTCAACTTTTGAAAATGGAATCAGGTAATAATCATGTCAATTTCCTTATAACTCTATTTAATTATCTACTGAATTATACAAGGACTCTTTGTTTGTCATATTGAAATATAAGAATTGTTTGTGCCACTATCTCAGGTGTAGGGATGACAAATGTTCATGTAGATTCTGTCACGATTAGTTTCGATAATATAGTTGAAATCGCTCCGGATGCGGACAGTTCCAATGGCAAATCACAAGTAGAGCCTTCTTCAGAGCCGTATGAAGGAATGGATTTTGCAACATTCGAAGATGTAAAGAATTACTATACAAGGTATGCAAGGAACAAAGGTTTTAGCTTTCGCTTGGGTCGTATTACTAAATCAAGAACAAATGGATTGATAATTGGTCAGGAGATCCTTTGTTCAAAGGAGGGGTTTCGACCTAAAAAGTATGCAAAAGTTGCAGCACATGATGAAACAAGGGTAGGATGCAAGGCAATGATATATGTGAAGAAAAATGAAGATAGATGGATTATCTCTAGATTTATAAAAGAGCATAATCATGAGCTTTTCTCCCCAAAAAGTTCACAGTTTCTTCGAGTGCATAGAAAGAAAACAAAAGTGCAAAAAAAACTTATTGATGTGCTTGATGAATCAGGTTTGCGTCCTAGCAAAATAACATCTGTCTTGTGTACTCAAAGTGGTGGTATTGATAATGTTGGGTTTAGTCAACAAGACGTCATTGATTACTTAAGTCAAAAGAGACAAAAGCAAATAGAAAAAGGAGATGCTCAATTGATGTTATCATATTTTAAGAATTGTCAATTAAGGAATCCAGGATTTTTTTTATGCTTTCCAAATGGATGTGAAGGGACAGTTGGCTAATTGCTTTTGGGTTGATTCACGGTCCAGAATGAGTTATAAATATTTTGGTGATGTTGTAACTTTTGATCCAACGTATTTAACAAATAGATACAAAATGCCTTTTGTTCCATTCACTGGAGTTAATCATCACCAACAATCAATTCTTTTTGGTTGTGCTTTATTGTGGGATGAAACAGAAGAGAGTTTTGTTTGGTTGTTAAATACTTGGTTAGAAGCTATGTCTGGAGTATGTCCTAAAACTATTATCACAGACCAGGACGCTGCTATCACTAATGCAGTTGCAAGAGTGTTTCCGAATGTTAATCATCATTACTGTATGTGGCACATTGAAAAAAAAGTTCCAGAGTACTTGAGCAAAATCTATCATGAACATAGTGATTTTAAAAGTCAATTTTACAAGTGTATTCACCAATCAATCACTATTGAAGATTTTGAGTCTGATTGGGAAGCAATGATAGATAAATATGGGTTGCAAGATAATCGGTGGCTTCAGAAGATATACTCTATTAGAGAAAAATGGATTCCTGCTTATGTACGTAACAATTTTTGTGCTGGAATGTCCACTACTCAAAGGAGTGAAAGTATGAATAAGTTCTTTAAGGATTTTTTAAACTCTAGTACTCCATTGAGCAAGTTCGTGACACAATATGACAAGGCTCTTGATGCACGTTACAACAAGGAGAGGGAGAAGACTTTCAAGACAATCAATTCAAAACCATTTTTGCGAACTTTATATCCCATGGAAGAAGAAGCTTCAAAATTCTATACGAGAAAGTTATTTAGAATTTTTCAGGATGAGTTAGTTGGTTCTCAAAAGTTTATTGCAGAGAAAGTTGATTTTTCCAGTGATTTTTCCACATACAAGGTTCGTGAGATTTACAAAGAAAAACCTAGCTACTATGTTACTTTTCATATCATTTCTAATGAAGCTAATTGTAGTTGTCACATGTTTGAATTTTCGGGCATTCAGTGTCGACATGTGTTAAATGTACTCCTAAAGAAAAAAATTCTTTCTCTTCCTTCAAAGTATATGCTTCGTCGTTGGAATGTTGATGCTAAAAAAGGGAAAGTTACAGGATTGACTGCAGATCAATTTGAAGAAGATAGCAACAAATCTTCGAGTACTTTATTGTTCAATAGTATTATGGTTCATTCTCTGGGAGTATCTGAAAGAGGTTCACGATCTGATAAACATCATGCTGCTGCAATTAAAGGATTTCAAAAGATAATTGAAGAGCTTGATTTGTTGGATCTTGAAGATACGAATGAAAAGCTTGGTAATTCAACATCTGAAGTTATTCCAAAGTTCAGTAACAGTGAAATAGTTGTGCGTGATCCTCCACTTGCGGCCAGTAAAGGGCGTCCTCGAACTTTGAGAATGAAAGGAAGCTTAGAAAAGATCAGTAAAGGCTTATCTACTTGTAGTTGTTGCAACAAGAAAGGTCATAATAAACGTAAATGTCCAACATTAAATCAAGCAAGGTATTAAATGACAACTTTATATCTTTCAATTCATACTTTATTACAATTTCATTTCCATTTTTACAATGTAAATCTAAATGACTGCCACACCATGCTCTATAGGTGTGATATTACTAATGGTCAATTCCAAAAAGCCAACATCGAAGCTTCTAGTTCGGTTGATATAAATGGTAAACATATTATCATTTTAATTTTACTATTTTTTTTTTGGAAACTATGGAAGGAAAATGATTTCCTTTGGCATTCTTTATAGTTACTTTTAGTTTTTATTATATATATAAGTAATCTAACCTGCAACATGTACGTGTACATGATTCAAGGGATGGGAAGCACATTTGAAGGAATGGGAATGTGAGGGTTTCTGGTACCTGATAGATCTTCGAGGTTCTGCAGTAGCATTTTGACTCTAAGGCAGATCCTTTTGGTTTTTGTGCGACTTTGTCATGTGTTTCTGCTTTTATGAGGAGGCTGTCTTTTGTGTTATTTAGGCTTACTTGTGCAGCGTGGTTACAATCTTCAATTTCTGGCCGAGCTTGAAGTTTTGTTCCGAATTTTTATCATCTCTGTTAAGTCTGGTCGGCTGCTATTGAGTGTATTTTAATGGTATGTGCAGTATTGTTTTTCACTTTCTTGTTGCCAGTAGCAAGTGTTGGCCTTTTTGCGTTAAGTGTTGTTTTTTCTTGTGGGAGGCCATGTTACGTTGTTCTAGTTTTAGTAGATAGTTTAATTCCTCTCTTTTCCTGATTGGACTTCTCTATTGTAATCTAATTTGAACCTTGGATACTTCTCTATTATAATCCTTTTTCCTTAGAGGAACCGGTTCATGAAAGATATTAAAACTTGCATCTCATTGTTACACTAGTTTTCTTATAATTTTATTATATTCAAAATCTTGATCTTTAACATCGGATTAAACATCTCTGTACTTTTTAATTATCAAATTTTCTAGTAAAACCTTTGATACTTAAACAAAATTTGAATGTACTCGATACAGATCCAGAAAAGACATAATATTAGTGCCGTATAGACAATATATCATATGGAAATACAATTTCAGAGACATTTGTGATGTTTTATAAATGTGGGGGTGGGAAAAGTTTCCTGTCAATACACACAGACACATACACTCCAAGTTCATGTAGTAGCCAAATGGCTATATTTAGAGAATTTGAAGTCGTAAAGATGAACTCTTAATCGTGTGTCCTCTTCATTTGGTTGTCCGACGGCAGTTAATATATGGGCGCAAGTGGACTTTGGAATATTATTGATCCGCTAATAATTCAGCAACTTAACAGTGCGGAGGATGTTATGTTCGCAGTTCTGCAGCAAGCTAACAACAATCAGGTAGCACGCATAGCTACTATAATCTGGAGCATGTGGAAAAGTAGGAATATGAGAATTTGGTAGCAGATAGCAGAAACTAACAGCAGCATTTTGGAGCATTCGAATCACTTGTTGGAGGATTGGCAGTATGCAAATGGCAGGAAGCTTGGACATGCCACTGGTTCAGCAAATAATAATATCAGAAACAACATGACAGCGGCACAAGGAATCACAGAGCAATGGTGGCGAAAACCGCGGCAAGAGGAAGTTTAAAGTGTAACGTTGATGCTTCATACTCAAACTCCCGTAACAAAGTGGGATATGAATATGTATCCGGTATGACGAAGGAAGTTATGTGTTAACCAAAACTATGTGGTTTACACCGTTATGCACCGTGGAAATAGGCGAAGTGTCTCCAGGACTCTACCACACCATTATAGTTTAAGTACTTCTAAGTTGAGATTTTTTATTCATGAAGTGTCTCAAAGGGAAGAACCAAAGTTTTCACATTTGGTGCGGTAATTGCGTCATGTATGTTTCGATCTCAAATCAACGATCAATATAGTTGTAGCTGATTTTGTTATTGTGTAATTTGAAACTTAGATTAATGACCGGCATCGAAAACCGCATGTTACTGAGTGCTTTTTCAATCGAATGGAATTCAAATCCAAATTTTGTATTTATGATTTTTTATAGGCTTATGTGAGAACATAGGACTAGTAAGGTATTTGCATCTGTCATATGTTGAATAGAAAGAACCTACGGCAAGGGACTTAGTATTGTCTCCAATCATCTAATCTTAATTTCTTTCTATTTTTATATGTACCATTACTCATGGATTGATTGATTTTTTTGTTTGAATATTTTGTGGGGTTAAGGCATGGCATTGGAACCTGCAAAGGTCTTGTATTTTTTTTTCTTTCAGAAGTTTGCAAACTAACATGTACATTAGAACTTTTTCTGCTACTAACTACTGTCTAAACTCAAAGTCCTTCTATAGGATCAACAAATTTCCATGTTGACTTGACAGCATAATAGAACTCCACTCCAATGATAGCTACGCCGCACCATATCTGCTACACCCATGTGTCAGAACGCCTTTAGATTATCAATTAAAGATGAACTACGATTGCACACTCCCAGCTAAAACAATACCAGTCAAACTCAACATCAAGAACACAATAACACAACTTAAAACATTCTGACAGAACATAGAACCGCTTGCAAGAACAAAGTTTGAAAAATGCATAAAAATCAAGTAAATTTCCTCCGATATGTTTCTCTAGACGATTGACATTATTAATCACATCTGCGCCATGCAATGACCAACGAAAACCTGATGGCAACACCTCTAAACCGATTCCACCCCATCCAATTAGACCAGTCAAAGATGATATCACAATTAAAAGTGGGTTAGGATCATAAAGTAACAACCATATTACAAAAGAGTATTTTGAAACAAAAGACCAACATGGTATCCAAATTTAATAATAACCTTACTCTCTTCAATATTGCAAGAGTGTTGATCATGAATTATAGTCTTGAGAGAACCCACTATAAGTTGTACAAGGCAGGTTAAAAAGAGAAATAAAACTTCAAATCAAAGACATATAAAGACGAATGCATGAAAAATAATATAAAAAAAAACAGACTTGGCAAAAAAAAAAAAAACAAAGAATGGAAAGAGGAGATGAAACAACTGAAGCTAGCAAACCTCTTTCACACACATATTTGTAGTAACCCCTTTAGGAATATGGTTGATGGTTGTCTTGGAGAATTAGCATGCTTGCCGGTAAGGGCAGCGAGATCGGGAATACTGTGCTGGTTGCTCTATAGCTTCACCAAGATGAAATCTAAGAGGCAGAACAAGGTGTTGATCGTAAGGTAGTCAATGTGGTTACCAAGAAAGGCTCACTAAACAGACATTAAAACAAACAAAACTTGACAACAATGAAAAATGAGAGAGTGAATATGCAAGGTCAACGAAAGATGTCAAATGAAAACCTAACATGAGGTTTCTAAAGAAGACACTGCCAAATGATCTCAGTATATTGTTTCAATTAAATAGTATACAAGTATTTGAGTACCACTCAAAGAAATGCATGCAGGGTAAGGATCATAAACACGCCATTGTGGACACCAACATTCCTTCAAAAATTGCCTATGGCTGTTGTTAAAAATCCGCCATTCCACCATGTTGCCACCATTTAACAACTTTAGCATTACATGAACATTATATAAAATTATTAAACTATTCCTTGGAGAATTATCATGCACAGACTAATGAGTAAATGCACATTAGTAAGTTGATATCATAAAAAAGTAATTTCTGAGAAAACTAAGAAACTTACAGAGTTCAAACTAAGAAAGGCTCTGCTCCTATGTCATTTTTTTTAGGCAAGCGCAAGCTAGAAACAACATACCAAAAAAGAGAGAAAACCAGCAAAAGGAACTGAATTTCATCGATGAATCACGATAACAAAAAGCGGTTACTATAAATTCATCGTGTCTTTATGAAATTCAGACTTTTCTATGAATTATTTTTTAAATATATATTAATTTTAAAATTGAAATATGATGTGTCAAAATGGTGGATTTTGATTGGTTGAGTGTGTATGACTTCTTTACACTGTCTGCTTATCATCTTTAATCTCTTTTTAATTTATCTCTCACCCTCTTTTACTATTATTTTTATTTACACAAATACTCATTTGTTGATTTTATTCTCTCTCTTTACCAAATGAATCTGAGAAGCTCTAAGAAACCCTAGCCGCCGCCGAATCACTGTTCACGGCCTCCATAATCAATCTCCGGCTGCCTCTGGCTCAACCACACTCATAATCTTGATCTATTCCTTATCCTCTATCAATCTATTAAATTTATTTTCAGATCAAATAGATTTGTAAACATCTCAACCACCACCTTCTCGGCTAGATTTCGGCCAACAAAAAAAGACTCTCCTCCATCGACGACCTCCGCGCCGGAAATTGCAACCACCGCGGTTCGTGTCTTCATTAAGGTCAAGTTCTTTACATCTTATCTTTCTCTTCTTTATGCACTCGTTTTTTTTTTTTGCTTGCTTGCTGTGGTCTGGAATCTTCCTGCCAATCAAAAGGATAAACATTAGATCAACCAGACAAAGAAGTCACAATTGAGACGTTTTCTTATGAAGATATTTTGTATATTTACTTTTTTGTTGTTGATATAATTGTAAAACTGTGTTAGGACTGTGTTTGGATATGTACTTTTTTGTTGATATAATTGTAAAACTGTGTTTGGACTCGTTTTCTACATTTTCTTATTTTGCCACGTATGTGATGTTAATGAATTTGAACATAAAAGTATAGTTTGTTAAATATGTCTTATGAAGCTCAACAAAAAAATGAAGACAAAACAATAAAGAAATAATAGTTTAATTACATTTTCATATCTTTGTGAAGATGAAAAGAAATTCTTTTACCTGCCTGTGTTTTCATTTCAAAAAGAACAATTTTCCTGCAATGAGAGAAAATAAAATGAAGTTAAAAAAATGAAAAGAAAAAATGTAGATGATAGTAAGTCAGAAAGAAGAGGACAAGGAAAATGACAGAAAGATGAGAGAATAAGAGAGTATTGAATGATAAATATAAAGTGTATTTGAAAATTGAAATTGAGAATTTGGCTCCAATGATATGTATGAGTAGTAATATTGAAAATAGTGAAACATTTGATTTATTGGGTTTTGTGTAAACCAAAATCTGTCATATAGTTGGCATGTAATGGAACTGACTTTTTAATGAGCAAACAAACTAAACTATAAGCTATAAGCTTTTTGTAGTTACATGACATCATCATAGTTAGTTGTGGTCATTTAGTTGATCTATGTAAGGTTTCATTAGAAGCTGATTTTGGAAGAAGCTTATTTCATAGGTTGAGACTACAAGGTCGCCATCCCAATCACCCCCGCAACGAACCGTATAGGATGCATTACATCAAAGATGTGGAACTTCCTTTCCAAATTTCCGATGAACAAAGCAATATAATCTCATCTGAAAGAAGTTCCTTTGTACTGGGGCGCTCTGGTACCGGGAAAACCACAATTATCACTGCAAAGCTCTTCAAAAGGGAGAAGGCTCCTTTTTTCGGAGCTGATCAAGAGAGTAACAATCGTTATATTAAGGAGGAGACAGCTTGCTTGAGACAAATATTTCTAACTATGAGTCCTAAACTTTGCCAGTATGTGATCGACAAATTGAAAAGGTGTGAAACCTCTACCTTACTCTATATATGCTAGCTTTACTTTTTCATGTTAGATATAACTTATGGGGGAAGAAGCGTATTGTTTAAGCATATTGTTACTTTTTTAAAAGCGTGTGATCTAATGTTGTTAAAGTATATATTTAGGAGTCTGTTCTACAGCTTGTAACAACAGTTAGCTACATATTGGAATTTAAATTTCAGTTCCTATAACTTAGGACTGCAGTTGTTTTAAGTTAGGATAATCATCCATTCTCATTATTTTATGTTAGTTTCAATTCAGGGATTTGATCTGTGTGGAATATTAATAGATCATGTTATACATGCAGATTCAGATGTGGTGAAAGCAGGATGAGCCTGTTGCTTATGAATCATCATCGGCGCAGTTCGAAAATGTTCCAGATTCTCTCAATAGTCTCTCTGTCGATTCATATCCTCTAGTGTTAACATTTAGAAAGTTTCTAATGATGCTTGATGGATTGGTAAGGGGGGATTCATTTTTTGAAAGATTCAATGATTTATTTTCCGATGTCAATGATTTGAAGGCAAACATATGGGAGAGGGAGGTAACTTTTGAAAGGTTTGATTTATTCTATTGGCCAACCTTCAACTATGGTGATAAAAAAAAAAACCTGAACTCATCCTGTGTGTTCGCTGAAACCACATCATACAGAAAAGGAGGCATGGACACCATGGATACAAATTTAAGCCACGATGCTTACCTTGCATTATCCGAAAGCCGAGGGTCGAGTTTAAGCAAAGAGCAAAGGAAGATCATATATCATATCTATCAAAATTATGAAAAAAAAAGAGAGATGAAAGAGAGTTTGATTTGGCAGATATTGTTGCTGACATCCATCTCCGCCTCAAAAGTAACATATATGAGGGTGACGAAATGCATTATGTATACATTGATGAAGTGCAAGATTTTACCTTGAGTCAAATTGCCTTATTCAAGTACATCTGTCAAAATGTAGAAAATGGTTTTACTTTTTTGGTGACACTGCACAAACTATAACAAAGGGAGTTGATTTTAGGTTCCAGGATATCAAGTCTTTCTTTTACAATACATTTCACTATGGAAAAGATCCAGTGAGAACAAAAATTGACTCAAAACTTTCGATCTCACGTTGGAGTGTTGAAATTGTCTCACACTGCCATCGATCTTCTCTATCACTTCTTCCCGTATTCCATTGATTTTTTGAAGCCTGAGACCAGTTTGCTATGTGGGGAAGCTCCGGCTGTTCTTGAGTTTGGAAACAGCAAAGATGCAATTGCAACTATTTTTGGCAAATCTGCTGGAATTGGAGACGAGCAAGTAATTTTGGTACGAGATGATAGGTGTTCGAAATGAAATTTTGGCCTCTGTTAACCAAAAGCTATTGTATTAACTATTTTGGAGTGCAAAGGACTTGAGTTCAAGGTAGTTTAAAATTCATTATACTGATTCACTTTTGTTTTGATATTTACGTTCATTTATTTTATTAGTCATCCGTGTTCTTTTGCAGGATGTGTTGTTGTACAACTTTTTTGGCTCTCGGCCTTTGAAAGATGATTGGCGAGTGGTTAAAGGATATAAGGAGAAACAGGATGCGCTGGGACCTACAGAAACCAATTCTTTCCAACGTATAAAGATTCCAAACACAACATCTTGTGTTCTGAACTGAAACAGCTTTATGTAGCTATAACTCGTACAAGAGATAGGTTGTGGATATGTGAGAGCCCAAGCACAAAGAATTGTGCTAAACCTATGTTTAGTTATTGGAAAACCAGAGATCTTATACAATTGAAAGAACTGGATGATTCATTCATTCAGAGAATGAAAGTTGCAAGTAATCCAGAAGAATGGAAGGCACGTGGCATTGAGGTTGTTTTTATAGTTGATTGTCATATTCATTGTGCTCTCATATTAATCAGTGTTACTTGTTATTATGCTTTATATTGCAAATAGTTTTAGATGTGTCGTTTTTACTGCTACAGCAAAGCCTTTAGATGTGCCACTTTTGCCTCGTACACTTTTTTGCTCCAAATGATATATCATTTTGACTGTTCCTTTGCAGTTATATAATCAAAACAGTTATGAGATGGCAAAAATGTGTTTTCAAAGAGTAGGGGTCAATTCTTGGGCAGAAAAGTCTAAAGCTGCTGGTCATAGGGTAATCTCAAACAGTTCCAGTTCAGAACCTAAGGAAGAAAATGTCGTTCCTAGGGAAGCTGAAGATATAGGAATGGCTGAGTCTGCTGCCCAGTGTTCGGTTGATTTGGAAGATTATGAAAGAGCTGGTATGAACTTCAACTTTGTCATCTATGTCTATAGTTTTATGTCATTTTCTATTTAAAAAAAAATGAGAAAATCCAAATAGTAAATTTATGTTTAACCATACATGGTCTTGCATTGTGTTCATTTGCTAAGGTTACCTCGATTATATTTTGAACCTGCTCATGAATGCTAAATGATGACGAAGGATCATTTCACTAATGAAGAAGTTATAATAAAAGGTTCATTTCAATAATTGATACCTGACTAGCTTCTATAGCCATTTTTTATACCGTCACTGTATTTTTATATGCATGATCTTCTTCTTTAAAAAGTTAGAAAGATGAGGGGAATGTTACAATTATCCATTATCATCACATGTTTAGAATATACTCCCTCTGTCCGTAAATATAAGCCAGCTCATGATTTCACTCCTTTCTTTTCTGCAGGGGACTCCAAAGAAGGGTTTGACAAAGAAACTTATTGTGTGGGTGGTTATGTCCCCCCGATGCTGAAATGGGACCTATGATGAAGTGGGTTGAAAAAACCTACTTTTCTGAATATCCCAAAAGAGACACTGTCCTATGGAAATAAAACCGCAACTCAGCTGACAGTTTAGCATGAGTTGCGGTTTTATTTCCATAGGACAGTGTCCCTTTTGCAACTTTCATTCTCTGAATGAATGAATCATCCAGTTCTTTCAATTGTATAAGATCTCTGGTTTTCCAATAACTAAACATAGGTTTAGCACAATTCTTTGTGCTTGGGCTCTCACATATCCACAACCTATCTCTTGTACGAGTTATAGCTACATAAAGCTGTTTCAGTTCAGAACACAAGATGTTGTGTTTGGAATCTTTATACGTTGGAAAAGAATTGGTTTTTGTAGGTTCCAGCGCATCCTGTTTCTCCTTATATCCTTTAACCACTCGCCAATCATCTTTCAAAGGCCGAGAGCCAAAAAAGTTGTTCAACAACACATCCTGCAAAAGAACACGGATGACTAATAAAATAAATGAACATAAATATCAAACAAAAGTGAATCAATATAATGAATTTTAAACTACCTTGAACTACATAAATATCAAAACATGTGTTGAAAAGCAACATGTAATGCAATTCTATGCCTCGTTTTCATTTTTCTGGTTGAGAATTAGAAGAATGCTGCATATATTTGAGTATTTTCCAAGATAATGAAAAGGTGAGGTTGTTAACATGTTTATCCTTATGAGTGCTTTGGTATGTGGCTTAGTGCTCATCGCAGTTGTCTGCTCTATAGAGCTTCCCTCCATACATGTCAGTCATCAATTTTCTAAAGCAATCAACATGTTATTAATTTCTTGGTAACTTCATGTGTTGTTAGTCCTGAATTAATCATATAGTACAATCAGTTTTCAGTTTTGAATTAAGGGTTACCATTACCACTCAGTTGGTTTTGATGGTAATTATTATTTGAAACATTTTGGTTTCTGTTTTGACATAATCTTGGCCTTTTAATTGTGCATATGATTGATTTATTTTTCTTGTTACTGTTTAGTGGTGTCTAATTTTGTGATTGGCTGTGTTGAAATGTTAATATGATTAATGCCTAGCCTTTATTTCCTAATTGCCAAGTATTCACTGTCGGGTTTGTTGATAGAGAGATGTGGGAGAGGGAAGAAACTGAATAAATCTCAAACAGTGGAGAGACGGAGCGTCATGATTCCGAGAAAAATGGCTGCAATGTGGCGCGGGACAGAGAGAGACAAAGTGAGAGGCTGCACTTGCAGCACAAAAAACCAATTCATTTTCACGATCTTGGCTGTAATTTTGCTATTTCACGATCTTTGCTACCGTTTTTTTTCTTTCAGAAAGTAGTATGTACATGATCTATTGTGGGGGACAGTTAAGATCACACGATCTCATGATTTGAATCGTGACTTTGATAACCTTGATAGTATGCACAAATTCAAGTTGACAATGAACATTATTGTTTTATGTTTTACCTCTTGCTTTTTGATAGTGTGTAACGGATTACAAGATTAGTGATTATTCTTGTTGAATGATTAATGTGAAAATGAATGTTTTGTATATTTTGGTTTTTTATTTGCAGGGGTTTTAAAGTTGTTTTGCTTCTAAGACATATGGCCATCATATTGTTGTGTAATGATATTATTTAATTCTTACACGCACATTACACATTGTACAATTCATAACATTGATGAAATGACCTGAATATAATTGATAGTATCTAAGATTGTAGTGAAGTTCATTTCCATATATGTTGCCTTGTAATTTCTTAATATTGGAATTTTAATTGCACCTCATTCCTCAAAATAGACTTATAATGTCATATTCGAAATGTCTCTTTTTCAGGTTGGTTGTGTTTGCTCGTTTCAATAGAAGGGTCATCACTGGCTGGCTGGAGCGTTGCTGAAGATGGCAGTGAAAAAGAGTAATAGTTCTAGGGTTGTGGAATTCCTAAGTTCATTTTGATGGAGTAAAACTAGATGAGGTTTAAAAACTATATGTTATGAATAGATATGCTAAACTTGTCTGTGGATTTATTATAATATGTTATTTGTAGGAAAATACAATCTTCAAAGTCTGATATGTTTGACTTGTATGTTTCACTGTGTTATTCTTGTTCTACCAGAAAAGCTAAGCTAGTTGACTGTTCTCATAACCAAGGAAAAGTCATATAGAGTAGAAAAGTTGTTACTTCAAAGACATGAGTGCCACATTCATGGTTAAGATTTTTTACATCCTTTTCTTTCTTGAATTTAGATGGTAAAACTTTAAATTTTATTTCCCGCATGATTAGGATAGTGCTTGAAAATCAAAGTTTAGTTATGATGCAGGAAAAATTTATCTTGACAATGAATATTTTCGTTCTCTTTTTTTTTTTTTTTTTTACCTCAAGGGCATATTTAAGTGAGAGGTATTTAGTAAATCAGTGATATTTCTGCTTTCATTTGGCTTTTCTTCTATGTCTTGGGTTGAGCCTTATGAGTAAGATACATTAATGTGACGGGCCAAGAAATTGTACAAACACGGCTCATTAGTATGTTTTTAGTCCCGCTTAAAAATAAGGCTTAAATATGTTTTTAGTCCCGCTTTTATAAAAATGATCACCATTAGTTCCTCTCCGTACTCTCTTGGGCAGTTTTATCCTATTTTTTTTTTCAGCTGAGAGGAACCAAATGTGACTGCATATGCATATTTATGAAGAGATCTAGATGTCAATTTGCTTAACACGGATGAAAAGAGTTATTTAACATAGTAGCCAGAAGCATATTAGATAAATGTGTGACTCGTACACATTGATAGATGTTTGAATTTGCATATTTATACCCAACAATCACTAGCCATACGCATGATTCATACACATGCTTCGGAAAATACTACTAATTACTTAACATGAACGAAAAGACAACGGGCTAGACTCAGAAGTGTAGGCACCGAATAATTTGGTATATGATTTTAATAAAATTTTTAAATGTCATCTAAAACTGAAAATCATCTATCAAATTAGTCCATCCGCAGCAATTCCAAGAACTAATCTGACGATCCAAAAGTACAATTATGATCAAAGTTTTTCACATTCGGACTAAATTTTTCATAACCTATAGTTTAAGAGACTAAGCTATAGTTTAAGAGACTAAGTGTGTGGTTGGTTATGCACTGACAAAAAATAATTTTGAATGAATTGATTTTAGTTTAAAAGTGAAATGAATGTAAAGTGGGGTTTATATTTGAATGCATTAAAGTAAAAATGAGTTGAAAAATAAATCACATTATAGTAAAAGTAATATAAAATTAACAATTACGTATCTCCTGTAGATTCAATCACAGAGAAGTAAATCAGCTAGCTTTATAAAGATTTGATTTGAAAGCTCTTTAAGATTAATACTAATGATATCTTCCAAAATTGCAGCATGAGGGCAACCACCAATTTCTTCTGCAGCACGTTTCCTTGCCTCTAAAAGTCAGTGGCGATGCCAAGACTCTGGGTTAGGGGGTTCAAACTTTTGAACTTTAATTAATAATTTTAATAATATGCAATAAAAATAATGTATATTCAAAAAATTACATTGTACTAATATATTCTACAATTGTTTCATCACAATCTTCATAGCAGAAAAGACAGTTTAAGTGAGTTGACTAGCAGAAACTCATCATGATCAAGAGAGCGCTGATCAATATACTTATAAATTATCCAATAACAAGGTTCTTACATTGACAACAGGTAAACTTACGTTTTTACGGGATGTGAATCAACTTCTAGACCAATCGACATCGACAATCTTTTTGTTGTGTAGAATCATATCAATTTAATTTTATTAGTAAAAAAGATATAATTTTAAGTATAAGCAATGGAAGGTTATTATTTAAATTTTAAAGCAAGCTTACCAAGTAAATATAAAATCTTTAACGAAAATCATGCATATATGTAATAACTTTCCAAAGATACAATCAAATGATGTGCTAGTCTATTGGATATTTTACTTTTAACAAGCAACAAATTAACATGACATGGGATCCCTTTCATTTTTGTTCTAATAATAATAACAATAATACGTTATGATAGCACAAAAAACAAAAACAAAGTAACAATGCACCACGTTTTGACGGTACAGAGTGAAAAAACAGGTTCAAAGGGAAATATTGAGGGGTTCAACATGTGAAAAAGTAGATTTATAGGTGTAAAGATTTAAATCAAGAGGATTCATTTGAACCCCTCACACAAGAATGGCTCCGCCACTGCTGGAAGTGCTTTGTGTTTGACCAAAAACTAACCGATAGAGAATGATGAAGAAAGATAAAGAACATTATAGAAAATACAAGATGTGGAGAATATTATATGAACTTTCAATAACAATATTAAATAAAGTCATAATACTTAGGAGCATTTTAACATCTCTAGAATTTTCTATCTACATGAACTATATATATTAGTATCTCTAGATGTTTCTTGTAATAAAGTAGTAGCATTAAATGTTTCTAGATCTTTCAATGTAGAGCTTTAGAAGAGTAGTATAAATAGGGCTCACCACTAAATGTTTTGGCATTCAAACATTGAAGCATTCAAATAATAACAACTTTCTTTGAGAAAGTTAGAGAGTTTGTCTCTATTTCTTTACCTATCGTTTTGTTTCTGAGCCATATTTGGTCAAATGATAAAGAATGATGGAGAATGATAGAGAATATTATAGAACATTCAAGATGTGGAGAATATTATAGAACTTTCAAGAATACTACTAAATAAAGTCATATTGACTAGGAGTATCTTAGCATCTCTAGAATTTTCTAGCTACATGAACTAAATATTAGTATCTCTAGATGTTTCTTGTAATAAAGTAGTAGCATTAAAAGTAGTAGAATTAAATGTTTCTAGATCTTTCTATGTAGAGACTTACAAGAGTAATATAAATAAGGATCACCGGTATTTTGGATTCAAACATAAAAGCATTCAAATAATAACAACTTTCTTTAAGAAAATTAGCGAAATTCTCTATTTCTCTACCTATCCTTCTGTCCCTGAGCCAAATTTGGCATCAGATTATGTTACAATACCTCATCGTTGAGTTTGAGCGACATTAGGGACAAAAGTTGGGCTAATGTCCATGTGATTCGGGCTGTTATGGTGCTTTTTTAGGTGATGTCGGGTTTGAAGGTAAATTTTCATAAAAGTATGTTGGTTGGAGTCAACATTTCAAACTCTTGGTTAAATGAAGTGGCCGTTGTTTTGAGTTGTAAAGTGGGCAAAGTCCCTTTCTTGTATTTGGGCCTTCTTATTGGTGGTGATCCGCGACGTTTGGTGTTTTGGGAGCCGGTTTCGTCTCGCATTAAAAATTGATTGTCTGGGTGGAAGAGTAAATTTCTTTTGTTTGGTGGTCGTTAGGTTCTCCTTAAGTTTGTCTTGTCTTCCTTGCCTGTCTACGTTGTTTCCTTCTTCAAAGCTCCATCATGTATAATCTCTTCTATTGAATCTTTAATGATTACATTTTTTTTGGGGAGGGAGGGAGTAAGGATATTAGGAAAACTTCTTGGATTGGATGGAATAATATTTGTTTGAGTAAAGACAATGGAGGTTTAGGGGTTAGACGTATGAATGAGTTTAATCTCGATTTGTTAAGGAAATGGTGTTGGAGGATGTTAGTAGACAGAGGGGGATTATGGTATAGGGTGTTGGTGGCTTGTTACGGTGAGGTGAATGGGAGGTTGGAGTTTGGGGGCCGGAGTGTTCCTTCTTGGTGGAGGGAGGTAGCGAAAATCCGTGATGGGGAAGGTGGAGGGTGGAGAGTGGATGGTGGTTCGAGGAGAGTATTGGGAGGAAGGTTGGTAATGGGAGAGATACTTTTTTATGGACGGACCCGTGGTTAGGAGGACAACCTTTGTGTAGGAGGCTTAGGCGTCTATTTGATTTGGTGGAGAATGAGTTGATTACAGTTGCGGTGATGCGTGACTTGGGTTGGGAGGAAGGAGGGGTAGCTTGGCAGTGGTTGCGTAGAATGTGGTCGTGGGAGGCGGAGATGTTAGGGGAGTGTAGGATTTTACTTCACGATATTTCTCTGCAGCATAATTTTACGGATCATTGGCAGTGGAGGCTTGATCCTAGCGGTGGTTATTCGGTTCGGGGCTTGTATCAAATGCTTACTACTCATGAGATGCACAACTCTGATGCTCTTTCAGATTTAATTTGGCACAAACAGGTTCCCTTGAAGGTTTCTATTTTTGCTTAAGACTTCTTCAGAATAGGCTACCATCAAAGGATAATTTGGTGGCGCGCGACATTATTTCTCACGATTTTCAGCTTTACGTGACTAGGTGTGGAGGTTTCGAGACTGCTGAGCATTTGGTTCTATCTTGCCCCTGTTTCGCTTCTCTGTGGGGTTTAGTTTGGGCGTGGCTTGGCATATTAGCGGCTGATCCGTATCATTTACAGGAACATTTTATTCAGTTTGTTTATTCATCAGGTGGTTCGCGAGTTCGTCGTTCTTTTCTGCAGCTTGTTTGGTTTTGCTGCATGTGGGTATTATGGAATGAAAGAAACAATATAATTTTCAAGAACAAGGAAAGTGTCATTCACCAGTTGTTAGATAAAGTTAAGTTACATTCTTTTAGGTGGATGAAGGTTAATAATATCAATGTTCGTCTAAATTTTCATATGTGGTGGTTGATGCTACCTATTTTCCATGCATACTTAGTGCAAGTATACACTGTTGCAACATGTAATAAAGAGTAAGTAAAGTATCGATCCCACGAGGATTGTTGTGGATAAGTTTCAAGTATTTCCAAATACTAAGTTTATTTATTTAAGATCCAAAAAGACAAATAACAAAGATAAGATTTTGAAATGCTAAAGTAATAAAATGTAGAAGTAAATAAAGCAAGTAAAAAGAAATTGGAGATTCAAGTGAAAAAGTGTGGTTAAAACTAGGTTCATTTATGATAAAACTTTACTTTGATGTACAAAACTATAGCTTAGGTATAACTTCCTGTGTCGCTCAGAGCTATAGCCGGTTCAAAGCATCTTTAGCATATGAGATACACAGGGCTATGTTCTTATATAGCTTCCTATAACTCACAGAGCTGCAGCCGTTTATTAGCTTCTCGCAACTCTGTGGTTCATAGAGCTATATCTCTCAATAACCGGCTTCCTGCGAACCAATTGGTCTTAGGGAGTGTTACCTCATCCATCATGTTAAGGGCGTAACGACACTCATTTCTGGGATTGATCACGAGACTTAACACGCAACAGTTGCTAGGTTCATGTGCCCCGCCTTTCCACACGAGGGTATTAAGCTATCGGGTCTTATGTGCCATATGACAAGAGTCCTACCAAGAACGTAGCGCTTAGCTATAGCTTCCTATAGTTTCAAGGCTCTTCTACGTTCAAGATAATCATTCAAGCAGTCTCTCTTGGTCCTTTCACTGGTGTTGTGCTTAAGGACAAATTCATATCTAACAAACATTTTCTGTTGAGTATTTAGAAGTTGGCTGCATGTTTTGGTAAAAGCAATGTGTTCAAGCAAAGCATCTCCATGTGTTAGAGAAGTCTTCAGAAGCAAGAAAGTGGATTTGAAGTGGTTCAGAAGCTGAAAAAGCCTTCAGAAGCACTTTGGACCTTCAGACGCTGAAAGTGCCTTCAGACGCACTACAGTGCTTCAGACGCACTATTCATCAATTGACCAGCGTTGACTTCTTCAGAAGCTGGGTTTTTATGCGTTCTTTCTGTGCGTATCTTTGTGAGATTTGTCAAGGATTGATTCAAGCATTTGGTTTCTAGAAGATTGAATTAAATTGATGAAGATCTTATGAAAATTGGCTTCGTATTTATGTTTGTATAATTGTGTTGAAGAATCTTTACAAGATACAATGCAGAATTATTTGTTTCCTTATTGAGCCATTCATATTTCAGAAACATATCAAATTCAGAAGATTGGCTACAGATTTAAGAGAGCTGCTGAAGTCTATAAAAGGAGATGTGCTGCTATTGTTGAAGACTTACGAAGATTATGGCAGAAATCAGAATTTGAGTCTTTTGTGTTTTTAAACTTTGGTTTATTTTGTACACCACTCATCTGAGTTGGTTTAGAGTTTTATTGAGTTGTAATTCATTCTAAGCCTTTAGGTACGAATGAAGTCTTTGATGTATTGAAGTGTTTATTCAAAACTGGGTTGTGTTTTCAGAAGTTGTTTAGTAACTAGGCTGTTACTTGGATAGGAAGTAAGAAGGGGGTTTCTTACACTCAAGGTGTTGGGTAGAAATCAGAACTATAGGAGATTAAGTCAGAAGACTAGGAACATGGGGTCTGTGTCTTGAGTCTTAGGATTAATTCCAATAGTGGATTTCCTTCCTGGATTGGTATCCTCCAGACGTAGGTGGTATTTACACCGAACTGGGTTAACAAATATCCGTGTGCCTTTATCTTTCTGCACCTTTATTACTGCTTCTGAACTGATTTTAATTGTGCTATGTTTTTTGTAAAATCGTGCTCTGTTTCATAGTTCTGATCCTTAACTGCCAGAATTTCAATTGGCATCAGAGCAGGCACCCTGCCTGTGATTGGGTGAGCTCCAGGGGAGACTTTTCTGGCAAGAATGGAGAGAGAAGAAGGTTTTGTCAACAGACCACCATTGCTGGATGGCACAAACTATGAATACTGGAAGTCCAGAATGTGTGCCTTTCTGAAATCCATTGACAGCAGAACTTGGAAAGTTGTGCTCAAAGGTTGGGATCATCCAGTTGTTTTAGAAAAAGATGGGAACAAGACTGAGGTGCTAAAACCAGAAGAAGAGTGGACAAAGGCTGAAGATGATCTGTCTCTTGGAAACTCCAAAGCTTTGGATGCAATATTCAATGGAGTGGATATGAACATGTTCAGACTCATCAAGCAGTGTACTGTTGCAAAGGATGCCTGGGAAATACTGAAGACCACTCATGAAGGAACCTCAAAGGTGAAGATGTCCAGACTCCAGCTACTCACCACTAAATTTGAAAACTTGAAGATGATGAAGGATGAAATATTCAAGATTTCTACATGGATGTCTTGGATATGGCTAATTCTTTTGAGTCTCTTGGGGAAAAGATGTCAGATGAGAAGATAGTGAGAAAGATACTCAGGTCACTCCCTAGAAGATTTGATATGAAAGTGACAGCTATAGAAGAAGCTCATGACATTTCCACTATGAAGGTTGAGGAGCTGATTGGATCTCTGTTGAATTTTGAAACTGCTTTCTGCAAACAGACTGAGAAGAAAGGGAAAGGAATAGCTTTTGCAGTAAATTCTGAAGCTGATGATCAACAAGAGCTTGATGAAGATGATGATGACTTATCAGAAGCACTTGTGTTGGTGGGGAAACAGTTCAACAAAATTCTGAAACAGGTTGACAGGAAATCCAAATCCAAAGGACAGAACCTCAGACTCAACAACAATAAGCAACAAACTGAAGAAAATAGCAAACAAGCAAACGGTGTGCAGTGCTTTGAGTGTGAAGGCTATAAACATATCAAATCAGAATGTCCTACTTTTCTCAAGAAGCAGAAGAAAAGCCTAGCTGTTTCTTGGTCAGATGAAGGCTCAGAAGGAGAGGTTGAGAGTAAGTCAGCTAAACATGTTGCTGCTTTTATGGTCTCAGAAGCTTGTTCAAAGTCTGTAGCTTTTTCAGAATCTAAAACATCATCAGAGACTGAAACTTCATCAGAATCTGAAGCCAGTGATGGAGAATTGTTTTTGAGGAACCAGCTGTTTCTTATGAAGAATTGTATCTCAGAAATCAAGAACTCTGCAAGTTATTAGAGAATCAGAAGGAGACAGTATGTAAACTCCAGTCTGGAAGGTGTGTTCATTTAGGACAGATCTCTGATCTTAAAGATGAAGTAACTCAATTGAATTCCCAACTTGATCAGATGAAGAAGCAAGTTAGGATGATGAACTCTGCTACTGATGTGTTGGAGGAGATTTTGGATGCTCAGAAACAAGTTAAACATAAGGGCTTAGGATTTGTGGATGAAAGTCTGAACCTCAAGCAGAAAAATCCTGTTAAAAAGTTTGTTCCTGCTACTGAAACCTATGATCCTATGATTGGGACATCAAAGATGAGACCTCAGAAGCAAGCTCAGAAGCAACCTCAGATTCAACCCCAGAAGGTTAACAGAAACAAGAGAAGAAATCATACTTGGGTTTGTCATCACTGTGGAAGGAAAGGGCATATCAAACCATTTTGTTTCAAACTATATGGTTATCCTGAGCCCTTTAAATACAGAAGAGTTGAATCTGCTGCAAAAAGAGTCAATGTTCAGAAGGTGTGGAAACCCAAATGTCAAGAACCTGTTGGTCTAATGGCTAACATTTCTCAGAAAGTATCATCTAAGAAAGACTGGTACTTTGATAGTGGTTGTTCAAGACACATGACTGGTGTGAAAAAGTTGCTGAGTAATTTAAAACCTTGTTCCAGAAATTATGTAACATTTGGTATGGAGCAAAAGGTGAGATTCTTGGAATAGGTGATTTAATTAGTGATGGATTACCAAGTCTTAATAATGTGCTATTGGTGAAAGGATTGACATCTAATCTGATCAATATCAGCCAGTTGTGTGATCAAGACTTGAAGGTGATGTTCAATAAGAAAGAATGTTTGGTAACTGGTCAAGGAAGTGAGGTTTTGATGAGGGGCTGCAGGTCAGAAGATAATTGTTATTTGTGGGTTCCTGAAGAAGAAGACAGAATCTGTCATCAGAAGCTTGAGCATTTAAACTTGAAGGGTTTGAAGAATGTCAAGTCTGTGCAACCCAAGGTTAAGGTCAATGAACAAAGTGTAGCAAAGAGACTGGATGCTAGTGAATCTGAGGAAGATGCTATCATCAGACTTTCTGTGCAGAAGAGAATTGCTAAACTTCATAAGAAGATGGCTAAGTGGAATGTTTTTGATTGTAATTCTTCAAAAGTATGTCTGCATGAAGAATTATAGCAATTACAGCAAGCTGGATGTGAGGAAGATAGAGTACCTGCCAGATTTGCAAATGCTGAGTTTGATCTTGAGTCTGAGTCTGATATACATTCAGTTTTGAGGATCTGTTTGGTTTTTATTCCCTATATGATGATGTTTTGTCATAATTTTGTGGCTAAAAAGGGGGAGAAAAACCTGTGTTGTGATTCAGAGTGTGCTTATTCAGAATGTAGCTGTTCAAAGTGTGTTTTGTTCAGATTTCATGTGTTTCAGAAGCTGACTGGTTTGTTCAGAATTCAGAAGCTGGCAGAGTTGCTCAGAATTCAGATGCATTATAACAAGAGCTGTGCAGATGTGTTTGAGGGGGAGTTTGTGACTCAGGGGGAGTACATGAGTATGAAGTGCCTGAGTTGTGAGCTGTGTGTTCTTAGTGTTCATGAAGAATTATGTGCTGAAGAGTGTTTCAGTTTAGTGTTTCAGTTTCAGAAGCCCTTGTCTCAAAATTTCGAGAAGTTCAGAATTAAGGGGGAGTTTGTATGTGTGCTGAGTTGCAGGGGGAGAGTTGTTTTGAAGCTGTGTATGTTGCTTACATGTGATGATCAGAAGCTTAGAAGTATCAGAAGATGATCAGTAGAGTTGTGTGTTCTTCAGATTATCAGAAGTTGATGTGTTGTGAAGAACTGAAGCTGGTTTGTGGTTTTGCATGGTTTAACATAGCAAACATAGCATTTTTCCGCTGCTTATCTCTGTGTTATGTTTGAATTTTGTGGAGTTCTTCATTGCTGAGTTTGGTTATGTTGATTTGAAGAGCTTGTTATTTGTGAAACATTGATTTTAGCCAAAAATTTGCCAAAGGGGGAGATTGTTGAGTATTTAGAAGTTGGCTTCATGTTTTGGTAAAAGCAATGTGTTCAAGCAAAGCATCTCCATGTGTTAGAGAAGTCTTCAGAAGCAAGAAAGTGGATTTGAAGTGGTTCAGAAGCTGAAAAAGCCTTCAGAAGCACTTTGGACCTTCAGACGCTGAAAGTGCCTTCAGACGCACTATAGTGCTTCAGGTGCACTATTCATCAGTTGGCCAGCGTTGACTGAAGCTGGGTTTTTATGCGTTCTTTCTGTGCGTATCTTTGTGAGATTTGTCAAGGATTAATTCAAGCATTTGGTTTCTAGAAGACTGAATTAAATTGATGAAGATCTTATGAAAATTGGCTTCGTATTTATGTTTGTATAATTGTGCTGAAGAATCTTTACAAGATACAATGCAGAATTATTTGTTTCCTTATTGAGCCATTCATATTTCAGAAACATATCAAATTCAGAAGATTGGCTACAGATTTAAGAGAGTTGCTGAAGTCTATAAAAGGAGATGTGCTGCTATTGTTGAAGACTTACGAAGATTATGGCAGAAATCAGAATTTGAGTCTTTTGTGTTTTTAAACTTAGGTTTATTTTGTACACCACTCATCTGAGTTGGTTTAGAGTTTTATTAAGTTGTAATTCATTCTAAGCCTTTAGGTACGAATGAAGTCTTTGATGTATTGAAGTGTTTCTTCAAAACTGGGTTGTGTTTTCAGAAGTTGTTTAGTAACTAGGCTGTTACTTGGATAGGAAGTAAGAAGGGGGTTTCTTATACTCAAGGTGTTGGGTAGAAATCAGAACTATAGGAGATTAAGTCAGAAGACTAGGAACATGGGGTTTGTGTCTTGAGTCTTAGGATTAAGTCCAATAGTGGATTTCCTTCCTGGATTGGTATCCTCCAGACGTAGGTGGTATTTACACCGAACTGGGTTAACAAATATCCGTGTGCCTTTATCTTTCTGCACCTTTATTACTGCTTCTGAACTGATTTTAATTGTGCTCTGTTTTTTGTAAAATCGTGCTCTGTTTCATAGTTCTGATCCTTAACTGCCAGAATTTCAATTGGCATCAGAGCAGGCACCCTGCCTGTGATTGGGTGAGCTCCAGGGGAGACTTTTCTGGCAAGAATGGAGAGAGAAGAAGGTTTTGTCAACAGACCACCATTGCTGGATGGCACAAACTATGAATACTGGAAGTCCAGAATGTGTGCCTTTCTGAAATCCATTGACAGCAGAACTTGGAAAGTTGTGCTCAAAGGTTGGGATCATCCAGTTGTTTTAGACAAAGATGGGAACAAGACTGAGGTGCTAAAACCAGAAGAAGAGTGGACAAAGGCTGAAGATGATCTGTCTCTTGGAAACTCCAAAGCTTTGGATGCAATATTCAATGGAGTGGATATGAACATGTTCAGACTCATCAAGCAGTGTACTGTTGCAAAGGATGCCTGGGAAATACTGAAGACCACTCATGAAGGAACCTCAAAGGTGAAGATGTCCAGACTCCAGCTACTCACCACTAAATTTGAAAACTTGAAGATGATGAAGGATGAAATATTCAAGATTTCTACATGGATGTCTTGGATATGGCTAATTCTTTTGAGTCTCTTGGGGAAAAGATGTCAGATGAGAAGATAGTGAGAAAGATACTCAGGTCACTCCCTAGAAGATTTGATATGAAAGTGACAGCTATAGAAGAAGCTCATGACATTTCCACTATGAAGGTTGAGGAGCTGATTGGATCTCTGTTGAATTTTGAAACTGCTTTCTGCAAACAGACTGAGAAGAAAGGGAAAGGAATAGCTTTTGCAGTAAATTCTGAAGCTGATGATCAACAAGAGCTTGATGAAGATGATGATGACTTATCAGAAGCACTTGTGTTGGTGGGGAAACAGTTCAACAAAATTCTGAAACAGGTTGACAGGAAATCCAAATCCAAAGGACAGAACCTCAGACTCAACAACAATAAGCAACAAACTGAAGAAAATAGCAAACAAGCAAACGGTGTGCAGTGCTTTGAGTGTGAAGGCTATAAACATATCAAATCAGAATGTCCTACTTTTCTCAAGAAGCAGAAGAAAAGCCTAGCTGTTTCTTGGTCAGATGAAGACTCAGAAGGAGAGGTTGAGAGTAAGTCAGCTAAACATGTTGCTGCTTTTATGGTCTCAGAAGCTTGTTCAAAGTCTGTAGCTTTTTCAGAATCTAAAACATCATCAGAGACTGAAACTTCATCAGAATCTGAAGCCAGTGATGGAGAATTGTTTTTGAGGAACCAGCTGTTTCTTATGAAGAATTGTATCTCAGAAATCAAGAACTCTGCAAGTTATTAGAGAATCAGAAGGAGACAGTATGTAAACTCCAGTCTGGAAGGTGTGTTCATTTAGGACAGATCTCTGATCTTAAAGATGAAGTAACTCAATTGAATTCCCAACTTGATCAGATGAAGAAGCAAGTTAGGATGATGAACTCTGCTACTGATGTGTTGGAGGAGATTTTGGATGCTCAGAAACAAGTTAAACATAAGGGCTTAGGATTTGTGGATGAAAGTCTGAACCTCAAGCAGAAAAATCCTGTTAAAAAGTTTGTTCCTGCTACTGAAACCTATGATCCTATGATTGGGACATCAAAGATGAGACCTCAGAAGCAAGCTCAGAAGCAACCTCAGATTCAACCCCAGAAGGTTAACAGAAACAAGAGAAGAAATCATACTTGGGTTTGTCATCACTGTGGAAGGAAAGGGCATATCAAACCATTTTGTTTCAAACTATATGGTTATCCTGAGCCCTTTAAATACAGAAGAGTTGAATCTGCTGCAAAAAGAGTCAATGTTCAGAAGGTGTGGAAACCCAAATGTCAAGAACCTGTTGGTCTAATGGCTAACATTTCTCAGAAAGTATCATCTAAGAAAGACTGGTACTTTGATAGTGGTTGTTCAAGACACATGACTGGTGTGAAAAAGTTGCTGAGTAATTTAAAACCTTGTTCCAGAAATTATGTAACATTTGGTATGGAGCAAAAGGTGAGATTCTTGGAATAGGTGATTTAATTAGTGATGGATTACCAAGTCTTAATAATGTGCTATTGGTGAAAGGATTGACATCTAATCTGATCAATATCAGCCAGTTGTGTGATCAAGACTTGAAGGTGATGTTCAATAAGAAAGAATGTTTGGTAACTGGTCAAGGAAGTGAGGTTTTGATGAGGGGCTGCAGGTCAGAAGATAATTGTTATTTGTGGGTTCCTGAAGAAGAAGACAGAATCTGTCATCAGAAGCTTGAGCATTTAAACTTGAAGGGTTTGAAGAATGTCAAGTCTGTGCAACCCAAGGTTAAGGTCAATGAACAAAGTGTAGCAAAGAGACTGGATGCTAGTGAATCTGAGGAAGATGCTATCATCAGACTTTCTGTGCAGAAGAGAATTGCTAAACTTCATAAGAAGATGGCTAAGTGGAATGTTTTTGATTGTAATTCTTCAAAAGTATGTCTGCATGAAGAATTATAGCAATTACAGCAAGCTGGATGTGAGGAAGATAGAGTACCTGCCAGATTTGCAAATGCTGAGTTTGATCTTGAGTCTGAGTCTGATATACATTCAGTTTTGAGGATCTGTTTGGTTTTTATTCCCTATATGATGATGTTTTGTCATAATTTTGTGGCTAAAAAGGGGGAGAAAAACCTGTGTTGTGATTCAGAGTGTGCTTATTCAGAATGTAGCTGTTCAAAGTGTGTTTTGTTCAGATTTCATGTGTTTCAGAAGCTGACTGGTTTGTTCAGAATTCAGAAGCTGGCAGAGTTGCTCAGAATTCAGATGCATTATAACAAGAGCTGTGCAGATGTGTTTGAGGGGGAGTTTGTGACTCAGGGGGAGTACATGAGTATGAAGTGCCTGAGTTGTGAGCTGTGTGTTCTTAGTGTTCATGAAGAATTATGTGCTGAAGAGTGTTTCAGTTTAGTGTTTCAGTTTCAGAAGCCCTTGTCTCAAAATTTCGAGAAGTTCAGAATTAAGGGGGAGTTTGTATGTGTGCTGAGTTGCAGGGGGAGAGTTGTTTTGAAGCTGTGTATGTTGCTTACATGTGATGATCAGAAGCTTAGAAGTATCAGAAGATGATCAGTAGAGTTGTGTGTTCTTCAGATTATCAGAAGTTGATGTGTTGTGAAGAACTGAAGCTGGTTTGTGGTTTTGCATGGTTTAACATAGCAAACATAGCATTTTTCCGCTGCTTATCTCTGTGTTATGTTTGAATTTTGTGGAGTTC